>JAMPIV010020580.1:0-41953 GCA_024509875.1 Oreohelix idahoensis
CTAATTCAGTGTTTTACACACGAAAATTAGCCAAGAGTGGGTGCATAATTTGACAGAGAATTGATCGCAGAGAAATTTGCAATATGTTTCATCAATAATGAAGCAGTGACTTAAAGGAAATTGAAAATTTGGTTAAGAAAGAATAATGACATTTGATATTTCCAAATCTACGCTAGGAGGACTAATATAGAGTTTGATTCATCATTTTAGAAAATATGTTGGTGGTAGAAACCCTTATTTGTGAGAAGCCTCATATAGTTGCCAATAGAAGCAAATAATACGCAGGTCAGAGAATAGAACGATTGTTATGATTTTGTGTATTTAGATGAAACTTGGATCAATGCGCACCACAGTAATGACGAGAATGGCAATCATCTGATGGAACAACTAAGAACTAAGTACCAAGCAGCAAAGGACAGCGCCTACTAATTGCACATCCAAGGAAGCAGCCATCATGTCTATCTAAATAATACTGAACTCATATTTGTTTCAAAAACCCCAATCATAGGGATACCAGTCAGGAGATGAATGGCAAGATATGTCAAGATTGGATTATGAATCATTACTTCCTCCTTGGATAACCCGGTGTTTTGATCAAGGGACAATGCCTCAAATCACAACATTTGTGGCAACCGAAGATAAAGTTTCTAATTCACCAAGTCTTAACGATGTAATAAAGATTTGGCTGACCCATATAACCACATTTCCATTCAACGAAATGTCCACATGAACCTGAATTACTTGGAATTTTGTAAAAAAAGACATAGCATCACAAAGATCATTTCACATAGACCAAGCGCAATCCATGAACTATGGGTCAACAGATGTATTATAGGATTATCTCCTTACCATTCTACACATAAAACCCATAGAGATTTAGTATGCGGCCTAAAATTAAGGAATACAGGATAGCAACAGAAAACTAGAACGTTCAAATTAAAAAGGATGTTTGAAAACTTATAAAAGAGCCACCATCCTCCAATAAAGCCCAGGGATTATTGGAAGAAAAGTGGAGAACCATGTGTTACTAAGAGGAAGAAGGAATTATATGGAAGAAGATGAGGTTAGTGTCCATTCATTCAGCCTAGATTGATTTTCAATTTCTCAGAGACATCTGATTGATTGTTTCGGCGATGAAGTTTAATTTCTTAAAGATGACCTTACCGTTATTTACAAGCACATTAGAGGAGCAACGTTCCATTATGATATTTATGAACCGCAAAGGATGATACCCATTGAAATAATTAGATCAAGGAAGGTCCAGTTTGGTAGCGCATTAAATGTCAATGACAAACAATGTCACGAGTATTTTCGCCAATGCAGTTCATTTAAGAAATCATCTTTCAACACGGATCAGCATTGCAAACGTTGATGGCCACATTATTGTAATAGTAGACACGCCTATTGCCTGAATCATTTCACAGAATCTGTGGCATGATAGTTGGTATCATTTCTTTTCTACGATACTACACACGAATTTAGTATCTGCGACGAAAGATCAAAGGATTTCATCCGCTTTATGGGAACCTGGACAAGATGCACCGATCTAAAGAAGAAATTTGTGGGGTATAAAACCCAATTTAAATTAGTTATGCAAAATAATGGCAATACTTTTTAGACGGTTAATCAGATAATTACCATTTGTTTTGAGGGCAAAGCAGTGAAACTTGCTATAGTAAGTCAAGTTTCATAATGGACCACGAAGTCAGGCATCAGAGATCGCTGAAAGCAAGACATTATCGTCAACGCCTGTTGGCACATCACTTTACTTAATAACAAGACTTGACTTCCGTTCTAAAGCAAGCGCTGTACCAATTAAACCACCCAGCCTCAAATAAATAAGCAAATGAATACAATTGGGGATTCTGATTTGGGATATTAAGAATGCACGGGGTGAAGACTTCTATCTGTGTCCACTTTTCAGCTTACACACAGCACCTATCCATTCACCAGCGTTTGTTTAAAACTGGCCACATGAACGCGACATTATAGGTAAATAAAAGCCTAACTAAATAAAATTAATAAGAAAAAGAGCCAAATGGTAAAAATAACAGTGCTGTCACAAAGAATGTACTCGAAATCCCCCTTGTTTTCTGCTACGTCTGCAAATTGTAATGCCTTCACGTTGATATAAAAGCTTACTGTATTATTACCCGCTTTCTTCAATGAAACGTGTGCTGTATTTCTAATAAAAAGCATTTGAGTGGCCCGTTGCGTAAGTTGACCTAAAATTAAATCCTAAACATTCAAATTAATACACTGCGTTACCAAAACGAACGAACAGATGGACAAAAGGATAAAGAGAGAGGGGAGGGCTGAAAATCAGGAACGCATACAACACGCGTCGCGCGATACACAAATGCTGCCATCACGCGTGTAAGTCTACATGCACTAATTTTTTTTCAGACGGACAGTGATAAAATACACTACCCTTTCCCAGAGTTAGGTTTATAAATCATAAAAAACGCTTATTAGGAAAGATAACAATAGATGGGTTTAGGGTTGAAAACATAACAGTACCCAGACAGCACATCTTCGAAACAGGAGGTAGAAGAAACTGCATATTTTGAACGCAGCCACGTAGCTCTTTTAAATTTGGATATTTGGGTTCCTTAGGGCTTGCTGACAAATAATATGTAAAACGTTACGCAAATAGTCCAGGAATTAATAAATTATACCCAAAATAAAATATTGGGGGTGCCTGACAGCATAAAATCATTTCTGCTCATAAAATTTTTTTTATAACGTGTTTGAAAAAACCTTACGTTACATAAATAGCCTACCATGTAAACTCCAAATTGATTGGAGCGCAACAAATGAAAGCCTAACCACGATTGGTCGGGCTATAAATACTATCTTGGTTGTTGGGGGAGACGGGAAAAGATAACATTTTTTTCAAACACTTGTCGAAACGGGGCTCATTGGCCAGTCTCGCTGATATACACACTTGGGAGCGTTAGTTCGAGACCACTTGTTTAAATAAGCTTGATAAAGCATCAGTGCGTTGAAGCCAGCTCATATTTTTGCTAAATAAAAGCCTGGAACATAAGCAGATGGGAATTTGTGCCAGTATTTGTGCCAGAATTCATTGCTAGTCAACGTATCTGTGTTTATTTCCATGAATTGTGGTAAGCTTGAAACATTCAGTATCTTTTAATGAAAAATTGAATGTGAATTGTTGATTTATGCCTGTATATATATGTGTAGTTCAGTGGCAAACGTGAGATAAAGCCTATAATGCTCCAGCCTGAACAGAGGGTGTCGGAGAGAAGTAAAACGGCATGGAATGGCCAAACAGTACACTGACACCTGGATGATTGACTAGAAAGAAATAATGCTGGAATTGCAGAGGCGTAGTAACCATTAGGGAGGGAAATACTGGAATAAAGTATTTCAGATGAAGCTGACAGTTGGCCTAACGCTCTGAACTCAATGTTTGTGATGTATTGTGATCAGTGTAAAAAGAAAATATAAATTAGTTATGAAGTAGAAGGTACATCCTTCTTGATTTCAGGGACAGTGGTCTTGATGGTACTGAGCAGCACCTGGTCAGAGCTTTGCTGAATCCAGTGTCGGACAGCATACTCCTTGGTCCTTTTAGCTATCAGTGAGGTGTCTCCAGAGCCCAGAGGAGAATTCGAGCAGAGGAGTCCTTTCCTGCCGCCATCACGCCAGATAAGCAAACTTGGCCAGCTGAGCTCAACATTATGTCCCCTCATCTTGAAATAACTTTGTAAAAATAACATTCAGAGGGGAATTTAATTGTCTTAATATCAGGAACTGAGAACATCTCCAATACTAGTCCCAAAAGACAAACTATTGAAGTCATGATGACAAATACCAACAGAGCTTGAACAAAACAAAACCAGTATTACCTCATATTACTACTACACAACTGACACACATAGGATATTTTTAATATTATATGTCACTACAATATTCATATTGATAAATTCTGTACATATAACTTGTAATTAAAATTGATTGTGATTCCTGGTTCCCTTTGTATTTGAATCAGGACACATATTCATTTATGACAGCAATGAATACATATTGTTATTTGAAAAGTTATCAGTGACTTCTTTAAGATATCCTTGTAGAGTGTTTTATGTATGTGAGTGTCACAGTGTTGTCAAGTGTGGTGGAATAAATTAAATTGTTTATCTGTCTGTTGTTGTTTTGACTTACACTTCATCATACACATACCCTAGACATATAACGTAGTCATCACACTATTCCAGAATAATTCTGACTGAGATATATATATATGTGGCAGCAAGTAAGGTTATCTATAATACACTACTCTTATTAGATATAGATACTTCACAGCTGATCTCAGTCAGTACACTAAGTCCCCTATAAATATTTACAACATCCCACTTCACCACATATATTGGGGTCTCGCTCTTGGGATTTTGAATCTTTACCTATTAAAAATATTGGGGGTAATTCACTTCAGGGAATATAAGAATTAAAAGGTATCCTTGGGTGGAATTAAATAAGGTTGAGCTCACGGTGCCTGTGTTATCCATTAGAGATTGAATTGTTGGTTAGACATTGTATAAATTTACCTGATAGACAATGGCGGACCTGGCCAAGTTTCGATCTGCTGCTGTTCAGACTGCAAAAGAGTTAGGATTAGATGGGCAAGTTATGGTTGCCTATGTCACTACGGAATGTGACAAATTTATTGAACGTGAAGAAAGAAGATTAGAAAAAGAAGCCGAAAGAAGGTTAGAGGCTGAAAGGGAAATTAAGAGGTTACAGTTTGAGGCTGAGGCTGAGACTAAGAGGTTGCAGATTGAGGCTGACAAAGAGGCTAAGAAATTGGAAGCAGAAAGAGAAGACAAAAGATTAAGCCGAGGAAAGAAGACAGGCTGCAGAAAGGGAAGAGAAGAAATTAGCTGCAGAAAGAGAAGAGAAGAAATTAGCTGCAGAAAGAGAAGAGAAGAAATTAGCTGCAGAAAGAGAAGAAAGAAAATTAGCTGCAGAAAGGGAAGCAGAAGATAAAAGATTACAAAGGGAACATGAGTTACGACGAAGGGAGTTTGAGTTTCAAGGCCATGCTCCTGAAAATGGTGCCAGTCCCTTTGCCTCTGATGCTACGGTTACTCAGGGAGCCTCAACCTCAGCTATGAACTTTCATTTAGATCATTTTGTTGAGAAAGACGATGATATTGAGAGCTATATAAATAGATATGAACTATTAGCTACCACGTATGGGTTAGAGAGAGAAAGGTGGAGCTTAAAGTTATCTCAGGGACTTCGTGGGGCAGCTTATGAAGTTTTTGCAAAAATGAGCAGAGGTGATCAGGAAAATTATGACATGCTAAAGCAGGCTCTTTTGTTAAGGTATGAAAAGAATGCAAAATTTTATAGGAAAAAATTTAGGAATGCTAAACTACTGTCAGGTGAAACCTATCACCAGTTCTCTGCACGAATAGAGACATACTTGGAGAAATGGACTTCTCTGGGGAAAACCCAAGATCTTAAGGAAATGGTCCTTATAGAGCAATTAAGAGAGTCCATGGCTCCAGACCTGAGAAAGTTTCTCATGGAACAAGGGGCAGAGAGGCTGGGTGAGTTGCTAAATGTTGCTGAAAGGTATCAAGCAGCTCAAGCAGAGGTAACAGGTAATAAAAAGAAACAAGTGGATAACTTTAGGGCACCACAGAACTTTAATAAATTTGATCCTTAGGATCAAAATAGAGGTAAGCACCAATTTGATAGGCCACGGTATGAAAATAAAAATAAATTCCCACAATTCGATGAAAGGAAATATGATGAAAGAAAATCTTTCAACCAAGGAAAAAGGTGGTGTAAAAATTGTAAGATGGACAATCATGACACTGACCGTTGCAGAAGGAAACCTGTGTATATGGCAACCCTTCAGGTCAGGTCGACCTCAAGACAGGAGGAGGATATTATGTTAGATACCACTCCAGAAGAGATGAGGAAGGCACAGGCTGGGGATAAAACACATCACAAGCCTCACCCGCGTTTCAGAAAAATTGTCAACTGGGGGGGTCCATACAACTCCAGGCAAGGGAGATTTTTACATGAAAAACAAGTTGATGTATAGGAAGACTGGAGCTAGATCCAAAGGTCAGGGACAGCTGGTTCTTCCTAAAAGATACAGGACAGAATTAATAAGGAGCCTACATGTGAAACCATATGGGGACCATGAGAAAATAGGTACCATCATTCAAAAGGTGGCTCACAATTATTATTGGCCCAAAGCAAGATGGGACATTGAGAATTTTGTAGAAAGGTGTAGCATAGCACATGAGGGAACACCCACAAGTGGGAACATGGATCAGGACCTGGACACGCCACGGGGCAAAATTAGGCCTGATAATAAAAAGAAATATAAATTTGAAAAAGTGGACCAAATGGAATGGGAAGCCCCTTTTCACGGACAAGCTTCACTTAACTGTTTTACAATGGCCACTATGCGGAGAGTGCAAAAAGATGTCTTACCCCAGGATAAGCCGACAATCCCTCAATCGGACTTAAACAAACTGGAGGAAGAGGATGTAGAGAGGAAATCTCTCATCAAGAAGTTTAAGTGGGGAGAAAGCCCCAAAAGAAAAATTGGTAGCGGTCGTTTTGTGAATGATAATTCTGGGAGGAAAAATCATCACTATAAAGCTTCGAGTGGAAGAGACCATACCGTTGCATGGACAAATAGGTCCACACAATTAAAGGTCCATATGTAGCTTTGTTAAGAACGTGGACTGATGAAAAGGCAGAGGAAAACATTACATCTTCATACCAATATGTGAATGAGCTGACCACTCGGTTAAAAACTGGCTGGAAACTTGCCAATGAAAATTTGAAACAAGCCAGGAAGAAACATGCTGCCTATTATAACAGGAAGGCGAAAGACAGAGATTTGGCTGTGGGAGAGAAGGTACTGCTTCTTTTGCCCGGGAGTCAGAATAAGTTACAAATTGGATGGCAGGGTCCATATACAGTTCTAGAGAAGGTGTCTAGAACAAATTATAAGATAGATAAGAAGGGGAAAGAAAAATCTATCATGTGAATCTCCTGAAGAAATATTTGGAAAGAGAACATCAGGAAGAGACACACTTGTTGACCTTGTCCATCGCCATGGAGATGAAAAAGGAACCACTTTCATCATTTGAATATCCATTACACCCCTGTGAGACAGCAGCACAGGTGAAAATCAGTACACATTTAACGAAAACTCAGAAAGAGAGAGTGCAACAGGTTCTAAATAATCATGCAGAGGTGTTAACAGACCGACCAGGACATACAAACCTATTGGAATATGATATGAAACTAATAGACTCCACACCTGTCTGTATGAAACCATATTCGATTCCGTTTGCTAAGGAGAAAGCTTTGAAGGAAGAGATAGACTATCTATTGAAGGAAGGAATTATTTCGCACAGTGAGTCTTCGTATAGTTCAGGTGTGGTACTCTTAAGGAAGCCCTCTGGAGAACATAGACTCTGTATAGATTACAGGAGACTGAATGCTATTACAGAAGGACAGGTGGATCCATTGCCGGATACAAATCAGCTGTTTGCCAGACTAAATAAAGCTAAATATTTCTCAAAAGTGGATCTGAGTAAAGGATACTATCAGATTCCAGTAAAGCCTGAGGTCAGACCATACCTAGCTTTTAGTACCTCAGAAGGACACTATGAGTTTAATAGATTGCCATTTGGATTGAAGAATGCGCCTAGTGTCTTCTCTAGAATGATGAGAAAATTATTGGATCCTCTGAATAATCCCTGTATAACAAATTTTATGGATGATAATCCTTATAGCAACAGAAACATTTGAGGAACACATTGACTCTCTGAACATGCTGTTTGATCGACTTAGGGAGGCAAATTTAACAGCCCGACCAACCAAATGTTGCGTTGGATGTAAAGAATTGGAATTTTTGGGACACACAGTTTATCAGGGAAATATGACCCCTGACCCAAAGAATTTAGAAAAAACTACAGAAAGCCCCGAGACCACAAACCAAGAAGGACGTGAGATCCTTTGTCTCATTATGTGGTTTCTACCAGAAGTATATCAAGAACTTTAATTCCATATGTGCACCGTTAACTGAATTGACACGTAAAGGACTTCCAGATCGCATTACATGGACACCACAATGTGAAATGACTTACCAAGAATTGAAGGAAAAGCTCACAAGTAAACCCATTTTGAAATTACCTGACTTAAGTCAAGAATTCATAGTAAGGACGGATGCAAGTAATATTGGGTTAGGTGCAACTCTACTACAGAAATCAGATGCATTGGATGGGGAATTAAGCCCAGTGGCATATGCTAGCAGAAAGTTGAATAAAGCTGAAATCAACTACTCAACTAGCGAAAAAGAATGTCTTGCAGTAATATGGGCGATAAAGAAATTCAATATTTATCTATATGGGAAGGCATTTAAGTTGCAAACAGATCACAAACCTTTATCGTTTCTAGCACAGGCTAAGCATGAGAACTCTAGGTTACTCCGATGGTCTTTGCTTCTGGCTCCATATAATTTTAGCATTGAGTATATATCTGGAAAAACCAATTTGGGAGCGGATTTTTTAAGCCGCCATCCGTGTGATGAGAGTCGCCGTAAACCCCAGAAATAATAATAAATTTCTCTATGTGTATATAGAATAAAGGACTGACATATAATGTCTGTTTTAAGAGGGGAGGTGTCGTGGAATATTCTAATCCACATATATAAATTATCAAGTAAATATAAAGCCTAATAAATACATATAATAAATAAAGGAAGAAGAATGGTAAAGAACAGTGCTGTCACAATGACTGTACTCGAAATCCCCCTTGTTTTCTGCTTCGTCTGCAAATTGTAACGCTTTCACGTTGATAGTAAAAGCTTACTGTATTATACCCGCTTTCTTCAATGAAACGTGTGCTGTATTTCTAAGAAAAACCTTGAAATATGCAAGTTGACCTAAATTTTAAATTCCATTCATGTCTTTTTCTACACTGCGTTACCAAAACGAACGAACAGATGGACAAAAGGATAAAAAAAGAGGGGAGGGCTGAAAATCAGGAACGCATGCAACACGCGTCGCGCGATACACAAATGCTGCCATCACGCGTGTAAGTCTACATGCACTAATTTTTTTTCAGACGGACAGTGATAAAATACACTACCCTTTCCCAGAGTTAGGTTTATAAATCATAAAAAACTCTTATTAGAAAAGATAACATTAGATGGGTTTACGGTTGAAAACATAACAGTACCCAGACAGCACATCTTCGAAACAGGAGGTAGAAAATACATATTTTGAACGCAGCCACGTAGCTCTTTTAAATTTGGATAATTGGGTTCCTTAGAGCTTGCTGACAAATAATATGTAAAACGTTACGCAAATAGTCCAGGAATTAATAAATTATACCCAAAATAAAATAGTGAGGATGCCTGACAACACAAAATCATTTCTGCTCATAAAATTTTTTATAACGTGTTTGAAAAAAACCTTACGTTACATAAATAGCCTACCATGTAAACTCCCCATTGATTGGAGCGCAACAAATGAAAGCCTAACCACGATTGGTCGGACTATAAATACTATCTTTCGTTGTTAGGGGAAACGGGGAAAGGTAACATTTTTTCAAACACTTGTCGAAACGGGGCTCATTGGTCAGACTCGCTGATATACACACTTGGGAGCGTTAGTTCGAAACCACTTGTTTAAATAAGCTTGATAAAGCATCAGTGCGTTGAAGCCAGCTTATATTTTGCTAAATAAAAGCCTGGAAGATAAGCAGATGGGAATTTGTGCCAGTTTGTGCCAGAATTCATTGCTAATCAACGTATCTGTGTTTATTTCCATGAAATTGTGGTAAGCTTGAACCATTCAGTATCTTTTAATGAAAATTGAATGTGAATTGTTGATTTATGCCTGTATATATATGTGTAGTTCAGTGGCAAACGTGAGATAAAGCCTATAATGCTCCAGCCTGAACAGAGGGTGTCGGAGGGAAGTAAAACGGCATGGAATGGCCAAACAGTACACTGACACCTAGATGATTGACTAGAAAGAAATAATGCTGGAATTGCAGAGGCGTAGTAACCATTAAGAAGGGTAATACTGGAATAAAGTATTTCAAATGAAGCTGACAGTTGGCCTAATGCTCTGAACTCAATGTTTGTGCTGTGTTGTGATCAGTGTAACAAGAGAGTTTAAGTTAGTTATGAAGTAGAAGGTACATCCTTCTTGATTTCAGGGACAGTGGTCTTGATGGTACTGAGCAGCACCTGGTCAGAGCTTTGCTGAATCCAGTGTCGGACAGCATACTCCTTGGTCCTTTTAGCTATCAGTGAGGTGTCTCCAGAGCCCAGAGGAGAATTCGAGCAGAGGAGTCCTTTCCTGCCGCCATCACGCCAGATAAGCTAACTTGGCCAGCTGAGCTCAACATTATGTCCCCTCATCTTGAAATAACTTTGTAAAAATAACATTCAGAGGGGAATTTAATTGTCTTAATATCAGGAACTGAGAACATCTCCAATACTAGTTTCCCTAAGACAAACTATTGAAGTCATGATGACAACTACCAACAGAGCTTGAACAAAACAAAACCAGTATTACCTCATATTACTACTACACAACTGACACACATAGGATATTTTTAATAATATATGTCACTACAATATTCATATTGATAAAGTCTGTACATATACTTGTAATTAAAATTGATTGTGATTCCTGGTTCCTTTGTATTTGAATCAGGACACAAATACATTATTAACAGCACTGAATACATATTGTTATTTGAAACGTTACGAGTGACTTCTTTAAGATATTCTCATAGAGTGTTATATGTATGTGAGTGTCACAGTGTTGTCAAGAGTAGTGGATTAAATTAAATTGTTTATCTGTCTGTTGTTGTGACTTACACTTCACCATACTCATACCCTAGACACATAACGTAGCATCACACTATTCCAGAATAATTCTGACTGAGATATAGAGATATGTGGTAGCAAGTAAGGTTATCTATAATACACTACTCTTAATAGATATAGATACCTTCACAGCTGATCTCAGTCAGTACACTAAGTCCCCTATAAATATTTATAACATCCCACTTCACCACACCCCGTCATTTCGATTGTCTCTTTCGCGTATATGTTATTGTTGGAGGTCGTTGATAATATTTGTCATTGCGTATCGCATTCTGTTGGCATTGCATTTCATTGATTTTTTTTTTCTAACTAACGTACTGCGATCTTCCATCTGTCTTTGTGCTGCTCTCGGTGATATGAAAGTAAGTAGTATTTCCCTGTTGTCTTGCGCCACAGAACTGTACCTGTCTTACAGCCATTAATTGATCTTGTCTTTGCTCCACCATCACTGAGCATCAACTCTTGGTGATACAGCCATTAATGTAAGCTAGCCAATACCTCGCAAGCCCCGTGTAGTTGCCAGGGGGTCTCTGAAGAGACGAAGAAATAATAGGGCTACTGCGCCCTCAGACATGTCGTATCAGGCGACTAATGAGGTTGTGCATGGCTACATGATCATGCCAAACAAATTGTTACAGAAACCACTGGATGTAAGAGTGTATGAATGCTTGGCGCAGGCTTCCTGTAAGGGAGATAACTGGTGACAGGAATACCATTTTTATATATAGAGACAAATGGTGTCAGAAATGTACAGAGTTCCGCTGGCAGTTCTGGCATGAACCAAAATAACTGAAGAAACCAGGAAAGACGGCCCGCCATTACAGGGTACACTTTGAGAAGGCGAAAATCAGAAGAGACTTACGTAGTGAAAAGATATATATATGGCGACAAAGACAAAATAGCACTACAACATAGCACAAGAAAGTCAGTAACGGAGGTCGCAGGATTTAACCTATTTCATCACGTTTCTATTCCTTCACATCACAAGTATTTTATGCACACTTATTCTTCCGAAGTTATCTTCTCTCAATTTCTCAAATTTCAATTCCGTACACGACTGCCTATAACTCTCGAGGATTCATACTCCTAACTTTAATGAAGGCATAGGGAAAACATAAATTGATGGCACGACTTGGTGTGAATTGCTTGAAGGCTTCTGCTATACTTGGAGATGCGGAGTGCTGATGATAATGGTGCCCCTCCTTTCGAATACTTTCGTGCAAATATATCAATTATGTAAGCAAAAGAGGTTTTCCCTGTTAGTTCGATGGTTATCGGTCTAGATATGATTTCATTTCTCCCTTGCTTAAGCGTTTGATCGCAGTCATGTATTTAAAGATGGATGACGTATTGTAATGAGAACTTAATCTGATCTGTCCAGAGTAAGCATCCCACTTCATTTTATAGGACACCGCTTAGTATTAAATTCAATGGAGTTAATAAGATGTGATGTTAAATTACCTACCTCCAAGTAGGCATAAATGGACGGGGTGGGGTATAAGATGAGAAGGATGGGCTGGTGGAATGAGATTGTTTCGGGATGATTCATACTTTTGTTTTGCCATACCAAAAACACAAATTTGGTAGCGAAGTGTCGGATACCGTTGAATGCGTGTCAAGGTCACGGGGATGACTAAGTATATGCGTGCTTATTTACAATGAAACTATGGCTGCTACACTGGTACATCCTAACAAACAAACTGTAAGGAGATCAAGTGCTATCATTTTTACAAGAGTCAGTCGCATTTTCCAGGGGCCAGATTCAACTTTACAGATTGAGGTTTCGGTACAAAGTGACAGCACTTCCGGGGCAATAAAAATAGCGGAAGAAAAACGCGGAGGCTGTAAATACTGTTTGAAATTTTTCCATCTTCATGGAAACAAACAAAACAGCACATACACTGAAGTGAAAGCTCAACCGCCGAAAACAATAAAAACGATAAAACAAACGTTAATAAACAGGTGCTTGCCCAGTACGGACGGGCTGAAAACAATTAACAGGAAGACAAATTTAGCGTTGACGGAATGAACAAGGTATGTTGAGACTGACAGGAAGCACATCTAGGAAGTATTCTATTAGTATCACATGAATATTTATTCTGTAATTCCCTGGGCATATGAAACACACAAGTAAAGGCAGATACACGCTAACAAGGATACTGGAACCAGAAACAGGAAGGATTTTAAAAAAACAAACCTGAAAAGAACTCAGTCTCAGAGAGATGAAAACTAAAGATATAGATGAAATGGAATTATGCTGAATGTCCAACCTTCCCCTAGTTCATACAAAATCACGTACCCATACAACAATATATAATACTCAAATCATTCTATATACCCAGAGCTGAGCATCCGTGCTTGCGAACAAAGAAAATGAGCTATTATTCTTGTAGTTTACAGCAAGGCATCCAACATTGAAGCATGCACTTAAAAAAAAAAAAAAATTAAAGCATGCTTTACTCTCCCGTTAACAGGGTTCTATTCAACCAACAAGTCACATACAAGCTTACTAAACAATAAACAAGTTACAAGCGAGCTAAACCATCAACAAGTTACAATCCTACCAAAACATAAAAATAACGGTTCTCGCTACATACCAGCTTACATCCACAACAGAACTCAGCATCACGGTCTTTTATATGACATGTGACCGCATACAACCGACTGATCCTGTGCCTAGGTTTAACGGTGCGTGCCTCGCAACAACGTTATTTTTTTTTTTTTACTTAAAATCCACTGACCACGTCTCTTCCTTACACTGCCGCTGGCCTGACTACTTCGTTTACATGTTTCTTTTCTTCTAACACCTTCTGATGCTCACTTGTCCACTTGTGCTAAACTTTTCTATCAGTGACAGTTTCAAGGTCCAGGTTTAAAAAAAAAAAAAAAAAAATTGTCCCAATTTGCGAAAGATTCCACAAGCTGCTACTTGCCATAATTCATGTTTATTTAATCATCAACATTTCCTAGAAGATAACTTGTCCCTCGTGTTAAAGTGAGATATATCTAATCATCATCATGTGACATTCTTTCCAGAACGATGTCTCCGTTACAGCTGCTCTGAACGCATCACGATTCTGGGCAAGTCGACCTGCATCAGCCAAAGACAAGTTCAGACTCTCTGTGATGTCCTGGGTCCACCGTCGTCTAGGTCGACCCCTTCCCCTCTTTCCAGGGACTATGCCTTCCATCACTGTTTTTTCCAGACTATTATGTCTCTTTATATGACCAAAAACTATGATAATTAGCAAAACAGACGATAAACCCACATTAAAGATAAGCGTAAATGGGAAAATCCTGGAACAAGTCAAGAGCTACGTATATCTTGGTCATATAATAACAGAACATGGCAGATGTGAAACAGAAATCAAGAAGAGAATAGGAATGGCCAAAGCTACATTCAACAACATGAAACATATACTGACATCCAAACAGTTATCTCACAAATTAAAACTGAGAATCATAAAATGTTATATATATTCTGCATTTCTGTATGGTGCAGAAACATGGACGATGAATAAGCATTTGGAAGAAAGAACTGAGGCTCTTGAAATGTGGATATATAGAAGAATGGGGCGTATCTCATGGAAAGAGATGAAAACAAATAAGGAGGTCCTAGAAAATCTAGGTATGAAAAGAGAACTAATGAGGGAGGTCAAAGTTCTGCAGCTAAAATACTTTGGCCACATAAAAAGGCATAACACCTTGCAGAAGACCATAACAGAAGGGAGAGTTGAAGGCAAACGTGCAAGGAGAAGACAGCGCTATAAGTGGGAAGATAACATCAAGAGATGGACAGGAAAGAGTCTATCAGAGTGCACCACCAAGACAGGAGACAGAAGACGTTGGAGATCCATTACAGACAACCTTCGTTGTGGAGATGGCAACTGATGATGATGATATGACCAAAAAATTTCTGCTTCCTTATTGCGATGGTATTTAGGTATATCTAATCAGGATGTAAAAAACGCAAAGCACAAGTCAGGGAGAAATAACAACTATTTGCATAAGAGAAATTAAGGCTATATAGCAAACTAACTTGCCTCAGAATGAAATGGTTAAAGCTGAATAAAATACTGCTTAAAGGAATGTGAAACCCTTCAGATTTAGAATAACAGATATGATTTAAAACCAAGGGCATAGAGTAGGAATTAAAAAAAAAGCTTATTTTCAGTCATAAATTCAGTGAAATAATTGTCCTGCAACTATTTAAGAAACCTAATGATAAGCAGTCAGTGTTGGACCTTTCTGTCTCAAGTAGTTGTTAGGTTTCACAATAACATCAAAGTAGATGTCAATGTCTTTCCACACTGGATCACTGAAAACAAGCAGTAAATATGAGAAAATATTTCATTTGTGTGTAAATGTTATTTTCTCTCTTTTTATATGAATCCTTCCTGCTATCATGATGTATTCAAGCTTTCCTCTTCTCATAACATGCCCAAAGAGAACAGAATGCTCCCTTCTAATACAAATAATAAGCTTCCTCTGTGAGCTTGCCTCTTTCAGGACATCCTGATTTCTATTTTGTAGCTGTCCATGGTATCTTCAACACCCTCCTGTAAAATGACATGTCTCTGACCTCCTAGGATTTTTGTGCCTGTTTACTGATTGCTCATGACTAGCTTCCACATGACATGATTGGCTCTATGTAACACCTAAGAACTCAGTTTTACTTCCATTGACTAAGATTTGTTACATAACACACTTTTCATTTCATGCAAAACTGCTTTTGCCTGCACAATTCTAGACCAAGGTTTTCAGACCATTTTAACTTTAATGAACATTTTTTATAGTTAATAATTAATAATAAACTTCCCTATGCCACAGAAAATGCAAAACAACCAGGGAATATGAAATGCACTGGCAGTAGTTGTTCTCAACAAGGAAACTAAAATGGGATACAGAAATATGAATAATCAATTATTTCCAGACCAGCTATAAACACAACTGAGTTTCAGATCCACCCACACGGAAACCTGTTTGCTGGTATCTCTGCTTAACATGAAGAAGGAAGATTAAACGTTTTGCATCCTTAACTTGTGTGAAAACTGAGTCATCTGGTGAAGGTGACAATGCCCTTTTACAGCTTGTAGTCTTTGGTATGTCCCTCCATGCAGTTGTCTTGTCAAAGCTACTATTAAGTGTTGACAAATAAGGACACTTTGTCTTCTATCTTTGACAGTCCTCCTCTTCCACTGATAATGTTGCTACTGTCATAATCAACTTTAGCCAATTCTGATTACAAATGAATGCACATATAACTTCTTACTTTTTTTTTCTAAACTGATGTGCAAAGATTAATGAGTTTTACCGTAATTTTCTAGGCCTAGAACTTTTGATGATGTAAACTTTGATCCTTAGCCGACGACCGTCATAGCAGTCAGTGGCCATCACGCCTAGTGGCGTCTTGTAGGGCAACAACAAATTGATTCCACTTTGCTCGGTCGGTGGCCATCCTTCGTACAGTGTCCCAACTCTGGTTCATTCTTTGCATCTCAGCCTCCAGTCCTCCACCTGGTTGTTTTTGGTCGGCCTCTCTTTCGTTTTCCTTCAGGGGAACCTCACAGGAGCCAATAATTGCCATCTTCTTCTTCGTAAACTCTCAGACGTCCATTTGAATATTCTCAAAGAAAGCAGTAGTCAGTTTGGGGCTATTTGAATCCCCGTAAAGCTTTTCCACGAAAGGAACTGGCGTCGGTCATAATGCACTTTCTCTGTACCGCATATAAAAGGCAACTCTGAAGCAGATGTTCAGCAGTCATTTTATCAGTGCCACAGTTACACTGATCGGTAGTTACCTATCTTTGGCTTGTTGAATAGATGGTATTTCAATCTGTTGTGGCCAGTGCAGAGTCTGAAAATTACCACTTGTTCTCTTCTGTTGAGCTGGTAGCAAGCATCATTCTGTGTGTGACCTAGATGTTCTTCGTTCCATATGTTTCTGCATCTGATTCTGATAAAACTCTTTGCATCTTTGAAAGTTATGCTTGCATTAGGCTGAGGTAGATGTGAACCTTCTTTTGCCATTCTGTCAGCCTCTTCTTTGCCGGTGATGTTACAATGAGATGGGATCCATTGGATCACAATACTTTTGAATCGTTGACAAAGTTTGTGGAGCACGATTCTGAGGTCATCCAGGTCTGTATTATTCTGGCTTTTCAACGTTGCAATTACTGACTGTGCATCAGTAAAGAAAGCAACTTGTCTCTCTGTGCTTTCTTCTGTCAATATAACCTCTGCTGCAGTTTTAAAGGCCTTTGCCTCTGCTCTGAAGTTACTTGAGAACTGTCAAGTTGCCACTGACAGCCTTTTTTTCTGCACCAGAGATTAAGGTCAGAAAGACACCCCCACCTCCAATTTCTGTTGGATTTGTTGCTGATCCATCTGTGTATGCATGGGTAATGTTTCTCTATGTATTTTGTTGCTATGGATTTTCTATATGTTGCAGTTTTGGCTCTTTTTTCTTTCAATTCCAGGAATGTTTTCTCTATTTAGCACTAGTTTGAAGCTCTGAGGTCTAGTTGAGTGGGAAAATACTGTGTACATTGTTTTCTCTTCATGAGCCATGTTTTGGCCCACTCTTCCAGTGATGTTAGTGCTTGCTGCATCAGAATGTTTGCAGTAGTGATACATTCTTCAGAGATCCACAACGCTAAGTCATCTGCAAAGGAAGCATTGTGTGCTATTTGTTGAATATTTTCAGTTATGTCATTTATGTATGCAAGGAACAGTGTAGGTGACAGGACTCCACCTTGTGGGACCCCCTGCTCTAATATGAACTTTTTACTTGTCTGTCCTTGCAGCTGTACTCTGGTGGTCGTATTCTCAAGGTAGTGACCAATCCATTTGTACATTTGCCCACATACACCACTTCTCTGCAGTTTGACTTTCAATCCCTCTTTCCATACTTTATCAAAAGCTTTTTCTAAATCTACCCAAACCACTAGCGTGTGTTTTTTTTTTCATGGAAGACATCTTCTATTTCCTGAGCTATATATGTGATTTGTTGATAGTAAAAGCCTACTGCAGCATACATGCGTTTCCACAACACAATAAAACGTGTACTGCCTTTCTAAGAAAAACCTTGAGATACGCAAGCTGACCTATATTTAATATTCCATTCATGTCATTTTATACACGACGTTACCATAAACGAACGGACAGATGGACTTAGGATAGAAAGAAAGGGAGGGCTGAAAGCCGGAACATATGCAACACTAACACGCGTCTCGCTATACAATTAATGACATCACGCGTGTAAGGCCACAAGCACTAACTTTTTTCAAATGGACAGTGATAAAAAACACTACCCATACGAGAGTTAGGTTTTTAAATCCTGAGAAATGCTTATTAGGAAATATGACATTATACTGGTTTACGTTTGAAAACATTACAGTACCCAGACACCACATCGTATTCGAAGTGAACAGGAGGTAGAAGAAAATGCATATTTTGCAGCCCCTTAGCCCCATAAAATTTATATAGTTGGGTTCCTTAGGACTTGCTGACAAAAAAATATGTTAAACGTTACGCAAATAGTCTAGGAATTAACAAATTATAGCCAAAAGAAATAGTGAGGGTGTCAGACAACCCCAAAATCAGAATCGCTCAGTGGCAGATTTTGACACCACCATTGTACGGGAAATAGGCCAACATGTTACCTCCTATTTGATTGGCGGAAAGTAAATGTAAGGCTAAACACGATTAGTCGGGCTACAAATACTATCTTTTGTTGTTAGGGGAGACGGAAGGAAGGGTACTTTTTTTCAAACGCTTGTGTAAACATGGCTCGATTGGTTAGACCCGCCAATATAGGCAATTAGAAGCGTTAGTTCAGCACCACATTTTCAAATAAATTTACTAAAGAACCAGTGCGTTGAGCGCCAGTGCATATCTTTCTAAATAAAAGCCTGGGACATCGGCAGATCGAAATTGTGCTATATTCATTGCCAGTCAACGTAACTGTGTATTATTCCATGAATTGTGGTAAGCTTGATATATTCAATATCTTTTTAATGAAAATTGAATGTAAATTGATAATTTATGTCTGTATATGTGTGTGGTTCAGTAGCGAACATGAGGCAAGGCCTATATAGTGCTCCAACCTGAACAGAAGGTGTCGGAGAAAAGTAAAACTGCATGGAATTGCCAAACAGTACACTGACACCTATCTTATCGACTAGAAAGAACTAATGCTGGAATTGCAGAGGCGTAGTAACCATTAGGGAGGAGTATACTGGTGTAAATTGTTTCAGATGAAGCTGACAGTTGGCCTACCGCTCTGAACTCAGTGTTTGTTATGTATTGTGTTCAGTCTGGAAATAGATTATAAATTAGTTATGAAGTAGGAGGTACAACCTTCTTGTTTCAGGGACCGTGGTCCTAAAGTTATTGAGCAGCACCTGGTCTGAGCTTTGCTGAATCTAGAGGTTGACAGCATACTCCTGGGTCCAGATAGTGACCAGTGCGGTGTCTCCAGAACACAGGGGAGCCATCGAGCAGAGGAGTCTTTTCCTGCCGCCATCACGAAAGTTAAGCCTCTGTGGCCAGAGGAGCTCAACATTATGTGTCCCCCTCAAAACTTGACATTATAGTACAACTGAGGGTCAATACATTGTTTAAATTGATAGGAACTGTGAAGTTTTCCCCATACTATTTCCAAGATAAACAAACACTTGAAGTCATGATGACAAATAACAACATAGCTTGAAAAACAAAACCAGTATTACCTCATAGTACTACTACAAAACTGACACACATAGGATAATATTAATAAAATATGTCACTACAAGGTTCATATTTATAAATTATGTACATATAAATTGTGATTACATTTGATTGTGATTCCTGGTTCATTTTGTAGTTGAATCAGGATATATAGTAGTGAAAGTAATTAATACATAAATATTTGAAACTTTACCAGTGACTCCTTTAAGATAGTCTTATAGAGTGTTACATGTGTGTGAGTGTCACAGTGTTGTCAAGTGTGGTGGAATAAATTAAATTGTTTATCTGTCTGTTGTTGTTGTGACTTACACTTCATCATTTACATAACCCTAGACATTCAACGTAGTCATCACAATATTCCAGAATAATTCTGACTGAGGTATAAATGTGGTAGCAAGGTTATCTGTAAAACACTACACCTATTTGATACAGATACCTTCACAGCTGATCTCAGTCAATACACTAAGTCCCCTATAAGTATTTATATCATCCCACTTTACCACACCAACTGTAGTTCAGTATTGCCAGAAGCTTCTTTTTGTGTGCTGAGACCTATCCAACATTCACAATTCAGCAAAAAAATAGATAGATGTAAATAATAAATTCAGAAATTGTACTCAGCTGACTTAGTAATTTTATAAGTGTTGAAGTTGAGTTTTGTTCTGATTTATTTGATTATCACAGGTACCCTAGTTACATAGCGGGGTGGCACTGTAGGGTCTGACTTTACTCTGAATACTTAGGCCTACTTACGCAGACACCTTCACAGCGGTGACTATCTTGTGATACCAGTGTTTTTCTCCAACACTGGGACTTCACTCTTTTCATACAGAATTCTAGTTCTGTTTATTCAGTACTTCTACTGACACTACACACTTATAAAAACTTTTTGCTACAGGCCCTACTGAACATACATCCCACTATTCATTTAAACCACAGAGGCATTACAACAAGATGTTATCAATTCCCCTACATGTTTTAGCAGTGTGTCATCTTGCTTGTGTTTGTTAGGCCTATAATTTTATCTGTTTACTACTGTGCTACAAGTGTAGGCCCAGCTCAGTATGCAAAACTACTACTCTATATTGAGTTTTTAAAAAAAACGTGAGATAAAATGAGGAACAATGAGATGTGTGGTTAATAGGGCCTTTAAAAAGAATTCAGAGACGCAGCAATAAGTTAGGTTTATGAATCCTAAACCTGAAAAAAAACACTAATCACGTTGGTAACGTCATCCTCAAATTTTTTTTTAAAATTACGGTAATGAAGAAAAATATCCCGTAACTTCTGATGGGTTATAATTAGGATATATATTGTTTTCAATTCTAAATAATATGAACAACTGCCGATATGAGAAAGTGGCATCACATTTGTCAAATCATTGTAAATAGGGAAAATCACAATTAGGCTACCAATTAGGCCTATGCTTAGGCCTATACGTTAAAAACAAACAAACAAAATCAAGAAGTTTCACGCTGATTCATGGAGCATTGTATTGCGGTCAGTAAGAGATCTAATATTCGCTACGGAAAATCCTTACAGCGCTGTTTCAAGAGAAAACAATTCAGGATTTATGTTACAAGCTTTTAACAGTCAAGTACAAGAAAAAGCTTTTAAATACCAAAACAGTTCCGGATTTTAGAGCACTAATGTATCACAGCTTAAGCACCCTTTCTTTATTTTGCTACATGTATTTTCTTAGCCATTTTTTTAAAGTGAGTCTCTTTTAAGGAGAGTTTTTCGCTGACTAATTGAGCTGTGCTCCATTAGTGTTGTAATGATGTAACTCATTGACGGATCCAAGGGGTTGGCGACGGGGAGATCGCCACCTCCCTTGGGACTTTGAAAAACCTTTATTCATATCAACCGCTCCAGAATTCCCAAGGTGGATAATTTATGTATCGGGCGAGCCGCCAATGCCAAATCAAACATGTTATGCAATATAATATAAAATATGTATCAATCAATCAATCAATACCCTTTAGCTCCCCGAGGAGCATAGGCCTTCAACAAACACATGCCAAGTCCTTCCTGCCTGTGCCATCCGCTCACGTTTTTTCCATGTTTTCCTCATCATTTTCACCCCTGTTTCCAGTTCTCTTCTCCATATGTTTTTTTTGGCTTACCTCTGCCTCTCTTTCCCTGTGGATTCCAGAACAAGGACTACCTTGATAGGAAACTCTTTACAGAGCGATACAACAGGAAGCAATCTGATCATCAGAAGTAGTTCCCCCCGTCCGACAAGTGTTTCGGCCCGATTACTCCGTTACACTCTAAGGGGGGCGGGCCCACTTGGGTCATGACTACCAAGCGTCTCAGCCTCCTGTTGTCTTGTATCGAAAATGAACCCATTTCACATATGGTAGCAACTTTTAAATCCACAACTCCGCCAGCCGTGGAGGCAATTGTAACAAAGAGAAGACAAATTATTCCGTTCGTTCCGTCGCACTTCACAACTAAGGACACACACTGAGACACCAGCGCGAAGCCGACGAGTCTAGCCACTGCGCGCAAGCCACTGAAATTCTGTTCCTGACACCCCTTATAATATACACCGCCTGTTGCTCCTGAGTCGCAGCCCTTTCACTAGTACACCAAAAAAAACAAGCCTGATGCCTTTTCGGCAGTTTCACTAAGCCTCTTCACAGCCCTTGTTCTCGACTGTCCCCTCAGCCCCAACAGTTTCAATAAATCATACACTGATGCAGCCACAAGCCCTCTTGCGCCCACTTCAACAGCCATGACCCTTGCAGTGAACACATCGTGTCTCAGATCCGCGGCCAGATCGCTATACTTGGCCGCTCTGAATGAATGTTGCTCGTCTAATCTGGATTCAAATGGCACGGTCAGTTCAATCAGTAGGACCTGAAGCGGTGCTAAAGAATAAAGCACTATATCCGGCCGTCTCCGCGATTTTCTGATACTCTCTGGATATGCCCCTCGTCCAGGTAGGTCTAGTATTTGCGGTGCTCGGCCTGGGTTTGCTATTCGCCTTCATCCTTGCCAGATCTATTTGTCGCAGCAAGCTCATTTAGCACTTTGTTATGGCGCCAAGTGTATCGCCCTTGCCCTAATGCCACCTTACACGCTGAGAGCACGTGTTCAAGTGTCTGCCTCCCCTGGCACAGGGGACACTGCTCATCATCCGACTTTCCCCATTTCACAAGGTTAGTGGCCGACGGCAGCAGGTCATACATTGATCTAACAACGAAGCTGAGCCTAAGAGGTGCCATATGCCTTATATCATTCCATGTCAAGGACCTCTGCAGGGCTCCTTCCCATGTAGTCCATTGGCCTTGTTGGACCTGCTGCACTGCTTTTTGCAACCTCTTATCATTCTCAGCTCCTCGTATCTCCTGAACTACCATGTCTCTGCGCTCCCTGCTTGATGCCTTGGACCACCAGCGGATGTCTCCATGACCAATTCCCCGTCTATTCGTTTGTGTGTATCCGATTACCTCTCTCAGTTTGAGTGACTCTTGGGCAGCATCAACAGCTTCTTCCACTCTCCACTTCCTTCCCGTTTTCAGTGTGGGCTGAATGGACTTAACCACGTCATCAGCTGACTCGCGTAGCATCATTGCAAGCCTTGCCTTTCCAACTTTGTACTCTTCAACAACTGACTTGAAGGGAAACAGAAGTTTTGACTTTTTGCAGTACAGTGCTACATCTGACAGACCTGGTGGTACCCCTAGCCATTTTCTCATGAACTTGTTGACCTTCTGCTCTATAGCTTCCACTGTACTTGTGTTTATTTCATATATAAGCAGTGGCCACAGCGCCTTCGGTATCAACATGAACTGGAGGCACCACAGTTTGAACTTTCCTAGGAGTCTGCTTTGGTCTATGATCTGTAGCCTTGTGTCTGTCATTTCTATTGTCTGTTGAAGTGCCTTCGAGTCTTTTAATAGGGCATCGTACACTCTGCCAAGACTTTTAACAGGTTCCTCAATGACAGTAGGATTCTTTGGCTGGAAACCATGAATATGACCTCTGCTATCTTCCCTTTCCTGGCTGATAGGCTTCTCGACTTCTTGGGTTTGAAGCTCATTCTGCACCAGCTGACTAGTTCATCCAGGCGTGCTAACATCCTCCGGGCCTGATGTTCATCTGATGTCGGAATTGTTGTGTCATCTGTAGTGGGTTTTGATGTTAAAGAAAAATAGTTAGTATGTGTCTACAGAGTGAGGTCAGCTATGCAAGTCCCTGAGTCTAATAGTTGAAGGTGATGTTCTCAGGGTACTTGACTGCTACCACCCTACGATCTCACTCTGCGATTTATTTTGGGTATCTAGTGTTTGTGATGTTATTTATATGGCTTGATGTCTAGGGTAATGAAAATTATTGATAAATGCGTTAAGCAAATACAATTTAATTCACTAACATCGAATAAACAAGACTGGGTTTAAAGTTATGATATATATATATATATGTATATACAATTTAATTTCCTGTCCCTCAAATTTTTTAGGACAGGAATGTTTAACTTAAAATGAAATTATGGTGATTATATCAATATAAATACACAAGCAGGACATTTGTTCAATATATCTTAATATGTCAATGGTTATAAAATTATATTCCTTGTTGGAGACTACTGTTATTCGAAGAGTCAATATTTTGAAAAACTGGTTTTCACATCATATCACAAACTGTTACTGAATATGGTGGAGATCGAACATATTTGAGCTAGCATGTAAGCCCTGAAGATCTTGGCTTATCTTGTTTATCCGTGTAGACCCTGGATGACTGGTTTGAGAAAAATGCACACGATCCACTGCCGTGTATTCTGGAGTCGGCTACTACGCTCCGACTTCTGACCAACTTGAACTGGGTGATGTAACCCTGAAACAAGAGGAACAAGCCTCCCTAAGTCTCCAGCTGACTATCTCCACCACTACCAATTTAACATCATTAAACAAGTATTGTGATCAGAGAAAATAGCTAACTAAATTAGCTACAGTCTTTAACTTTATTGTGACTTCTTCATAAACAGTGGGTATCTTCTTCTTCAGCTGAAATACAGTCTTTTCTTTTCTTCAAAGTTAATATACCAATAGGCCTGCCAGTGACTTTCTGGTCTTACAGTCAAAATATGTATGACAATATTCAACTCAAATTTAGTTTAATTTGCTTCCTGTGTCTGCTTGGAAATGCCTCTGCTCCTAGTATGCCGCAATCTTCCACAAAGGCAAAATGTCGTACACACACAATGTTATGGCGCCCTATCTGGGTTGGCTTCTACATATAATAATGTATTAAAAAGGTTATTCATCTTACCGCAATCAATGAAATAATCACACACTATGTTAAGGTTTAACAGGCTGTCAATGGTCACTTTTGAACAGCTGCTGCTACAGACTCAACGGTCTTAATTGCTCTGCTTGAAACCTTGCTTGTATGAAAAATCTCTATCAAGTGGCACCCTACATAGCAGAAGCGCTAGTTTTATTCTCCCCTATGTCTATTCTAACATTAACCAATTAGTTTAAACTAAGTCCGATTTGACTCTTTTTTTTTGAAAATCCCAAACATTTATTTTTGAAAATCCCAAACATTTTTGTACGTCTATCAATAAGTTCGTCCCTCTGCTTCTAAAATTTCTGTTTAGACTATGTGTCGCTTACGCTGGCAAAACTTCAAAGTTATATCTCTTCCCTTCCTCCTAGTAGTGTCTATCAAATGAGGCAAGCCAATGTGACTTGTTTCCAAGCAACGACTAGAAAAATGTTACGTTTAAATTGAGTTGGGATATCAGTGTGATCGTCTGTCTGTTTGTCAAATTTTATTTTATGCGATAACTCAGTCACTTTTGATGCGAATTAAAAGAGGAAAAGTGATTATTAATCAGGCTAATGTCCTTTATCTAGCCAGTATATTTTCATCTACGTCTTTATCTAAGTTTTCATCTTCGTACTTTTCTCTTTATTTATAAGTCTAGATACGTTTTCATAGGAAATAGTATAGTATTGAATAAACAACATTATTGCTTTTAATTCCATTCTGTCTTTTCCTTTTTTATTCCTCCTTCTATAGAATGCAGTACATCATCTACGTTTTCTGTCTTTCTTTAGTCCCATCCTCTCCCCTGCACTCATGTGTTCGTTAGTTTCAGTTTAAAAAAAAATATAAAAAAAACACACACACCCACACAAATAGTAATACGTCTTACAAGGAGAAGGACAAGAAAAACCTACGTTGCGGCCACAAGGCCTTCGTCAGGGACAGACAAACAAGAGACAGGAGGGAAAGAAAATGAGAATTAAGTAGAGAACATGAAACTATAAAAATAAGAGAAAAAAAAACTCCCTTAATATTAAGTCCAGTCACATGTGAAGCAAAGCAGGATGGCTGCCACTAAACCGGAAAGAGGAAGTTGACAGTACATAAAGATAAGAAATAATAAAAACAAGGACTGGAAAAGAGTGAGAAAAAAGTAATCAATAAATAATAAATAAAATAAAATAAATAAATAAAATATAAATAAATAAATAATAATAATAAATAAATTTAAAACAAATAAATAAATAAAAATAAAAACTAAATAAAGAAATAAATAAAATAATAAAGGAAAAAAAATAATTAAAAAAAAAAATTAAATTAAATTAAATAAATAAACAAATTAAAAAAAAAAAAATAAATAAATAAATAAAATTATTAAATTAAAAAAAAAAGGTAATTTAAAAAAAAAAAAAGGGTGATCGCATCAAAGTAGAAAGTCATAATACAACAGGGACTCGATAGAGAAAGGCGTCTCAGACAAAAGAATGTTGGGTATTCAAACCGTGTGGTTTGAGGCAACCCATAAGATGGATGAGGCGTTGTTCCTGGCGAAACCGACTGTTGGCGTCCGAGGAACAGTATCTGATGGCTGTCATCTGGATGTCAGTGGCACCGTGGTGGTCAGGGCCATTGAAGTGGATGGCTACAGGTGTGGAATTAAACTGAGAGATGTCATAGAGGTGTCTGCAGAATCGGTCGCCCAGTCGTGTGCCCGTTTGGCCGATGTACGTAATGGTGCAACGTTTGCATATAATAGCATAAATGACGTTGTGTGACTCACATGTGAAGCCATGGGTGATGGTGAACTTGGCGTTAGGGAACGAGACTGAACGTGTTTCGATTACATACTGACATGTCTTACATCGTGTACGGTTACATGGCTTGGTTCCAAAGTGGCCATCGTTGACGGTTTTCAGACGGCTGTGGACTAGGAGGTCCCTTTGCAAATACCCAAGTGGGTTGTAGACTTTTTCCATACTAACCCCCTCTCTCTCTGTCTGTCTCCCGTCTTTTTTTCAAAGAAACACGCGTTGCCCGCTTTCCAAAACGGTTTCATGTTATATTTAAAAAATTAGTACGGAGCAACGAAAAAGCCTTTTGTAAGGGGGTGGATAACCTAGCGTGGCGTTAATAGTTTCAAATCGCATGCCTCACGTTGGCGTTTTTGAAAATGCGACGTTCTTGAAAAGAAAAAAAATATAACTACTGTCGCATGTTGTAACTAATAATAGATTCTTAGAATACGTTAGTTAAAAAAAAAATTCAAGGAGTGTCCAATATTTTGCATTAGATTTTATCGTCCTTGATAATTTTCAAATTTTTATAGTAGCGGTTTATAAACGGTAACTTTACGCCAATAGAATTGGACTTTTGAAAAAATATGAGTAGGGTAGGGCAATGGTAGTTATCTTGGCGTATTGGAACAAAATTCAAATACCGTATTATCATTTCAATTTGAGAGGGAGGGTTAAAAACGGTGCATTTTACTACATCATCCATGAATGCTTTGAGCGGTGGCATGTGACACATTCCACCGAGCTTTGGACATATAGCCATTCCGTCAGCCGCATTGAGGATTACCTGCATAGCCATGACGAATTCCAACTTCAAGGCCAATCCACTTCGTTGTGTACTCTCCGGTTGAAAATCTGACAGAACACCCTGCGAAATACAGCTTCAGCTTTGCTGCAATCTCTTGTGGAACATGATACATTTTTAGGGCCTGCCACAACATCTGGTGTGGAACGGATCCATAAGCATTCGCTAGATCCAACCAGATTACATGGAGGTTTGTTCTGTCAGACTTTGCCTTTTGGATTGCTTCCCAGATCATCGTGGCATGCTCTAGACATCCTGGTGTACCTGGGATACCTCCTTTCTGAATGGTAGTGTCAATGTACCCATTTGCCAGGAGGTATGTAGTGAGTCTTTTCGCCATCACTGAGAATAATATCTTCCCTTCCACACTGAGTAGTGAGATTGGCCTGAACTGACTGATGTCTGTGGAATTTTGTTCCTTCCGGATGTAGACTCCGTTCGCCTTTCTCCATTCCTTGCTTACGAGCTGGGTTTTCCACGCATTCTTCAGTAAACGGAGCAGTCGTTTGAGAACCTCAAGGCATCTCTTATATACCACATATGGAACACCATTAGGACCTTGTTGCTCCTAAGGTTATTTTTCAAGAGGTCACCACTGTCGAACCTCCGTAAAGCACGTGAAAGCCATGGCTGTCACTGATACTGATACAAAGGATTAGTGTATGGATACGGTAAGGTGTCTATTGATTATCTGCTAATGTTACTGTTGTGTTGTGGATCTGGTAATGTCTACAGTTGATACCTACATATCCGCCACACAGGCAAACACTGTAGAAGTCTACTGGTAAGCGATGAACAGGTTCTCGATATAAATAGGCCACGCCCACTCCGGGACTATTTCTAACTACGTGTTAAGTTCCCTGTCACACTTGTAATATTAAGTGCGTGTGTTGGTTTAGTCGTTCACGCCACAGGTGTATACACACGAGTCATGAAAGGTTGTAAACGACTGGTGACATTTCATATGGGTTTATTCACGTCACAACACATTGATATGAAATACACATAGCATACCGTTCACAACACAACACAAGATATAAATTACCACATAAGGACTGCGCACTCGGCAGCTACAATGATATCATAATACATGGCCTAGAGTACTCATATTAAACTCAGCACTATAAAGAATCCTGCACTCTGCAGCTATCATGATTCATGGCCTAAAGTACTCTTATTAAACTCAGCACTATAAAGAATCCTGCACTCAGCAGCTATCATGATTCATGGCCTAAAGTACTCTTATTAAACTCAGCACTATAAAGAATCCTGCACTCAGCAGCTATCATGATTCATGGCCTAAAGTACTCTTATTAAACTCAGCACTATAAAGAATCCTGCACTCAGCAGCTATCATGATTCATGGCCTAAAGTACTCTTATTAAACTCAGCACTATAAAGAATCCTGCACTCAGCAGCTATCATGATTCATGGCCTAAAGTACTGTACACTGCAGTTATAAACACTTCCACAATAATTCAAACTGCAGTTTCATACTACGCTGTACCCACAGCGAAAAATCCGTCGACATTTTAAATTCAGCACTGTACAGGCATTTCAGACTTCCCAAAAACACAGGCTCGACTACTCCATCGAACGCCCGGAACACACTCTAGATAACACACTCGTCCCGCTGAAAAGCAGTCACGAGACTTTCTCACTGTTCACACAACACAAACAATTGCGGGCTAGCAGCGAGCTTCTCTCACCCAACTCAAAACAATACAGAATAAATATATCAGCGCTTTTCACGCTATCTGTAATATGTCTCTCGAAACTATCACGAGATACTCTCTAAATAATTCGATAGCTAACAAGCAACTAAGTGCTATAACTCAAAATCTATTTCAACTACTAACATACTCCAGTTTACTTCCCCTTACACCAGTTCTATTCTTAACATCTTACCTCACTCCCAGAGAAAAAAAAATAATTTATCATTTTTTTTACAATTACATCCCCCAAAAATTAAAAGGACAATGAATCTCTAACATATGCGTCTAAGAATTACCTTAAGTTAAGTCAAAATAAGACATCTACAAAATATAAGCATTAAGTGAAATGTAAAAATGAAGTATCCAATGTAATCAATTAAGCATACCAAAAATAATGCATTACAAAACCAAGTTAAGTTAATACAGAACAACTAAATAGAAACAATCGATAGTAACAGAAAAGACAAGATCAAGCAAACGAAAAGTGATCCGTAATAAAGGTAAGTATGAAATCAGAATATGAGGAAAAAACAATAATATTACATTCAAGCAATTTCTTATATATAAAATAATTACAAATATTACAAGTAGCTACACTATATTAAGTTATACCATTAAAGTAATAATACATAGAATGAAAGTATAAGAAGCGAAAGAAGAAGTATACAAGGAGAATGAAGTGAAACGTAAATAAAGCACGAAATGTAAACAAAATATGAAACCATACTGAAAAGACAACAGAAAAGAGGGAATTGAATGAAGAATAATCAACAAAGACAAAAGCAAAAGGTATGAATATAGAGAACGTTGGTAAAAAATATATACTAATAACTATTTAGATCAACAACGTATTTCAAAATACATACAAACACGATCGAAAAGCACAAAAGAAAATAACAAAGTATTCCTATACTAATACTACAAAAATAGTTTATAACTAAACAAAACATAATCAGTAATTTAACCAAGTTATAAAAGTTATACATAACTGTAACTGTCTTTTTTTTTCTTGTTGATGTGATCACTGGCCCAAGACAGTATACATGTTGTTAGATGTGTAGTGCGAGCGTATGATGAATTGAGTGTGGGTGCGAATGAAGGCGCGAATGTGTTTAGGCTCGTATAGATGTAGATCCTGCAACCCATACTCTCACATGCAGTAATCAAGGATGCTTTGACACTGCAGGCATGTTTCAAGACATTTATTGACGGGAACACACATAGTATCAACAGGAACAGTCAGTGTAACAAGGTCATGCTGACCTGACATCGATAGGTATACATTTGGCATTCAAAAAGGTAAACATCGGAATAGACGTGCATGGTCAATAGCAAAGTTCTTCAATAATGACAGTTCGTAGCGTCGCCCTTGGCGTCTCTGACTAAACGCGTCAGATGCCTTAGTTACTTTGACACACAGGTGCAACTTGGCACTCCCCGCCAATTGCACATATCAGGCTGTAGTATAATAGCCGAAAGCACAGGCCTCGTTCTGACGTCGGCCGTGTACTTCTGTTAAATAGGTTATCATCAACCCTGCAGTAATACTTATTGTAGATAGAAGTTCCGCCAATCTGCGGCTCCCACAATATATCTTCGTCACTGGATTTCTGGACAATATAAGACTAACAGTCTTGGATGGCTACCTCGAGCACAAATATATAAGTTCTGAAATGGCGGATCAGTGAGCTGCTGTTCACCCTAGGTAATCCTTTACATGTTCTGCCACCGAAAAGCGTAATAATGCATAAAGGTCGGTATTACCTGGCAAATGAATCCTCAGAACATCACAAGGAATTCTGTCGTCATCCCGACGCACAGAGATTCACTGGGGAAAACTGCTATGGCAGTTACTTCGAAGATTCTCCCCGAAAAACAATGGACTCTTGGTCCCTTCAGAAAAACAGGACCTCCCGGCTTCCCGGAAGTATATCTCACTCCCGCTTAAAAAACCTTCCCATAGGCCTACGCCGAACTGTCAACCTCTGACCCTAAAGGTCAAACACAATGAATGAATAAACAAGGGAAGACAACCCCTAATCAACCTGACATCGCAGGTAAAGACACAATTATTCTTATGATACAAACATAAGCAAATAACTTGACAGATGACTCCGTCGAAAATGACAGCAACATTACTACCACCCCCCTGTAAAAAAAAAAAATGCAATTTTTTTTTTTTTTTTAATATGTTCATGAGCAAGATAGCACCAGTATCACTTCTGTGCTCATGCAAACAATGAACCTAATATCAGGTACAATAGAAGAGGGTACAAATCATCTCCCAACATAGGAGAAAATATTTCCTTTAAGCCAAACAAACTAAGGGATACCATTCAAGAAACCTAAGTTGCTGGCAATACCAATCATATATCAAACATTACTAAATAATATAATCATAGCAATATACAAATGTCAATGCTATTTTAGCAACATATCACTGATGGATGGACAAAATGAAATTTGTTAAATTATCTAAACATCATCCAAATACATTTGTATTACAACATATTATGATATTAAGGACAGACCTAAGTCTGAAAATATATCAGGAAAAACTAGGACACAAGATTTAACTGGAATCATGTGGGCATCTAGACAATATGTCCGCCATCACATTATCCGAACCACGGATAGCTCGCACCGTGAAATGGAAAGGCTGAAGAGCAATAGCATAACGAGTAGATCTCGAGCTCTTCAAATCCTTACTTTGCATAGCCGTAAGAGCTTTTTTGGTCGGTTTCCATAAAGAAATGCGCGCCCAGAAGGAACCTTTGTAGCTTAAGAATGGATCAAACCATAGCCAACAATTCACGGTCCAAAACCGAGTAATTCCTTTCTGCCGCATTCAGCTTCCTAGAAATATACATTACAGGATGCAGAGTTCCTGAATATTCCTGCATTAGTGCCGCTCCAATGCCAGTGGAAGAGGCATCACTACGAAGGACAAAAGTCTTATCAATCGTCGGTAGTCTTAAGATAGGATGAGATGAGAACAAATTCTTAACCTGATCCAATGAAGATTGGCATTCTTGGGACCAACGCACCATATTAGGAGAACCTTTTTTCAATAACGTTGAAAGTGGTGCCATAATGGAGGACAGATTCTCAATGAATCTTCCATAGAATTGTATCAATCCCAAGAGACTACGCACTTGCTTTTTTGTCTTCGGAACCGAGATATTTAATATCTTTGAAATGTTTTGGTCCTCTGTCTTCAACAGACCATGACCAACTCGATGACCTAGGAAGGAAATTTCACTAAACCCAACAAAAGCTTTAGAGGGTTTAGCAGTCAAACTATGCTCACGTAGAGTAGATAGCAATTCCTTCAGACCCACATAGTGTTCTTCCCAAGTATCGCTGAAAAGACAGATGTCGTCTAAAATATGCAATGACATCTGCACGATCTGATAGAATTCGTCGCATCATGCGCACGAAAGTCGCTGGGGCGTTCATAAGCCCGAAAGGCATAAAATTCCATTGAAACAGACCCCTAGGTGTCGAAAAAGCAGTGAGAGGTTTGGCGTGTTCCGTCAATGGGACTTGCCAATAACCTTTCGACAAGTCTAGTTTAGTAAAGAATTTAGCTTTAGAAAGTCTAATAAGTAGATCATCTAATAACGGCATAGGTTCAGCATCGAACTTCGTAACTTGATTTAATTTGCGATAATCAACGCAAAGACGTATGTTATTGTCTTTCTTTCGAACAATAACTATCGACGAAGAATAAGCTGAAGTGGATGGTTCAATTATTTGTAGTTGAATCATTTCATCCAATTCTTTCTCGACTTGTGCTTGAAAATGAATAGGTATTGGGTATGGTCTTACTCTGATCGGATTACGATCAGTAAGTATGATGTCATGTTCTATGACATCTGTGTGTCCAGGAATGTCGGTAAGGACATCCTGATATGATTGTAACGTAGAGGATACTTGACGCTGTTCCTCAAAAGACAAGTTGGAAGAGACTGTAACGTCTCTCCACGATTCCGTTGAAGTAAGTGGAATCGCAGGAAGAGGTAAGTTCACGTCAGAAAAAATAGTTTCCTCATCCTGTATAACAGACAGGGATGAGATGTGACCATGTTGAACTGGAGAGTCGTCCGTCGCCTGGAAAATAGGCTGTAAATAGTCTGGACGTTCAATAAACTCTGTTAGCATATTTATATGGAAGGTTTTATGCCTTCCATCCACATCGACAATATAGTCGACATCAGAAATTTTCGAGACTATAGTGTATGGACCCTTCCAAGAAATGAGAAGTCTATTCTCTCTTGAGGGCAGTAAGACATATGCTTTGTCTCCAGGACAAAGTTGACGTAGGCGTCTTTTCTTGTTAGCAAATCGCCTAGCTTTTTCTTTCGCAAATTCGGAAGATGAAGTTGCTAACCTGCACGATTCGATAATCTTTTCTCTAAGAGCTATAACATATTCATATGACGATTGTGTATCATCGTCAATATTATCGGAAGTTATCAAATCGTGTAACAAGGACATTGGCCCGCGCGGTTGCGCGCCAAAGACAAGTTCGAAAGGAGAAAACCCTGTATGCTCGTTGGGAACCTCTCTATAGGCAAAGAGGACTGCAGGTAAAACCCTGTCCCAATCTTCAGGATGATCCTCCGTTATCTTGCCAAGTAAGTTCTTTAGTGTCCTGTTAAGACGTTCTACCAATCCATTGGACATTGGATGATAAATACTACTGAGAGACCTTTTAATGTCTAGCGTAGCCATTACCTGAGACATAACGTCCGAAATTAACTGAGTGCCGTGATCCGACAGTATTTCTCCGGGGAATCCCAGACGAGAAAATACGAGCCAAAGAGCATCAGCGATATCGACAGTTGATATGCTCTTCAGAGGAATAGCCTCTGGCCAACGCGTGCACATGTCCACGCAAGTGAGGATAAATTGGTGTCCTCTGGCTGACTTAATTTTGAACGGACCAATGATGTCTATAGCCATTTTCTGAAACGGCCGAATCGGAATATCTGCAGCCTGAATAGGAGCAGCATGTCTCGGACCCCTAGACTTGACCTCTTGACAAATTTTGCAAGATCGGCAATAAATTCGGATGTCTTTATTCACGAATGGCCAAAAGAATGACGCAAGGACTCTAGTTTTAGTTCTGGAAAAACCCATGTGTCCAGCACACTGAGAATCGTGTGCATGCCGAAGAATTAAGGCTCTCATACACTTAGGCACAAGAATTTGAGAATGCATAGACTTGTCCGAGTGTTGTACCATTCGTACCAATATACCATTCTTCATAGTAATATACGATTTGTGATTCGTATTTTGATTGGGATCCCCTTTCTTTGCCAGAAGGAAGTATTTCTTCAAAGAAGGATCCTCTTCTTGACGTTTAACAAACGAGTCATGGGAAATCACCAAGTGCTCGTCTTGGCTATCAACTTCATTACTATTATCAGATGAAGTTGGGGGATTAAGAGCTTGAGCTCTTGTCACCACTGCATTGACCGTTTGAATGTTTTTTTCTTCCCAACTAGAAATTTGTTGCGGGGTGCATTCCTTAACCCCATGAATACGACCGATTATAAGATCCGCAATAGGATTAGGAAGAAGACATGCATGGACATCTCCTGTGAAGAAAGGAGTGTCAATCCTAATAATAGCAGTAGGATAGCTTTCCATAGTACCACCAAATGTAACACATTTGATTGTTTTTTCCAGTGGCACAGCAAGGATCTATCAGAGACTCCTTAACCCCGACGGTAGTACATCCCGAATCGAAAAGTACTGAGACTAGCCTATCATTTATTAGACCTTTATCTAAGATGAGAGATCCTCTCCCATCATGCGCAACTGTAGCAGGTAGAGCAGGAAGAGGGTGACCACAACTTAGCGTAGATACAGTTGATGAGTCAAACAATGTTAAGCATTGGGGGCATTCAGTTGCTCTCCCAAAATCGAAAGCACAACCAGTGACAGCCCTAGAGTTACCACTATCATTTGCTGTATTACAGGCTCCATCAAACTCTTGTTGTGCAGAGTTTGCCTGTTGGTAAGGTCTTTTCTTGTTAAACCTAGGTCTGCCTCGATTATCATTTCCCCTGTATTTATTTCGACTATCATTTCCCCTGTAATTATTTCGACTATCATTTCCCCTGTAATTGTTATCATATTGCCTATTGTAATCATCATTCCGGTTTGAATCCCGGTTTCTAAATTCACCATCGTCATAATCTTGACGTCGAGAATGATTACCTCGAAAATTTGAATAGTTATTATTTGGATAGCCTTTGCGAAAGTGTCTCAAATTATTACCACTAAAATTACGAGAACTACCATCTTGTCTCCACTGCATAGACGAAGAACCATCATGTGTTGGATTACTCCGCTTCTGAGTGTAATTTTGATTACTTCCCCTATTCCAATTTTGTTGAGCACCCTGAAATTTTTTTTTTGAAATTAGGGCCATATGGTGTTGCCGACGCAGCTGGCAACCCTTCTTTCACTTTAGAATTGCTAACTGTAGCATGGGGATGTGCTGTGGCATACTGACAACAGTATTCCTCCATTTCTTTTAAGTTTTTAGGCTTACGCTCATGAAGGAATGCAAGAAAAGAATCATTAACAGATGACAAAACCTTATCTCGCAATAATAAGTCCATTAGACCTTCATATGTTTTCTCAATCTGAGACAACTCAACCCATCGTGTAAATGTACGACGTATCTTTGTAACAAAATCAGAGAAATCTACTCCATTTTCTGGCAACATTGTCCTAAAACGAAGACGATAGTCTTCTTGTTTTAGTTGATATTTTTTTAGTAATGCTGCCCTGACAACATCATAATTAGTCCTCTCATGTTCGTCTATTGTCATAAGAGTAGTCACTGTGTCACCTGTAAAAAATGGCATCAGTTGTTCAACATATTTTTCCTTTTTTATGTTATGCGTATCGCACAAAAATTGGAATCTATCTAGATAATCTGCTACGTCATCCTTTAAAGGATTGAAATGAGGCAATTTAATCCTACTAACAAACTCCCTTGTCGTACTCGAAGTTGTTTGCTGAGCACCCGTACTCGCCAATTTCAATTTCTCTAACTCCAAAGTTGCGAGTTTTTCATCAAGTTCCATCTTCTGTTTTCTTTCCTCATGTTCCATTTTTCTGATTTCAGCCTCAGCTTGAGCTTTCCTCTCCTCTGCAGCAGCTTGAGCTTTCCTCTCCTCTGCAGCAGCTTGAGCTTTCCTCTCCTCTGCAGCAGCTTGAGCTTTCCTCTCCTCTGCAGCAGCTTCTTTGTCTAATCTCTTTTGTTCAGCTTCTTTGTCTAATCTCTTTTGTTCAGCTTCTTTGTCTAATCTCTTTTGTTCAGCTTCAAATCTCCTTTCCTCCACCTGCATCTGCAATTTCTTTTGTTCAGCAGCAATATCAGCTTCTCTTTCTAATCTTTTCTCTTCAGCCTGAGCTTTTTTTTCTTCTGCAGCTAATGCTTTGTCATACTGAGCAACAACCCATTGTTCTAACTGTTGACCAGTCTTATCAAGGGCTCTCCCTTGTGTAATAAAGTAGTCCAATGTAGACATCTTGTCTACTGAGATCAGTAACTTGCAGAAGCAAATATATTAAATTATCCCACTTTAATGGGAGACAAGTCTGAAATGATAGACTTGTATACTCACTTCACTTTCTTTCACACTCTTAGTCTTGTTTATAATGTACCCAAAAAATCACCTGAGTACCTGTGGAAAAAAAAAATTCCCTTATATCCCACTCACTATGGGCACAAGACTTTTTTATAAAGAACTTGAATATGTATTTCACCTTGTCTCAATCTTTGTAGATAACAAGTCTTTTATCAAAGAACTTGTATAAATATCTTATATAATAATATTTTATTAAGAAACTCTATATGAAGAGTCTACCTTATCAATAATATCAAAACATGACCAAGTATGTGTATGTAGACTGTGCATGACAGTAATGTAGTACAACCAAAAAAAAAAATACAAAGACAAAAATACAAAACAATACAAATGGCAACACTGTTTTAACCAAAAATGTGTAGAGAAATACACAAGAAAGGAGAGACCTACAGAATACACACAAAACAAATCGACAATCAAAACTGAAAAACAGACAAAATATTACAAAAACAACGTTAAGTACAATTACATCACAGCTAACATCAATAGCGACCAATTGTCACTAGCAAATTTCCAAATTAAGAAAATTTGCACCTACAGAACGCTTACAGTAAGCCTCGATCAAGTGGCATATTTACCGTAAGACCCACCAACCGAAAAACCCGCAGAAAAATACACAAAACAGTAGAAGTAACATAATATAGCAATCAATTTCAATGTGTTGCAGAACAAGTTCAGTCACAGCTGAAACTAAAATAAATTCCTTGCTCCTTGCGAACACAGAAACGAAATGTCAAACGCGCACTGAACGTCAAATCCACTGTAACATAAAGTGGTATTCACGAACCAAAGTTACTATGACCTTCTCAAATTAGGGCTTGCACATTGAATGTTTACTATTTCCACGTACTGTTTACAGACACTTGACCTCCAACAATGTAGCTTGAATGCTCTGACCTAGAAAAGTCTGTTGTTGAATGAAACGTGTAACAACCAGCAGTACTGTTTACAATAGGAACCCGCCTTCTATGCAGTTATGGTCCACGTAGCAAATGCCTAGTAGTTAACTTCAGTACATGTCTTGTTATGCTTTATGTAGCATTATAATATAAATGCTCGTACTGTTTATTTGGGTCAACCGTTGATGACCTATATCTGTCCTGTTGTAGCCAAAACTTGCAAGTGTAGAATTAGCGCTGTGTGTTACGGCTGTCCCGTGTGTAGCTTAGACCCACAGATCAGAAGTGTAATGTGTACTTGTCCTTCTTGTAACTTTCTCGACAAAACTGGAGACATCATACATGTAACAGCCAACCAGGAATGTAAATTTCTGGATCCATAAATGTCAACAATAATGTCAAATGCTCGCTCTGTTCTTTTTAAACCCACAGATCTGGTCCATCAGAAATGTAAGTTTCTAGGCCACATTGGCGACAAGAAATGTATCATAAGAGCCCACGTAACTGGTCCACCAGAAATGTAACTGTCTTTTTTTTTTTTCTTGTTGATGTGATCACTGGCCCAAGACAGTATACATGTTGTTAGATGTGTAGTGCGAGCGTATGATGAATTGAGTGTGGGTGCGAATGAAGGCGCGAATGTGTTTAGGCTCGTATAGATGTAGATCCTGCAACCCATACTCTCACATGCAGTAATCAAGGATGCTTTGACACTGCAGGCATGTTTCAAGACATTTATTGACGGGAACACACATAGTATCAACAGGAACAGTCAGTGTAACAAGGTCATGCTGACCTGACATCGATAGGTATACATTTGGCATTCAAAAAAGGTAAACATCGGAATAGACGTGCATGGTCAATAGCAAAGTTCTTCAATAATGACAGTTCGTAGCGTCGCCCTTGGCGTCTCTGACTAAACGCGTCAGATGCCTTAATTACTTTGACACACAGGTGCAACTTGGCACTCCCCGCCAATTGCACATATCAGGCTGTAGTATAATAGCCGAAAGCACAGGCCTCGTTCTGACGTCGGCCGTGTACTTCTGTTAAATAGGTTATCATCAACCCTGCAGTAATACTTATTGTAGATAGAAGTTCCGCCAATCTGCGGCTCCCACAATATATCTTCGTCACTGGATTTCTGGACAATATAAGACTAACAGTCTAGGATGGCTACCTCGAGCACAAATATATAAGTTCTGAAATGGCGGATCAGTGAGCTGCTGTTCACCCTAGGTAATCCTTTACATGTTCTGCCACCGAAAAGCGTAATAATGCATAAAGGTCGGTATTACCTGGCAAATGAATCCTCAGAACATCACAAGGAATTCTGTCGTCATCCCGACGCACAGAGAGTCACTGGGGAAAACTGCCATAGCAGTTACTTCGAAGATTCTCCCCGAAAAACAATGGACTCTTGGTCCCTTCAGAAAAACAGGACCTCCCGGCTTCCCGGAAGTATATCTCACTCCTTCTTAAAAAACCTTCCCATAGGCCTACGCCGAACTGTCAACCTCTGACCCTAAAGGTCAAACACAATGAATGAATAAACAAGGGAAGACAACCCCTAATCAACCTGACATCGCAGGTAAAGACACAATTATTCTTATGATACAAACATAAGCAAATAACTTGACAGATGACTCCGTCGAAAATGACAGCAACAATAACTAACAATAAATTATCGCCACCACACAAGCAAGTAATAATAGCATTGCTATAACCAAGTTCGAACAACGCACAATCAAGCGCTAATACAACATAACATCCAAAAAACAAAAAACTTTCTTTAAAGAACTACATTATTCTACATATCAAACATAACACATAGTCAACCGCTAGGCACACACGAACCAAAAATAAAAAATTACAATGTCCGGAAAAAAAATATTTTCCAAAAAATACAATACAAACATATTTCGTAATGCTAAGTTACATAAAAATAGTATTTTAATTTAATTAATTCAAATCTATAATTAACAAATTAACAAAAAACTAGCTTTAGCAAAATGAGAGACATATAACAATTCCTGCATCTAAGCAAACACTAAACAACACGTGTAAGTTTTCCAAAAAATACGTCACAGAGAAACACATAGAAAAACACACTATTACCAACATACAAGTTTGCAAATATATGAAAACAACGTAATGTATGTTAAGCAAGTGCTTAAATCAGATCTCTAGATTTCTCAATCAAATAACAATATCAGCAACCGCTGTTAATTTTCTCTATACAGTTCAATTTAAACTTTTAAATATTTCCGGCTGACAATCACGTTCAGCTTAGCTACAGTGTTATATAGTTATAAATTTATATTTTTCTCCACCTGATATATTAAAAGTAACTATTTTAATACTACAACTAATGAGTATGTGTATAGGGCTGGCAAACTCATCATGTACAAAACTATTCTACCCAACACATCTGTAAAACAAATACCAAAAAAAAAAACTTCAAGTTCTACACCAGATTATAAAAGTCAATGATTATAAGGTGTAAATAGGCATAGTTTGTAACCAGTAAGGTTAAATGTAAATCTGCTCATTGCCTTCATCAATAGTAAACAACACGTCACTACCATCTAACACACTACATATTATCCAAAACACAATAGTACAAAAAATAGCATCGAATTGAACTAATGCATAATTAAAACAGTCATACATATCAAGAAAAACAATAGACATCAAATGATGCGTGAAGATGATGATCATAATATAACAACCTATAATGATCTATGCAATAGAATACATTAACATCTACTGTCCTAATAAACAAACAAAAAAGAATCAAACGCAAAAAAAAAAAAATCTCCATAGGTCTTGCCGACATCTCATAAACACTAGGGGTAACCCGTCCAATGTATCGTTAGCACGCTGATATGTTTCGCTTGAGAAAACACTCGGGCACAATGTTGACCTATATTCTTGCCGCTACCGTAAACAGAAGCGCTGACCCTTATCGAGAAGTCGTCTCTGTTCAAAAAATACAAACGAAAATTCCATTTTAATGAATGGTGAAATTTACTACGAACAACGGAGAGGTTAAACAAACAATTACCCCGCACTGTGGTCCGTGTGGAAATCTGGTCACTTCACGATGTCATCGACTCTTCCTTTAAGTTCACAACAACGTGCTGCTCTTTCAAAATCAGAAACATAACAAGCAGTAGTATTTGTGACATCATTATCATTGCTAATTTGCTTAATAACAATGCTTCTAGGCTCATGTCGAGCAAAATTAGCATAACTACAATTATTATTTGTTGTTTGATCAAAATATTTATCATCATTTCCTCTTTGTTTGAGACCATTATTATGTCTATAATCCCAGTCAGACTTGTTATGATTAACGTTTCTACTCCGCACAAAAAATCTGTCAGAAAAATTATTGCACGATTGAAAACCTTTCTTGTATTTGTCTGTACCATTATTTTCAAAATTCTCAGAATTAAAATGTTGAGATACATTAACTTGTCTCTTATCTCTCTGAGAAGGAAAATTATTATCATTTGAATTTCGTTGGTACTTTCTAACCTTAGAAACATCTCTCCTACAAAAACTCTTTCCATTCTTTTCTTTGACAATATGCTTGTTTGCAGTATCATCTGCAGATCTATAAGTATCTTTATCGTTACGACTATAATGGGTTTCATCCCTGGAACCACTACTTATAACCTTATTCCTTGTTATCATCTTCTGAGAACTTCCAAAATCAGTTACTCGTTTAATCTTTGGGCTTTTAGCTTGCAATCTATTAGGACTGACTGTTACCTTATCATTCTCTCTATTACACTGCCGCCAAGAATTGTTGCTATTGCAAGAAGAATCAAAAGATCTTCGAAAGTTATATTTTCCCCGAAAAGATATTTGTCTATCACATTTAACTTTTCTATCAGCAAAGATTGTATAGGGCTGGATCTTTGCTTTTTTAACCCGTTGGCAAATAATTTTCTGTCTAGCATCGTCCACATTTACAGAAGACCATATTCTGCTGTTCAAAATAACATCGAGTAGACCCTCTACTCTTTTTGTACTTTCTGCAATTTCAACATTTTTTTGTGAAATTTCTTCACTTAATTTCCTATTTAATATGTCAAATGTCAAAACTTTACTTCTCTCCTCTGTTAACAA
>JAMPIV010020581.1:0-102500 GCA_024509875.1 Oreohelix idahoensis
CAACTTAGAAATATTCAATATAAGTAATCACAATAGTACTGAACTTAATGTCTAAGTTCAACTAATAGGCAATATTTTGTAACAATATTGTATCTAAATAATACTATATCATAAATAGTTATGATATCTGTTAAATATAATGTAATTATATCACACAATTAATCTCAATATCCAATAATGTTGGGTATAATTCCTAGTAATTATATTGTTTAATGTACTAAGTCACTCTCTTAGTACCAGAAAAGTATATTAAATAATATACAATGGGTCTATTACCTCAAAGGTAGCTATAAGATTATTTTATTTTGTCAATATATATATATTATATTATTATGCCCTAGGCATCTATTATAAACTGTAGTGCTACTTTCTTGGACTATCACTGCATAATTATGCAATGTCCCATATTAACCTTAAATTTCAGAAAAAATTAATTAAATTAAATTACAAGTGTATTATTGCATATAATTATCATATTATTAATGTAATATTAATATATATTATGAGGACAGACAAGCAATGATGCAACTAAAGGGTACAAACAATGTTAAGACGCAAACAAGACATTTTCACAATTAAAAATGAATTTATGAACTAAATAAAATAAGCGGAAATGTCACAGACCAAATGAAGGGCAAGGTCTGACCGGAGGTCAACTGAATATTCAAGTACACAAAAAAAAAATGACTGCAGAAAATGATGACGTCACAGGACTCATAACGGACAAAAATTTAACAATCATCAAATAAATGATAGTCAGAGGAGAATGGACGAAATAGTAACGAACATGGTACAGAACTGAATAAAATTATTAACTGAATACGAATAAAATACACCAATTATCTACGGGACAGTACAGCTAACGCAAATCGCCAAACGATAGCAGATTTGGACAACAAGTCCAATGTCAAACCTCAATGGGGTTTCCAAAGGTGCAATCGTTTAACTGCCCTAAGAAACGACCGAAATTAATTCAGGCATCGTGAGAGCCGCAGAATTTAATTTCAGTTCATCCTCCCTACCTCCCACGAATTAACAACAAATACATACGATGGAAAACAAATTTAACATATATATACATGAAAATACATAGACATGCCTGATCAAAGCAAAATGGACTCAGCACTGTTATTTATCGACCGACAAAGGTCACACCTAAATGACTTATCTTTTGTGCTCAGTTCGGACTCCTGTCGATGACGGTATGCACCAACGGTGTAGAAGTGTGTCTGACTGTTTGCTCTTGATGCATATACAGGGTTTATTCGTTGACTTTGTTATTTTTTTCTCCGTAGAAACTAGGCTTGCTGCTGTCAACTTATGGCATGTACACGAACTTTGGTGACGTCACGTTGTTAGGGATTATACTGAGTACTGCGTCATAGGTCATAATTCAGCACATCATGTGATCGTCCTTCAAATGTAAACAATTGTTAATTTCCGAATTTTTTTTTCGATCCCCACACTGGCCACCATCTGTTGAAGGCGATCTTCTCTGTTGTTCTGGAACATTCAATTTGACAACAATGTTCCATATAATGTCAATAAAGTGGTTATAAATTCTGGCCATGTTAGTTGAGTTCTTATATGGTTTCATTCAATATTTTCATCGTGTCAATTGGTGTTGCTTTACGCGAATGCGGGGTGGGGTAGAAAACGTGTGAGCAAACATTTGAAAGTTGCAATTATATTGAACTTGTAATTCCATTGACTTGATAAGTCGGTTCATTGAGTCCACAAATATTTAATACAGTTTACACGTCAAGACGATTCATGCATGTTGATCACAAAAGTACATATTATAACTTGAAAATATATGGCATATATATGTAGATATCCTATCAGTCCTTGTCCAATAATCAAATTACTGTATGCAGATTGTCATAGCTGTATGCACGCGCGGTTGGGGTTTTCCAACGGCCGACAGTGAGTCTATGAGTCTGGCAAAATCAAATACTATGGACTGTAATTCATCCTTCCTTAATTTTCACTTTCGTACTGACCTTTAATCATTTCAAATCTTCGTAATAGCAATGGACTGACCCATGTCCGTACTTGCATAAAATATATCTGTATGGCAATACCATGCCCAACATTGGAAGGAAAGTCAGACGCGTCTTAACAGCTTGACGGTCAATGTAAAAAGGGTAGCGTTTCTTAGTTACCGACTGTGTCCTAAACAACGCTATACACGTCATAATCGATCGTGTATGAAGCGTTCAGTAATTGAAACATCTATCGCAATATATTAAATGTCTTAACCTTTACAATTGCACGTCTGGTAACCTTTAGCAGACGGCGTTAATATCATATACCGTAACAGGCACTGAAGAGGCTTAGTGAAACTGCCGAAAAGGCATCAGGCTGGCTGTGGAACAACCGCAATGGGCAATGGAAATCGTGACAATAAACGCTGCGGTACAGAAAACACCAGGAATTTTTCTAAGTCCACAAAACGCTGAGTTTTGTGGTGTACTAGTGAGCGGGCTGTGACTGAGGGGCAACAGGCGATGTATATTATAGGAGGTGTCAGTGTCAGGCAGCCCACAAAAGCCAGATCCAAACCTCAGAAATGGGGTATCTGAGGAAAGTGGTTGAAGTGGCAAGAAGAGACATGGTCCGCAACCAGACGATACGTCAAGGCCTGAAATCCCATCCGCTGCAGACCCAAATAGAACAGTCCCAACTAAGATGGTTTGGCCGTGTCTGCAGAGTGGGAGAGGATCGGCTGCCACGACAGGCATGGGAGACGGGGAGCCGGGGATCCAGACCTCCGGGACGGCCCGGAGTTCGCTGGGAGGACAACATTGGACAATCTTTGGGGGACCGGGGGCTGGAGTGGAGCCGGGCCGGGGGGGGGACAGCTGGTGGAATGGTCTGGCGCTCTCTCTTCCAAACCTCTACACCTCACGGTAGAAGGGGAACGACTAAGTAAGTAAGTAAGTCAGTGTCAGAATTTCAGTGGCTAGGCTCGGCGGCTTCGCGATGGTGTCTCAGTGTGTGCGACGGAACGAACGGAATAATTTGTCTTCTCTTTGTTACTTTCACAATTGCCTCCACGGCTGGCGGAGTTGTGGATTAAAGTTGCTACCATAAGTGAAATGGGTTCATTTTCGATACAAGACAACAGGAGGCTGAGACGCTTGGGAGTCATGACCCAAGTGGGCCCGCCCCCCTTAGAGTGTAAAGGAGTATACTGGGCCGAAACACTTGTCTGATGGGGGGACTGCTTCTGATGATCAGATTGCCTCCTGTTGTATCGCTCTGTAAAGAGTTTCCTATCATATTGGTGAGTTTGATTTCATTAGCGCACGGTTGTGCATTAAGGCGTATAGGGGGTTATAATCTGTAGAGCCCTTTTCGTAGATAGATGAAGGTAGTATCATATTGTTAATATGTTGTCCTACCTCTGTAAGTAACTTTGCGCACCGACTCACATGAGAGTAAGTCTTATTGGTGAGTTTGATTTCATTAGCGCACGGTTGTGCACTAAGGCGTATAGGGGGTTATGTAGACCGCACGTGTAGCTAGTCAGTCAGTCTACGTCATAGCGGGGGTTGAGAAGCTTAGTGCCCAAGAACGAGTCCATGGATTCATGGCGTTCGAACCCGTTTGCGGGTATATTGTTATTGTGTATGACCGTCCGTCTGTTCATAGATGAGGACTCGGGTCTACAGTAATCTAGTGTTATTTCTTTGGAAGAGAAGCAAGTATGATTTTTAATGATAATGTCTTTTCGCTCTCACGTAGACGTCTAGTTGAACCAATACGTCATTGGTACAAAATGGAGTCTTACGTGAAACTTATTATGTAAACTTTAAAGCCGTCGGATTCCGACGTTAGGATCATCCCGGATTGGCTTGATATAAATTGTTATGATATAAATTAGTTTTCGGCTGTTACGAATACGTACCCCGCAAAGCAGAGGTGACTCAAGTATTTCTGCTATATCAAAGCTATGATGACACGAAGGTCGTGGACAGAAAAGTATATAGTATTGTTATTCGTCATTGATTGAAAATAAGAGGCCAGTACTAAAGGAGATACGTAGTATCGGAATCTTATATGATGTTACAGACCTGACAAAGTTCTCCGTCATTGCCAAGGTCATAGGACAGTGGAAGATTGAACTATCTTATATAACTGCCTCATTTGCTTAATTGGATGCCATGTTATGAACACTGTAACTATTCTGACGTTACCTAAGCGATGATCTTTATGAACGAATTAACTGCATTTTTTAAATATGAACCTTACGTGGTGTGCTGTCCAGTGAACGTCAACCATCCGTCGTCAACCTTATATGTTCGTCTAGTGAACCGTACCATGTTAAATAAATTGATTGAACTATACATCTTCTTGGCATTAGTTACCATGCCCAGGGTTGGCAGTTGCAGTTGACTTTTTACTACTTGTTCCAAATTGAATACATTCGCGTTATCATGTAGACAGCTTCGACAAACTCATTGTCACACCTCAAACAACGAACAAGCAAGAACCAACACAACAATAAAAATCGGAACCCAACAGTATGGCGGCCAGTTGTGGTTTACTCCAATCTACTATCAAAACTCGGTTGAATAGAAATATGGTAACTTTCAAGGCGACAACATCCTGGACCTTGCAGCAATTCTAACGGTCATTACAGTACTTCAAGTAGATGACTTAAGCATGCAGTTCCGGATGCGAGGAATATTGTTTTTTTAGCCGGTCAAGATAAGTAAAAACGTCGTGTTGTTACACCGTTTTACGTTTAACTGTGCCTTGACCTAGTAATATGTCCACCGTTTATTTATTCATGTTGCATGTTCCATGTTCAATGTTTTTCGTGGGAGGTAGGGAGGTCGATCTGACAAACGAGGTTCATCTCGAAGCCGATTCGGGCTCTTTGTCAGATGTTCTGTAGGTTTTGAATTATAAGTTTCAATTGAGCGATAATTCCAGTTCAAGGCTAGAAACCTTGCTGTAGTTCCGATCGCTACTTGCTTCTTATGATAGTAGTTGTTTAGCTGTTCCGTCAAGTTTTAATTGTTGTTTTCGTAGCTATTTTTACTTGTACCTTAGTTTCATGATGTATTTTGTATGTGATTATTGTCCGTCTAACCTGACTATCGTTCAGTTTTTTACAAAACATATGTTTTTACACTGTGTTGTCAATTGTCTTGTGCATTATTGGATCGTAGATGTCATCGTAATTTTTTACGACATTCTATTTTAGTTCCACATTTTTATTTTATTTGATTTCTACGACTGTAGTCATTTGTCTTGATTATCGTGTCGTGTCAGTATTGTGCTATTGTCTGTCACGTTATTGCTTTCACACCATTTCATGTTATAAATTACATTATTGATTATTAATATTATTGCCTATTATATAACTTGATTTTACCGTTCTAGGACAGGAACGAAGACCACTAGTTGTAGTAACACTTTTAAGTAGTATTATTACATAATAATATTGAATAATGTCTACCTTAGACTATTTTATTAAACAGGCTAAGGCGCTTAATATACCTCAGGAAGAGATTAGATCATTTGCTATGACAGAATATAAAGAATCTCAAAGGTTGGAATCTCAAAGATTGGAAGCTGAAAAGTTACGTTTGGAAAATTTGAAATTTGAGGCAGATCAAAAACGTACTGAGGCTGAGGAAGATGAAAAGAAGAGGAAATTTATAGCTGAGGAAGAGGAGAAAAAAATGAGATTAGCCGCTGAGGAAAGTGAAAAGAAGATGAGATTTCAGGCTGAGGAAGAAGAGAAAAAAATGAGATTAGCCGCTGAATTAGAAGATAAACGATTTCAGCGTGAGGCAGAACGGAAAATGGAAGAAAAACAAAAGGAGATGGAAGTTAAACAAAAGGAGATGGAAGTTAAACAAAAGGAAATGGAAGAAAGGAGATTAATAGCTGAACAAAATACAAGAAGACTTCAGCTTGAGACAGAAGAGAATGATAAGAAACGTCAGCATGATTTGAAACTTGCCGAATTGGAATTGGATAGAATAAGATTGTCAAGTGAATGTAATACACAAAAGACTCAGGAAGGCCAGTCTTCATCTAGACATGATAATTTTAGAGATATTCATCTCAAATTGCCTAAATTTACTCCACCATCCGACGATGTCATATTTTTTTTGGACAGGTTTGAGGCTACATGTCGATCGTATAACTTGGATAAATCATTATATTGCACCCACTTATCCAGATTACTAACAGGAGAGGCAATGGCTGTTTATCACACTACTAGCTCTATAGATAAAAATGATTATGACGCTCTCAGGGTCGCTCTTCTAAACAAATTTCAGATGACATAGGATCAGTACAGACTTAGGTTCAAGTCTATGCTCCCGCAATCTAGCAAGAATTTTGATGATTTTCTTTCGCAAATACGTCTTACCTTAGAACGATGGATAGAACTATCCAAGATAGAGAAATCGTATGATGGTATTTTTGACTTATTACTTCGCAATAAAGTCTTATCAGCAGTAAGTCCTGCATTTCTTGCGTTCCTACATGAACGTAAATCAGATAATATAAAAGAAATGTCAGAACATTGTAAAAATTTCTGCACCGCTCATCCTAACATGGATGTTAGCAATGCGCAACTTAAAGACGATTTACCCGTTGCTTTCGCCATGCAACAAAACAATTTCCCTAGAAATCGTTCGATAAGTAGCGATAGAAATTTTCAAAGGGGAAGTAATAATAATTTCAGTTTTGATCATTTTCAAAAGGGGAAACAATACTCACATTCTGCTCCATTTAATGTATCATGGGGTCAAGCTCACAGATCTCGAGATTTTAGTAACAACAATCCTAAATATAATCAAGGTAATAATAATAAACAACATTGGAGATCTCAATCATATCAACCAGAAAATAGAAATAGATTTATGAATAGGTCATTTCGCCAACCTCACAACAGTGAAAATTTTCATTGGCGGACTCAGCCAAATTTTAACTATAACCGAAACATTAATTATAGCAATTTTAATGACAATAATCAGGTTCGATCGCGACGAAGAGATAGATCGTCGAGCAGACCACGACAACATTCAAATGTTGCCTCAATTGAATCACAAACTAACAAAGTTAATGATACTAATGTTAATCAACATAACGCCATGTCTTGTATCGATCTAGAACAGGTAAAGACCTGTCAAGAATGCTCAACGCTGTTCCAGCCCAAGGCGATCACGACGCTGCGATGCGGGCACACTTTACCAAGTCTACCTGTAGTTTGTACAGCTACTTCTGCATCAATGCACCATGGGAAAGGGAGTTTAAAATTTAACAAAGGATACGTTAACTCGATACCTTGCTCTATTTTGTTTGACTCAGGCTGCAGCACTGTCGGAGTGCGGAACTCTCTGATCGACCCCTCTTTGGCCACAGGCAACGTGGTCAAGTGCGTCACATTTGGGGGAACTGTTGAAACCTTCCCTACAGCAATCATTAACTTACATACACCTTTCTTTTCAGGGAAGATACATGCCTGTCTTCTGCAGAATCCAATTAGCGATGTGATACTTGGTTGCATACAAGGTATAAAAGAGTGTACACCAGAGCAAATTAATGAATGGGAAAAGCGACACATTCATGCTGCAAATGCAGTGGTTACCAGAGCGCAAGCTACTGAATTGTCGCGTGAATCAACTTCTGAACCTACGGTTCATAATAGTAATGATGATGATTCTCCTATTTCAAGGGAGCTGTTTGCTAATTTACAAAAGAATGACAATTCTTTGCAGAGATTTTTTCAATTGGCGACTAAGAGTATGAATAACAACAAAATTGCAAAGTCTAGACACCAATTTGCTCTAAAAAAAAGGTATTTTAGTTAGATTACTAAGAGAAACAGATTCATTGGTGCGTTCACAAATTCTGGTCCCGTCTACTATGAGACCCAGAATATTACGACATGCTCATGATTCACAATGCGCAGGTCACATGGGTTTTTCCCGAACCAAAGCTAGAGTGCTATCCGCATTCTATTGGCCTGGCGTTCATAGGGATGTTAATCTCTATTGTCGTTCCAGCGCTACATGTCAGGAGGTTAAAGTAAGGGGTCCGTATCATGATGCTCCTATCCAAGCTGCGGACATACCTATTAGACCATTTGATAAAATGGCAATAGACATCATTGGTCCTATATTGCCATCTGCAAGAGGACATACACATATTCTCACCTGTATCGATATGTGTACGCGTTGGCCTGAGGCCATACCTCTTAAAAACACCTCATCTGCAAGTGTTGCAGAAGCGTTAATGCTGATCTTTTCACGCATTGGTTTTCCGCGTAAGATCCTATCGGATCATGGTGTCCAGTTTATTTCCGAATCCATGTCACAGGTTATGAAGACATTGGGTATAGATAGATCTCTCAGTTCTATATACCATGCGATGTCGAATGGATTAATTGAGAGACAGAATAGGACACTCAAGCAGTTGTTGGGTAAGATGACTCAAGATCACCCTCAGGAGTGGGACAGGGTCCTACCCGCTGCTCTCTTTGCGTATCGCGAAGTGCAAAACCAAGCAACAGGGTTTTCCCCCTTCCAGTTGGTTTTCGGCATACAACCACGCGGTCCTATGTCTTTAATCCATGATTTATTGGTCGAAGATAATATACCTGAGGAAACTCAATCCTCATATGAATATGTTATCTCTTTAAGAAAGAGAATAATAGATGCCTGTAGGTTAGCTACTGCATCATCAGAAGAGTCTAAGGAAAAGGCTCGTCTATTTGCAAATCGGTATAGACGTCTTCGCCAGCTTATTCCTGGTGACGAGGCTTTTGTTTTACTGCCTTCACATAATAATCGTCTACTTATCACATGGAGAGGTCCATTTAGGATCATCTCAAGAATATCCGATGTCGACTACATCGTAGATATTAACGGAAAACACAAAACCTTTCACATTAACATGTTGAAAGAGTATTATTCACGTCCTGATTATTTACAATCAGTATTTCAAGCGACTGACGATCCTACTCCTCATATTCACAACTATACTAATTTGTCAGTTATACAAGAAGAAGAATCTTCTTTTCAAGATGTACAATTGCCCATACCAGTTGTACTCTCTTCATTCCACGGAAAACTGGAATGATGTCACTATTTCTTCTTCTCTTTCGACTGATCAACGACAACAAGTTTCATCACTACTTCAAACGTATGATAAGGTTCTCACTGACATTCCAGGTCATACTTCAACTATTCAGCATGATATTCTCCTAACTGATGAAACACCTATCCGTATTCGTCCATATCCCATACCTTTACACTATAGAGATAAGGTCGAAAAAGAATTAGATGAGATGCTTCGATTAAACATAATTGAACCATCGTTGTCACCATATGCTTCATCTATGGTGATAATAAGAAAGAAGGATAATAACATTCGTCTATGTGTAGACTATAGAAAATTAAATAAAGTCACACAATTTGACGCTGAACCTTTGCCACTTTTAGAAGATTTATTAGTGAAATTATCTCATTCTACTTTCTTCTCTAAGTTTGATCTGTCAAAAGGCTATTGGCAAGTACCATTGACAGAAAGGGCAAAACCACTCACTGCTTTTTCGACGCCCCGAGGCCTATTCCAATTTAATTTTATGCCTTTCGGGTTAGTTAACGCTCCAGCCACGTTCGTACGCATGATGCGTCGAATCCTATCTCATCATCCCAACGTCATTGCGTACATAGACGACATTTGTCTTTTCAGTGACTCATGGGAAGAACATTTAGAAGGATTAAACTCATTACTGTCCACGTTACAAAATCATAATTTAACTGCTAAGCCATCAAAGGCATTTGTGGGTTTCCACGAGATTTCTTTTTTGGGACACCGTATTGGTCGCGGTATGTTATACACAGATGACAGTAATGTTTCCAAAATCCTTAACATCTCCACACCTAAAACAAAGAAACAAGTGCGATCTCTATTAGGACTAGTACAATACTATGGGAAATTCATACCACATCTTTCGTCCATTACTGCTCCTTTCTCTTCATTACTTAGGAAAGGTGCAGCTAACGTGATTCGGTGGTCTAACGAACATCAAATCGCGTTGGATATCATAAAGACATTTTTTTCTAATCATCCTGTTTTAAGATTACCTAACGAGAATTTGCCATTTGTATTACGCAGCGATGCTTCTAATTACGGCGTGGGAAGTGTCTTATTACAAGAATACAATGATACCTTGCACCCAGTTCTCTATGCGTCACGGAAGTTAACTCCAACCGAACAGAAGTATTCTGTTTTAGATAAGGAACTTCTCGGTCTTGTGTGGTCAATAAATAAATTTCAGAGATACTTGCTCGGATCACACTTTATTGTTGAATCAGACCAAAAAGCTCTTACTGCACTCAACACAAAAGACGTAAAATCTGCCAAATCTACCAGGTACGCGATCGCGTTACAACCATTTAATTTCACGATCCGATCCATACCTGGCACACAGAATGTTCTCGCTGACATCTTGTCGAGATGTCCGAATGAATCGAAGTAGCAGCTACGCCATTAAGACAACTGAAACTTCGATACTGACAGTTCATCGATTGTAACTTTTACGTGTAATACCTCGATTATCAGATTCATTAACATTCATTCAAGTGAGATTTACAATGCTGATGTATCAAAATAACATTGAACGTTAAGATATATGACTATCTTGTTGAAAATAAAAGTCACTTAATTATGACATTGAAGAGAAAATAACTTTGAAAAAGGATTATATTTTCTCACAGAAATGACATTTCTAACACTTGGATTTTCTTTGTGGAACTGAACTTGTTATATTATAAACTGTTCACTAACTGGAAAATGGAACTTTCGTTATTTAAGGAATTAATAACACTATTAAAGTGAAATAAACAAATTAATTAGATTATTAAACTTGGATAATTAGTTAGTTAACATAATGATTGATGTAATTAACTATATAATATTTAAGTAGATTTATTAATATTGGTATTTAAGCACATTAATTTAACATTGGTAATTTAATTAGTACCACAAAATGACTTAGAGACACAGTTAAGTGCGTTGCTCTTATACGTGTTTAAATTGTATTCTTTCATTTTTAATCATTTTTTTTTTTTTTTTTTCACTTGTCATTTTGAAGACATATCCATCACTTTTCTGTTTATTCATTGGTTTTTCATCATTTCTTTACATTTGTGTTAATTCAATATTTCTAAATATGTTATTTTATTTCATTTACCACATTGTACCAAAAGTGGTCAATTGTGGATGTATGCTTTTATGCATACCTTTTGTTCAGTTGAGTTGATTGCAATTTCATATTTGATTATTTTCATCATGATATATTTGTAAAATGGTAATATGTAAACTTGAATCACCTCTAGTGTCGAGTATTAAAGAAAAAAATTAATATAATTAATTTTTTTGGGGGGGATTGGTAAGGAATCTGTAGAGCCCTTTTCGTAGATAGATGAAGGTAGTATCATATTGTTAATATGTTGTCCTACCTCTGTAAGTAACTTTGCGCACCGACTCACATGAGAGTAAGTCTTATTGGTGAGTTTGATTTCATTAGCGCACGGTTGTGCACTAAGGCGTATAGGGGGTTATGTAGACCGCACGTGTAGCTAGTCAGTCAGTCTACGTCATAGCGGGGGTTGAGAAGCTTAGTGCCCAAGAACGAGTCCATGGATTCATGGCGTTCGAACCCGTTTGCGGGTATATTGTTATTGTGTATGACCGTCCGTCTGTTCATAGATGAGGACTCGGGTCTACAGTAATCTAGTGTTATTTCTTTGGAAGAGAAGCAAGTATGATTTTTAATGATAATGTCTTTTCGCTCTCACGTAGACGTCTAGTTGAACCAATACGTCATTGGTACAAAATGGAGTCTTACGTGAAACTTATTATGTAAACTTTAAAGCCGTCGGATTCCGACGTTAGGATCATCCCGGATTGGCTTGATATAAATTGTTATGATATAAATCAGTATTCGGCTGTTACGAATACGTACCCCGCAAAGCAGAGGTGACTCAAGTATTTCTGCTATATCAAAGCTATGATGACACGAAGGTCGTGGACAGAAAAGTATATAGTATTGTTATTCGTCATTGATTGAAAATAAGAGGCCAGTACTAAAGGAGATACGTAGTATCGGAATCTTATATGATGTTACAGACCTGACAAAGTTCTCCGTCATTGCCAAGGTCATAGGACAGTGGAAGATTGAACTATCTTATATAACTGCCTCATTTGCTTAATTGGATGCCATGTTATGAACACTGTAACTATTCTGACGTTACCTAAGCGATGATCTTTATGAACGAATTAACTGCATTTTTTAAAATATGAACCTTACGTGGTGTGCTGTCCAGTGAACGTCAACCATCCGTCGTCAACCTTATATGTTCGTCTAGTGAACCGTACCATGTTAAATAAATTGATTGAACTATACATCTTCTTGGCATTAGTTACCATGCCCAGGGTTGGCAGTTGCAGTTGACTTTTTACTACTTGTTCCAAATTGAATACATTCGCGTTATCAAGTAGACAGCTTCGACAAACTCATTGTCACACCTCAAACAACGAACAAGCAAGAACCAACACAACAATAAAAATCGGAACCCAACAACAGCCTTTTTTAGCCTAAACAACATCTGGAAGTCCTCTCAATACAGCACAAGCACAAAATTAGGATTATATCAGAGCTGTGTGCTTTCTGTGCTTCTCTATGGTGCGGAATGCTGGAGAGTTACAGAGAAGGAAATGTCGAAATTGTCCTCTTTTCACACAACATGCCTATGAAAAATTCACCGAATCTTTTGGCCGAATACCATCACCAACCAAGATCTGCTTACTCGGAGCAAGCAAGAGGACATGCACACCATCATAGCTGGCAGACGCTGGAGCTGGGTTGGCCATGTCCTCAGAAGAGACCCCGATGCCATTACAAGAACAGCTATGCTTTGGACCCCTGAAGGAAAACGAAAGAGAGGCCGACCAAAAACAACCTGGCGGAGGACTGTGGAGGGTGAGATGCAAAGAATGAACCAGAGTTGGGACACTGTACGAAGGATGGGGGCCGCCGACGGAGCAAAGTGGAATCAATTTGTTGTTGCCCTACAAGACGCCACTAGGCGTGATGGCCACTGACTGCTTTGACGGTCGGCGGCTAAGGATCAAAGAAGAAGAACTGGGATCGAACCTGGTGCCTTTAGAATTAGAGGTCATACCTCTGAGCCACTCCGACCCCCCCCCCCCCCCCCCCCCCCTTCCACCCCGGCACTATGCTTATATCTTGGCTTACTAGAGTTTTTACAGCATCTTCTTTATTTTGAAACTAACAGGTAACCCATCAAGAAATTACGGCAAAGAATTATGGTGTGCAATTTCTGTCTCATGTCCTGACGATAGCACCATTTCTCCTTTACTCAGTTTATTTCTTTCCCTCTCCTTTCATCCTTCACCTTCTACCCAACAAGTAAGCCCGGCAACACACGGAAGCTATAATTTAAAAGAACAAACAAACAAACAAATTAACTAACTAATACACATTAACATCGAAGCGCTTTGTTCTATTTTGTTGCTTTAATCTTAACTATGTTAAAGTAAATTTGTTTGCATACTGCCTAATAGAAGCGAGCGAGATGAATGTATTCTTCACAACAAAGTGGTAATTGAAATATGTGTCTGAAAAAATGTCACAACACTTTGATCAGTGCGTCATCCGATTGACCACTGCTTCCATCAAACAAGCAAGTTGGCGACTGAGCGTGTTCTAGCTGTCAAAAGAGATATTATTTACACTGAGTTCCAATTATCAAGGTATTGATGTAATTATTTGCCCTAGCCTGGATTTGGATATTTTAATGATTGCCCTCAGCAGTCAGCGTTGGTTGGTTGCAGACATACCGAAGAGAACTGTTAGAAAAGATAGAGAGATTTACGTTTAAGGAAGCTAATCATTGCACTGAGATGAAAACGAATGTATTATACGGTTATATATATGCGGTTAAATCAAGACATAGCAACTTCTGACTTCTGATATATGTTACTAAAATTTTGTCATATGAACGTGAAAAGGCGACAAACAAATTTTGTAAAAAATAATTTGATTTGAAATCTCGTTCGCTCATTCGAGGTTAAGGATAATATGTAGGCCTATTTAATTTTCTGCCCCCTTTTTTTTATTTTTTATTGTTCTCTTTTCTGTAAAAGCAGCTCATGCGTTCGGTTTACGCCGTCTGAAAACATTGCATAATGCTATATTTGAATTTGTCAAAAAATTCTTCGGTGTTGTACATTTCCCAACCGGAAGTAGTTACTGTATTTCGCGTCCGTGCACTACATTTCTTCCACAAATTACTATATTTACACAACCCGTATAATAACCATGCTTACTTGATGTATGCTTTAAAAGATGCTTCTTGTGACGAAGTCAAATCTAAATTATAAGGATGAAATAACTTTCAAGTCCTGCGTAGCTGTTTCTGAATAAAGAAACTGGATGAATTTCAAAATAGAAAGTAGTCAATGTGCTAAAGTTGTATTTAATATGTCACGAAATTAGCAACAATCAAAGGGGGATAACCATATATGTGCGCAGTAATTGTTTTTAAGAGTTATTTGTCATGTGCATCAGTTTATTCGTTCAAACAGAGATTGCGTGACAGAATGAATGAAGTTAGAGCTTTTGAGTAAATCTCACTAAAGATTGGTTCATGCTGAGAAATTCGAGAAGTTGAGGTTGTTTGTGAAAGAAACGATTTTATTTATTGTAAAAGGATGAATTCTCTCTTACTTTGTCACTTGACCACATCCTTTGTTCAGTGGCCGTCACACTTTTAAGCTCGTCCTGCGAAGATGATGTTTCTAAAGTTATGATAGACTGGTGCCTGGTATTTATGCTGTCACAGAATCATTGGGTCAATCTCTTTTCCTCTACGGCAGTATTTAGTTACATTTTTTGAGTGGACTAAATTACGTGCTTTTCTGTGGTCGGCACATTTTCTTTATCTACTATCAAGCAGATATTTTGTATTTTCATATCATCTTACACTCTTTTCAGTGATAATTCGTCATGTTTGCTTTAAGCTTCTCGGCTTTGCTAAGATAGGCACAGGTAAAAACCTAGATGGGCTGGTCAGTGACCAAGCGTTCTGTTTACCTAAGCGTGCCGGGCGATAAATTACCCGTCTGTGGACAGATTACAGACACGCACTTTTCAGTGGGACACACCTGAGCGGAAATGTTGTAATAGTCGTGGCAGATGTAAGAAGTTATTTGTAAACATTGCCGAGAGAGTGATCGGATGTTTTCATTCCATATTTGGGAGACATGACCTCTGCAGTAACGCGCAGAAATTTCCATGAGGAAATAATTTGAATTACCCCACAAAACACGCATGTTTGAAACGATTGGCAGACATTTGGAATGAAGGCTCAACAACCCTTCCGATTGGAGCCCTGCTTAACAGTGTAACAAACAAATGCGGGGGAAGACAGGCAATATAACCTGACACTTTAGCCAGAGTAGAACACTGTGAAATTTAACCTCGCACCAAGAAGACAACCAGACCTTGCCAGAGTTAAGAATAGTACCAGACTGGACCTTGTTTAAGTATTCTCAGGACTTAGAAGCGCAGGAAAAATTCTACCATTTTAACACGGAAAACCGGAATTTGAGGGAACTGAAACACAAGTCAAAGTGGGAACTTATTAATAAAGTAACAATACCCCAGACCAACTTTACTTACTTACTTACTTAGTCGTTCCCCTTCTACCGTGAGATGTAGAGGTCTAGAAGAGAGAGCGCCAGACTGACCTATCGGCTGTCTTCCTCCTGGCCTGGTTCCATTCTAGTCCTCGGTCCTTCAAAGATTGTCTAATGTTGTCCTCCCAGCGGACTCTGGGTCGTCCTCGGGGTCTGTGTAGCAAAGTAAATTGCTGGAGAGGTTATGATGGTAAAAGATAAGAATGATAGAGTTAGATGTGTTAACCGTGTGAGGTCCAGCTATGTAAGACCTTGAGTCTAGTGGTTGAAGAAGATGAATTCTCAAGGGACCTAACTGTAGTGAAATTGACAGAGATACAACGGTAAAATCCCTCCAAAGATAACATTTAAGGATAAAAACATAATGCGTGGGCTGCTGATGTACATGATCGCCTAGACCGCGGGTCATCATCCTCCATAATAATTGACTTGCTAGACAGGAGGGGAACGGCGGATCAAAAAGAAAAAAAATATGACTGGAAAGGCTAAGGAGACGCAATTGGGGGGGGGGGGGGGAAGGGAGAAAAGTCACGTTTCCCAAGTTGACATAAAAAGTAAGCAACTCCACAGAAGGGACCCTAGATATATTACGCCACAGTCATTTATTGGACGCTTTTGCGATACCAGGCTTTTGATTTGAATGGAGCGGTAAAACGCAGATGTTAGGAATATTACAAAAATTAAAAAGTAATTTTTTCTTAATATTAATGTTAGGAATATAAAAATTAGCTGGCCGGATGGCCTATTCTGAGCAGTGAACTAAGATGGTCTTAATTTTACAACCGGATAGATAATATTGAAGATAATGACAAAAGACAGTGCAGTTCACATCATCGACAGACTGTGTTGAATAAAAAAGTGTCGCAATTTGCACACAAAAACACGACCTTGGACGCAGGTGTTCAAATTTACTTAGTATGGAGGAGAGGGTTTTTGAGCGGTAGCTGTGTCTAAATATAACTTTTAACGACAAAATTTTGGAGGGGAGAGAAAGGTTGGTTCAAAAACCAAGCACATTTTTTTTAGAAACACAAGTAGAGACGGACAGACTAACAGATAAACATCCATACTTGACTGAAGCATGACTGAAATGACTTTAGTGTAGAAATTTTGAAATTCAAATAACCGAGGCAGTGATTGGCCACAGACAATCATATCATTAGCGCTCAGACGCGAAAGTGGGGCCATTCTTCAATAGTTGTTCAGTGATAGACACAGATTTTAAAGTGTGGTGATTCCATATGAAAGCAAGTGAAATAAATTTAGGGACGCCATACTATAGCCAGCAGCTCAGCTGAGTTTTGCTAGAAATTCTGTGTTATTTATTCATAATCTGGTAAGATTGAAATTATTTCCTTATATATTTTGAATATTGTTTCATGTTCGAGTGATTTGATACTGCCATATCGAAATCTAGCCTTACAAACAAGTAGGGATTTGCTCTAGACCCCCCGCCCTAGTCAGGGTCTAGGGACCAACAATGTACATAAACTCCAGCAAGGATTATGCAAGACAGATCAAGTGTTGAGAATAATGATACATATTACCTATCCTCTTTTAGGGCCGAAAACTAATAAACATTTTTCAGAATCTATAGTCTGGGAGGATCTATCTGATGTAAAACCACCATGGTAAATGTGCTGTTTGGTCAGAGAGATCTGACCTGTCTGTATGATGTGGTTGTTGTGTCACTGTTGTGTCCAGACGTGGGTAGAGAATAGATTTTGACACATGGCCCATACTTTGATTGCAGAGCTGCGAGTTTCTGTCGTCAACAAAGCAGGGTCTATTCAGTTGGTGACTTTACTCGAGTGTATCTGTGCAGTATTTGTGACAGAGACCACCATTATTGCCCGCCAGCACGGAGAGGTGGGACCACCTGATTTCAGCACCAGAGCGACAACTACCAGATGAGTGAGCCTCTGGTCTGCTGGACTTTCACCAACGCCCTTTAGTTACTAAGAACCCCATAAAGATTCCCACCATTTTCTGGACACTGTGTAGTCAATATAGACAGGTGTGATGAGGCCACCCCAACAGCACAAACAGTACTATCCTCCCAAGTAGATGAATACTAGAACATTTTAATAAAACTAACTAGTATAGTACATATATATGTACACTATTGCATTTATGATATAATATTCTATGCATTTCTTTTCATAATCTCTAAATCCTTTTAAGTTCTGGTCAACCTAAAAAATTGACACAGAACAAAATAAATGTAATATACTTATATCAAAAAATTTTACACACGTGAGTTAGTTCAGTGTATTTTAACATTTATTAATATTATTAGTCTTGTTAATATCTGTGGGTATATTTATAATCCATTACACCACACTACATATCATAACCCTAGACACTTTACGTAGCCACATTCATTAAAAAAAATTAAGTGTGAGGTCGTAGTGGTAGCAAGAAAGGCCTTCTGACAATTCACCACTACATTTTATCTCAGGAGCCTTCACAGCTGGCCTCATACAATTTACATTTAGTAATAACACCATCATACAATACCATCAAACACCACTACAATATTGGGGTCTTGTCCAGGGATAATTAGCCCAACAGTAATATTAGGATCTCCTGGTGGGAGAAATAAAAGTAGGGAAATAAATTGTAAAATTTCCCTTAAAATTAAAAGTGTCCCTGCAGATAAAAGTTGGTGAATCTTCACAGCCAGTAATAATTAATTAGTTAACTGGTTAGTTAGAATTAGTTAGACTATAGTCATAAGAAGTACTTAGTGTATTTACTGGTTAGAAATTTAGCTTGTATATTATTATATTGTCTAAAAAGTATGGCGGAGCTGGCAAAATTTAGATCAGCTGCTGTGCTCACCGCGAAGGAGATGGGAATGGATGGTCAAATTTTAATTCAATACGTAACGACTGAATGTGATAAATATATTGAACGGGAAGAAAGGAGGTTAGTTGAAGAGAAGAGGTTAGAGGCTGATAGAGAAATTAAGAGGCTGCAGATTGAGGCAGAAGAAAAAAAGGTTGACTGCCGAAAGGGAGGCAGAAGAAAAACGACAGCAAAGGGAGGCAGAAGAAAAACGACAGCAAAGGGAGGCAGAAGAAAAAAGGTTGACTGCCGAAAGGGAGGCAGAAGATAGAAGGTTGCAGAGGGAGCACGAATTACGACTAAGGGAGCTGGAATTACAAGGCCCGGCCCCTGAAAATGGTGCCAGCCCTTTTGCCTCAGATGCTACGCCCAGTCTGGGAGCCTCAAACTCAGCTATGGGGTTTCATTTAGACCATTTTGTTGAAAAAGACGATGACATAGAGGGGTACCTAGGACGTTTTGAGTTATTAGCTACTACCTATGGGTTAGAGAGAGAGAGGTGGAGTTTAAAGCTATCACAGGGATTGAGGGGTACTTCTTATGAAGTATTTGCTAAAATGAACAGGGAAGACCAAGACAATTATGACATGTTAAAGCAGGCTTTGTTATTAAGGTACGAGAAGAATGGTGAATTTTATCGTAAGAAATTTAGAAATGCCAAACTGTTGTCTGGGGAGACATACCACCAATTCTCTGCTAGACTAGAAACCTATTTGGAGAAATGGACGGCTCTGGGGAAGACCCAAGATCTTAAAGAAATGATCATGATTGAGCAATTGAGAGAGTCCATGGCTCCAGACATGAGAAAATTTCTCATGGAACAAGGTGCAGAGAAGTTGGGGGAAATTTTAAATGTTGCTGAGAGGTATCAGGCAGCCCAGGCAGAGGTAAGTGGTGCTAAAAAGAAGCACATAGACAATTTTAAAGCTCCACAGCAATTTAACAAATTTGATAATAGAGAGCAGGGAAATAAAGGTAGGACAAACTTTGAGCGGCCAAGAAATGACTATCGCGACAGAAACTCACAGTTCAATGACCAAAAGTTCAATGAAAGAAAACCGTTGAACCAAGGAAAAAGATGGTGTAAATGGTGCAAGAAGGATAACCATAACACCGAATTTTGTAGAAGGAAACCTTCAAACATTGCTGCAATGAAGTCGGGGACGCAAAGATTAAAGGTTAATCCTAAAGGACAACAGGAACCTTATCACCCCCCAGTTTGTGAGGATGTTATTTGTAATGGGGTCACCATAAGGTGCCTTTATGATACAGGTTTGGATTATGATTCAGTTGTGAAGTCTAGCCTAGTGGACCCAAGTCAGTATACCACAGAAACAGTGGAAATACAAGGGGCGACTAAGGACATACCACTCATGACACTTCCCATCGCAAGGATAACGGTGAAAACTCGCTATGTGGAAGGAGAAATCAGAGCAGCAGTGATAGATGAACCAATCTACCCTCTGATATTGGGGTGTAGATACGTCTTCTTGGGGAATCCCGAGAAACCTGTGATCATGGCGACAGTGCAGACCAGGTCACAGAAGAAGGAGGAAGAAGGTGAACCTATAAATGCTCATCCAGAGGAGATGAGGAAGGCGCAGGCTGAGGATAGGACACTCAAGCCCTGTTTTAAAAAATTGCCCAAATGCCACACACCTCCGAGCAAGGGGGAATATTTCATGAAGAACAAACTATTATACAGGAAGACAGGAACTAGATCCACTGGTCACGGACAGTTAGTTCTTCCCAAGATATATAGGGCAAACTTAATAAGGAGCTTACATGTTGGAAAAGATGGTGACCATGAGAAAGTCGGTACCATCTGCCAAAAGATTGCTCGAAAATACTATTGGCCCGACGTAAATGTCGATGTTGAAAACTTTGTAGAAGCATGTGGCGTATTTCATGAGGGAAACCCCACAAAGGGAAAATATGTGCAGGACCTAGAAACGCCACGGGGCAACTTTAGGCCTGAAAGGAAAACTAATTATACTCGGGTAGACAAAGTGGAATGGGAGCCCCCTTTTCACACCCAGTCTTCACTTGAATGGATTAACATGGCCACTATGCGAAGAGTACAAAGAAGAAATTTTACCCAGGATAAGATGACAATCCCTCGGTCAGACTTATATAAACTGGAAGAACAGACAAGAGAGCGAAGATCTCTCATAAACAATCTTAAGTGGGGAGACAAAACCCAGAGAAAAATTGGTAGTGGTCGATTTGTGAGTGATGATTCTAGGAAGAAAAGTCCTCATTATAAAGCTTCTAAGGGACGGGACCAGACGGGTTCCATGAAAAATAAGTATGATAAATTAAAGATCCAGATGTAATTTATTAAGGACCTGGACAGATGAGAAGGCGGAAGAGACTGTTACCTCATCGTATCAATATGTGAACGAACTGACCACTCGTTTGAAAGCTGGATGGAAACTGGCAAATGATAATTTGAAACAAGCCAGGAAGAAACATGCAGCATATTTTAATAGGAAGGCAAAGGACAGGGAACTGGCAGTCGGAGAGAAGGTGCTGCTTCTACTACCCGGAAGCCAGAATAAATTACAAATTGGTTGGCAAGGTCCATATACGGTTCTAGAGAAGGTGTCTAGAACAAACTATAAAATTGACAAAAAGGGGAAGGAAAAAGTTTATCATGTAAACCTGTTAAAGAAGTATCTGGACAGACCACTCCAGGAAAGCACCCCTTTATTGACCTTGGCTATTGCAACCCAGATGCAAAAGGAACCACTCACCTCACATGAATACCCATTACATCCTTGTGAAACAGCAGCACAGGTAAAAGTCAGTAAGCACCTGACTAAAAACCAGAGGGAGAGAGTTCAACAGGTTCTGGAGGAACATACAGATGTATTAACAGATAAACCAGGCCATACAAATTTGCTACAGTATGACATGAAACTGGTAGACTCAAACCCAATCTGTATGAGAGCCTATTCTATTCCGTTCGCGAAGGAGAAGGCATTGAAGGAAGAAATAGAGTATTTGTTGAAGGAGGGGATTATTTCGCACAGTGAATCATCTTTTAGTTCTAGTGTCGTTTTGTTGAGAAAACCGTCTGGGGAACACAGACTGTGCATAGATTACAGGAAACTGAATGCTGTCACAGAAGGACAAGTGGATCCATTACCAGACACAAAACAGTTATTTGCCAGACTGAACAAGGCAAAATACTTTTCAAAGGTGGATCTTAGTAAATGCTATTACCAGATCCCAGTGAAGCCTGAAGTGAGACCTTATTTGGCTTTTAGCACTTCGGATGGACATTATGAATTCAATATGCTACCATTCGGACTGAAAAATGCTCCGAGTGTGTTTTCAAGGATGATGCGAAAATTGTTGGATCCCCTGAATAACCCATGTATCACAAATTTCATGGATGATATTCTCGTCGCCACCGAGACATTTGAAGAACACATTGAAGCTCTGGAGATGTTGTTTGATAGACTTCGGGAGGCAAACTTAACTGCTAGGCCCACAAAATGTTGTATTGGATGCAAAGAGTTGGAATTCTTGGGACACACTGTATATCAGGGTAATATGACCCCTGATCCTAAGAACTTGGAAAAACTGCAGAGAGCACCTAGGCCGCAAACAAAAAAGGACGTGCGATCATTTGTGTCGTTATGCGGATTTTATCAGAAATACATCAAGAATTTTAACGCTATATGTGCTCCTCTGACTGATTTGACTCGCAAGGGACTTCCAGATAAAATTATTTGGACTGCACAATGTGAACTAGCGTTCCAAGAGTTAAAGGAAAAACTCACTAGCAAGCCTATTCTCAAACTGCCTGATTTGACACAGGACTTTGTCTTAAGAACCGATGCAAGTAATGTAGGACTCGGAGGGGCTTTGTTGCAAAGATCATCTTCACCTGATGGGGAACTTAAACCAGTCGCTTATGCAAGCCGCAAATTGAATAAGGCGGAACAAGGATACTCCACAAGCGAAAAGGAATGTTTAGCATTAATCTGGGCAATAAAGAAGTTTCAAATCTATCTGTATGGTAGGACATTTGTGGTGGAGACGGACCATCAGCCTCTCGTGTTCTTGTCTCAGGCTAAGCATGAAAACGCAAGATTGCTGAGGTGGTCTTTATTGCTTCAACCTTATCAGTTTAGTATCCAATATATCCCAGGCAAATTGAATGTCGGTGCAGATTTCCTCAGTCGGCACCCCTGTGATCAAAATTAGAGTAGTGGCAGACGTGAGGAGTAATTTTACCTATGTGTATCGCTGGTTTTGGAACTTGCCATAGGCATGTTTTCAAGTGGGGAGATGTGTAGTGAAATTGACAGAGATACAACGGTAAAATCCCTCCAAAGATAACATTTAAGGATAAAAACATAATGCGTAGGCTGCTGATGTACATGATCGCCTAGACCGCGGGTCATCATCCTCCATAATAATTGACTTGCTAGACAGGAGGGGAACGGCGGATCAAAAAGAAAAAAAAATATGACTGGAAAGGCTAAGGAGACGCAATTGGGGGGGAAACGGAGAAAAGTCACGTTTCCCAAGTTGACATAAAAAGTAAGCAACTCCACAGAAGGGACCCTAGATATATTACGCCACAGTCATTTATTGGACGCTTTTGCGATACCAAGCTTTTGATTTGAATGGAGCGGTAAAACGCAGATGTTAGGAATATTACAAAAATTAAAAAGTATTTTTTTCTTAATATTAATGTTAGGAATATAAAAATTAGCTGGCCGGATGGCCTATTCTGAGCAGTGAACTAAGATGGTCTTAATTTTACAAACGGATAGATAATATTGAAGATAATGACAAAAGACAGTGTAGTTCACATCATCGACAGACTGTGTTGAATAAAAAAGTGTCGCAATTTGCACACAAAAACACGACCTTGGACGCAGGTGTTCAAATTTACTTAGTATGGAGGAGAGGGTTTTTGAGCGGTAGCTGTGTCTAAATATAACTTTTAACGACAAAATTTTGGAGGGGAGAGAAAGGTTGGTTCAAAAACCAAGCACATTTTTTTTTAGAAACACAAGTAGAGACGGACAGACTAACAGATAAACATCCATACTTGACTGAAGCATGACTGAAATGACTTTAGTGTAGAAATTTTGAAATTCAAATAACCGAGGCAGTGATTGGCCACAGACAATCATATCATTAGCGCTCAGACGCGAAAGTGGGGCCATTCTTCAATAGTTGTTCAGTGATAGACACAGATTTTAAAGTGTGGTGATTCCATATGAAAGCAAGTGAAATAAATTTAGGGACGCCATACTATAGCCAGCAGCTCAGCTGAGTTTTGCTAGAAATTCTGTGTTATTTATTCATAATCTGGTAAGATTGAAATTATTTCCTTATATATTTTGAATATTGTTTCAGGTTCGAGTGATTTGATACTGCCATATCGAAATCTAGCCTTACAAACAAGTAGGGATTTGCTCTAGACCCCCCGCCCTAGTCAGGGTCTAGGGACCAACAATGTACATAAACTCCAGCAAGGATTATGCAAGACAGATCAAGTGTTGAGAATAATGATACATATTACCTATCCTCTTTTAGGGCCGAAAACTAATAAACATTTTTCAGAATCTATAGTCTGGGAGGATCTATCTGATGTAAAACCACCATGGTAATTGTGCTGTTTGGTCAGAGAGATCTGACCTGTCTGTATGATGTGGTTGTTGTGTCACTGTTGTGTCCAGACGTGGGTAGAGAATAGATTTTGACACATGGCCCATACTTTGATTGCAGAGCTGCGAGTTTCTGTCGTCAACAAAGCAGGGTCTATTCAGTTGGTGACTTTACTCGAGTGTATCTGTGCAGTATTTGTGACAGAGACCACCATTATTGCCCGCCAGCACGGAGAGGTGGGACCACCTGATTTCAGCACCAGAGCGACAACTACCAGATGAGTGAGCCTCTGGTCTGCTGGACTTTCACCAACGCCCTTTAGTTACTAAGAACCCCATAAAGATTCCCACCATTTTCTGGACACTGTGTAGTCAATATAGACAGGTGTGATGAGGCCACCCCAACAGCACAAACAGTACTATCCTCCCAAGTAGATGAATACTAGAACATTTTAATAAAACTAACTAGTATAGTACATATATATGTACACTATTGCATTTATGATATAATATTCTATGCATTTCTTTTCATAATCTCTAAATCCTTTTAAGTTCTGGTCAACCTAAAAAATTGACACAGAACAAAATAAATGTAATATACTTATATCAAAAAATTTTACACACGTGAGTTAGTTCAGTGTATTTTAACATTTATTAATATTATTAGTCTTGTTAATATCTGTGGGTATATTTATAATCCATTACACCACACTACATATCATAACCCTAGACACTTTACGTAGCCACATTCATTAAAAAAAATTAAGTGTGAGGTCGTAGTGGTAGCAAGAAAGGCCTTCTGACAATTCACCACTACATTTTACCTCAGGAGCCTTCACAGCTGGCCTCATACAATTTACATTTAGTAATAACACCATCATGCAATACCACCAAACACCACTACACTAACGCTACCTCTCAAGATCTCACACGGTGCTGTAAATTATTTCTAATGTATGGTGTTTGATGTGGCTAGTGTCTAGGAGATGCAATGAAATGATGGTACATCAAAACAACACAATATAACTCTCTAATAGAATCTTAATAACTCTGTTGTTTAGTTTTCAAATTGGAAATATTTTTTTGTACAATTTATTGTGCCTGTCCTGCAATCTCTTTTGGACAGGTCTTTTAAAACTGAAGAAAATGTATGTTACACTGAAAAGTGAACTGAAAATAAGGACTCTTGGTCCAACAATAATACTATTAATATTAAAATGTTCAGTAAGGTGTTTCACAGGCTGTTAAGTAATAATTAATAATGTGAGTCAGTTATTGGAGATACTGTTTATGTCATCATTTCCCCGAGAGTTTCTGTTAATGGGTAGGGAAACAGTTTTCTCCAGATAAAGAGTCAGATTTCCCAGATTGTGGCACATAACCTGAAATTTCCTTCGTGAAGATTCAATCGTTGATATGGCTCTGTAAAGAACATCAGCTCTCAGAGCTCCACTTGACAATTATTATACAGAATACGCTGTACTGGAGACGTTACTGTCTTCACTCGTACTTCAGCTTTCTTGTCACCGGCTGGTAACAGGAAATAAAACCCTGCAACATAAAAGACACCCTGGCCTTTTCATATCTGTTATATTTTTCCCTCAACTCTCTACATGACATGATGGGGTTCAGCCTCGTGTGCATTACAAGTGCACCAGCCCCTAAGTTTTTTTGAACTCACATCATATTGTGACCACACCTCTGGTCCATATGGTAGATACGCCACTGTCATTTTACATAGTGTTAAGAACAGAACTGGTGTAAGGGAAGTAAACCTGAGTATGTTAGCAGACAAGTTAGATATATTTATTCTGTATTGTTTTGAGCGGGGTGAGAATAGCTCGCGGCTAGCCCGCAGATGATTGATTGACTGAGTTGTGTTGACAGTGAGGAAGTCTCGTGACTGTGTTGAGCGGGACGAGTGTGTGATTCGAAGAGAGTGTTCTGGGCGTTTGACCGGGTAGGTCAAGACTGTGTTTTTTGGAAGTGAAATGCCTGCGCAGTGCTGAAGTTAAAATGTCTACTGATTTTTGCTGTGGGTACAGCGTGGTATAAAACTGCAGTATGGATTATTGTGAAAATGTTTATGAGGCCAAGATTTTGTGTAGGCCATTTTGATAACTGCAGTGTGCAGTCCTTAAAGGCCATTATTTCCTGTGAGAGGATAGTAGTTGAAAATTTTGTGTAGGCCATTTTGATAACTGCAGTGTGCAGTCCCTAAAGGCCCATTGACATTACTCCACAACAAACTCGTCTGTATCACATAGTCTTCTTCAACACAATTTAATAGGAGTATGTACATCTCCTTATATGCATATAATTTTCTTCTATTACAAAATATAAACGCTCCAGGCAATCAATAGTGTTCAGCGAACGCATAGGCTTGCTATTTTACTTTAGTCCTACAATAATTTTTAATTCCAACATAAATCAAATAGATATACCCAAACTGTCTCTTTAGGCATGTCATACACTTTCCAACTTTTTGCCTTTGCACATATTACATAATAATATAGATATTCTTCTTACCAGAATTCAATGAAAAAAGCACAGGTGCGATGAATGGCACATATTCAGCTTTGCTGCTGGCTAGACTATGACAAATACTTTTTAGTTTTAGTTACAAATAAAAGTCAAACTTCTAGGATCACATCGACCTGCTTCAGGGACAGCTTTCTACAAAATGGCAAAAACCTAACTAAGTTTTCCATAATATAAAATGCGTTGGCCAATCAGATCGGAAGGCTAAGCTTTTCAATTTGAATTTTGAAAATAAAAGCAAAAACAGACTTGATTTTTGGACCTAACAAGTTTTCTCCTCACTCATTCTTAGATTTCTACTGCTAAAATATATTTTGTGTTAAGCCATCCCATAATTTCTCTCCCCTTGTCTACCCCTCCTCCAACAGAATACATGCTTGCTTGTCTCATTTCCAACAACGCGTTCAAAATTGTAATCGTTAGTGAATGCAAAATGAATGCAAAACCGCCAGTCTGTCACGAACAAATACAGTCTTTTGTCAATAACTTTCTTATCTACTGGGGAATTTTGTATTTTTAAACATATTATTTATCAGGAGAAGATAAGCCATCAAACTAACTAGGTTTTATGATCCTTAACCTATTAATAAAGAAGTCCATATTTTTCCAGAGTTAATTTCAATTTCCACTATCATATAAATTACGCCATCTTTTCTCCTCTCCCGCGTTGTCCAAAACTGAAACTACTAGTCTGTTACGTCATAAAATGGACTCTTCTGCAGCGAAAGCGCTGTCTGTGTGTTTATATATTTCCTCAGTGTGCCTATAGTCCGAAAAAGTAGTGGGTTTTGCGGGGTATTTTTAAATTCTACAAAGCTTGCGCCACGTTACCGAACACAGGCTAACTGTATCGTCTCGCACTGTCGTCTTGGGTAGCTAGTCCAAGAATCTAACGCTTGACAATTGGTAGCAGGTGTTCGCTCTCTCTCACTTTTATGCGTTCGTTTATGCCTCCCCTGTTTTATTCTTACTATCTTTCTTGGAACAACTAAGCTTGTCGTTTTTCAATATTTTTACCGTTAACCCTTGACGGGCGAGTTATAAAATCCAATACCACTAGCGCGGCAATAAAGTTTCACACTACGTTCTTATCTCCATTCGATGACTGGCGCGGGGAAAGAAGACGCGTTACAACTTTACTATTTCTATTTATATTCATATTTTTTTTACTTTTACCTATAATTAATGATTTTATCGATGTATCGATGCAGTTTATGACAGTCTGGATCCTTGGCTCTTTGTTTCCCATGCTTGTCGTGGTATCCGATCTTCTCTCATTCTGCAGACATGGCCAAACCATCTTAATTGGGACTGTTCTACTTGGGTCTGCAGGGGGTAGGATTTAAGGCCTTGACGTATCGTCTGGTTGCGTACCATGTCTCTTCTTGTTACTTCAACCACCTTCCTCAGATACCTCATTTCTGAGGTATGGATCTGGCTTTTATGGGTTGTAGTCATTGCCCATGACTCGCATCCATATGTCAAGACTGGGACATAGGTGGAGCGGTATACAGCCATCTTCGTTTTCTTACCAACCTCTCTCTCTTGCTGAGGAATCCTCGATTTATGGCCTGAAAAAGACTCCCAGCTGCTGCTTTTCGAGTAGCCAACTCTTCTTTGATGCCTCCCTTTCGGTCTATAATAGCTCCGAGGTATTTAAAGTGGTCGACCTGCTCCAGGACCTGTTCTCCCAGCTTAATCTGATGTCTTCTTTCTTCTCGCTATATCACCATGGATTTTGTTATAGAGCTGCTTATGACCATCCCTCTCTTCTCCAGCTCTTCCTTCCAGACTTGCAGGTTGGATTGGAGATGTGCCTCTGATTTAGCAATCATGGCAACATCATCAGCAAATGCCAGCTCCGAAATATAGACCTGTCTCATCTTCCAGTACCCCACTGAATACTTTCTTGTTCTCTCCTTACATGCCTTGATGACATCGTCCATAAGGAGTATGAAGAGGTAAGGTGATAGGATATCACCTTGTCTTACACCAGTGGTGGTCCTGAACTCTTCTGACTTATGGTTTGCTGTCCTCACATAATTTCTGCAAGACTTGTAGAAGCTCTGTATAGCATGAATCAGAGGTGCTGGAATATTCTTCCTTGCCAAACAGTCCCAAAGTTTGCTCCAGGGGACCCTGTCAAACGCGTTTTCCAGATCTATGAAACAAAGATGCATCTCACTCTTATACTCAAGGGCCTTTTCACTCAGCTGTCTGAGTGTGAAGATTAGGTCTTGAGTACTTCGGTTTGCTCGGAATCCGCACTAGACCTCATCCAATTGTGGCTCAGCTAGGCGTCGGAGTCTCTGCTCTAGGATTCTAGAGTAGATTTTACGAGGGACACTGAGAAAAGATATGCCTCTATGGTTTCCACACTGTCGATTGCCACCCTTTTTGAAAATTGGTGTTATGATGGCAATCTCCCAATCCTTTGGTATGGTCTTGTTGTACCACGCTGCCTGTAAAACCCTTAAGAGTAATAGGTCGCCTGATGCTCCCATGAACTTAACCATTTCTGGTGTTATACCATCATGCCCTGCTGCTTTGCCCATCTTGATTTTCTCCAGTGCTGCCTTCAGTTCTTCCATCTTTATGTCATCTTCACCATCATTGGTTTTCTCTTCTGTGCTAGTGTTTATCATTTCTGATGCTTCACCATGCTCACCATCCAGGAGTTCTGAGAAATATTCTTTCCATCTTTCCATTACTTCCTTCGGGGCAGTAAGCAATTTGCCTTGCTTGTCCTTTATAAATTTGAGAGGGCATTGTTTTTCCTTCCTCGTGTTCTTTAGGGTCTTATAGAACAATTTCTGGTTTTCTTGTGCATCTTTTTCTAGCTTTTCTCCAAATTCTTCCCAGGACTTCTGTTTTGCTGCTAGCACTTTGTTCTTTGCTTCTGTTCTGAGTGTCACATATTCTCTATATTTTTCCATTTTTCTTGTTGTGTTTTTAGCTCCTAAGTATTGTTTCCATGCCATTTTCTTCTCTCTTATTTTCTCTTTGACTTCCTCTGTCCACCAAGGTGTCCTCTTTCTCTTGTTCCCAAGTCGGACTTCACCGCATGCTTCTGCTGCAGCTATCTTTATGATATCCTTGAATTTATTCCAGAGGGTTTCCAAGTCATCAGGTCGTTCTTCTGCGTTGCTCACCGCTGCAGCTATAAGCCCCCGATATCTGGTCTTAATTTCTGGCTCTTTCAGCTTGTAGGTCCTAATGCTCATTTCTCCCGCTCGTTTACTTGGTTTCTTGCGTGATGTTGGGCAGTTCCTAGGCTGAGCAACTCTTTCAGTTGTTCTTTTGATTGTTAGTAGGTAGTGATCACTTCCAATCTCTGGCCCCCTCCAGACTCTAGCATCTCGACATATTTGAATGAGCTTCTCCGAACAATGGCATAGTCGATCACTGACTTCTCATCCTTTGTTGGTTCACATCTAGTGTATGCATGTATGCGCTTATGGGGGAACTTTGTGTTTGTAATGATCAGATTCTGCTCACTGCAGAATCTAAGGAGTCGCTTTCCATTGTCATTGAGAAAGAGGCCTCTACAAGTGTCTTTATTTCTCTGAGCCAGCAGTCTGTGCGCTTAAAGATTGGCGTAAGTTGTACATTTTAAATTCTATATTTTGCATTATTAACATGTGAACTAATATGGATATATTGACAAGTGAAGATTAATATGTGAAAATTGCTAGTGGATGCCCAAGTCCTTTGAGGCTGGCAACCTCAGCATATAGAATGATGATTTCATGAACCACCACTGCCAGGGCTGGCGACTGCTTTATTGCGAGTTTCTTATAAAAAGCCAAAAGCAGAGGTAGCCCCAAGTTCCATATGGAGCAGGATGGGAATGATGAAAGAAATGATGTATGTCAAGTGCTTAGCTGTGAGAGCACATTGACAAATATATATATTACATTATACATGGAGCGACAAACATTGCTCGTTATACACAGCTAATGATAACTCACTGAACTCCAACACATAGGCACGATATCTGACGATTTTATGTCACAAACTTTATCATAAACACAATGACACAGGCAGACTGCCGCTTTGGCCAATAATCATAAGAAATACACAATGTATGAGGTGCATAATTGGAACATCATCCAATGGAACGAATTTTACTATAACTTAATATACTATCTACTGTCTTCTTTCCTTCATCCAACTCGCCTTCACTCTCCACATAATCTCTCCTCGCTCCAATCTCTCTCTCGAATCCCTTACCACACATGGCTCTTTTCGCACATGACCAGTCTTCACCACCACTTTGTTCACAACAACTCAGTCATGCCCGTGAACTCGACATTAGTGCTTACTGCTACTAATGCATTCATGCCCACAGTCAAACTTAACATTCACTCACTTCAACTCCCAACTTATTTAAATACCTCTAGCTCCCGTCGGAGCATGACTACTGACATTCATTCTATAAATGGTTCATGACAATGTACATACTTGTTATATTATTAACCTTTTCAACTAGTGTAAATGTAAAACATATTCACTCTAAATGTAATGAAAGTTTCAACCTTTTCAACCAGTATAAATGTAAAACATATTCACTCTAACTGTAATGAAAGTTTACAACCTTTTCAACCGATGTAAATGTAAACATATTCAAACTATACTGTTACCATTTTCAACTATAGTTAAATATAAAACTATCCATTTTAAATGTAAAGATTGTTTTTCGCCCACTGGGATTAAGATTAATTCTCAGAGAGGGTAAAAGTTCTGAGATAAATACGATGGTGGAATAGAAAGAGAACGGCACATAAGTATGTGTCGGGAAACTCAATACTCAGAGGGTATTCCTTTATCTACTTTTCCTATACTGGGTGGTACCAGTTTAGGGTACTATTTCTGGAACAAGTGGGGGTAAAAGTGACCTGAAGTCGACGCTAGACACCATCATCAGACGGGTCTTAGAGACGCGGGACCAGCTTTGCAGTTACTCCCTGATTCTACTTGGAACGTGCTGCAACTTTTAAATCTTGACCAGGGACGCGAGTGATCCAGTCATCTATCAGGGAAGAACCAAAACATCAGCGAGAGCAGAAACAGCTATTGGCAGCTAAGTAAAACTTAAAAGCTGCCAAGTGAACTGTCCATTTTCGAAAACCTTAACATCACAGTGTGATGAATACTTTTTTTTCTAAAAAATTAATCATTTTTATAACTGTCAAGACATAATTGATTAATAAATTTGTTACTTGTATAAAGACAAATCTAAAATTGATTTCATCATTTTGAATTTACCCCAACCGTATGTCTCAAACAATTTCTTAAATACACGTAAACAGAGCTAAATAATAATAAGAGGAAATTTGCTGAATGAACTGAGCTGGGGGCTTGAACGAGCTAATATTAAATTGCATACCCAACCTTCACAAAAGGCGGCGGGTCAGATATTAAATTTACAATTGCTCTGCCCTATGCAGCAATGTTCTTGCCATCTGAAATATCGTTTGAAGATCCCCTCGAGGTAGAAGCATCATTATCCTTCTATCTACAACTCTGCCAAGAGTAATCTTGTGCAAAGGTAGACACCTTTGAAGACCCACATTAGTTACTCTTGAGTTTTGGCCACTGTTGGACCATTACTGCAGTGCTAATGGGAGGCAACCCGTGACATATGCCACGAGAGAAGACTGCGAGCAGAAGAGATACATATTTTTCGACGGCTCAGCATTCAAGAATTGTACACCTGATATGTTTAGTTTTGCTGAAGTTTGCATTCTATGAATTTTTTTTTTTTTCTGCAGGTTATTTTTATTGTTATGCAGAATTGACATCATTGCATCCCGGGCAAACCCATAGGTGCTCAGTCTCCATCAGTATATGTCGAAGAGTGTGAATGCTAATTGTTCCTGTAGCTTGCTGGTTGTAAACACGACGGATGCATCCTCTCGCACGTCCATCTCTACTAGCTTTACGTTTGATGCCAAATTCCAACAGTCTTAACCTTGATGATTCATCTATTGCAGTGTCATTCTCTAACAGCCGATCATTAATTGTTCTCCGTATATCTCCCTTATCCATATCTAGTGTCCCCACTATGGGTGCTCTTGATGCTAGTCTGTCAGCTCTTTCATTACCACATACCCCAGCATGACCAGGACAGTATATCCCCACCAGTTCTTGTAGACTGGAAGCGTTTATGAATTTTTTCATTCATGCCGCAACCAACCACCTTGAACCTTCCGAAGCATGGACTGAGAGTCGGACACAATGATAGCCTTTGTTATTGAAGTTTCAGTTATCCACCTTAAGGCTGCAGTAACAGCCTCGACCTCCATTCTCTGCAGGTTAGAATCGGTTAACGTTCGATATAATGATGTGACTTAACAAGTAGAGCTGTTCGTGTTTAGGATCGTAGTCTGCGCACATGCTCCAGCTATATGTGCATGGTCCATCAATAGTAATCAGTATATGGACAAGTATTATTTTCTTATGCTGACAGATGAGATAAATTATAAATGCATTACACACACACACACATACACACACACACACACTCACACACACGCACGCACACACGCACACACACACACACACATATATATATATATATATATATATATATATATATATATATATATATATATATATATATATATATATATATATATATAATATATATATATATATATATATATATATATATATATATATATATATATATATATATATATATATATATATATACACACACACATTTATACGCGTGGTGTAACGGAATTCACGTTTCTGTTGCGTGAATTCCAGGGTTATATTTCTAACCAATACTATGAAGGACCTTCATGAGATGCATCATTGAAACAGGCAACTTTCGAGTTGTATAGCCAACGCTTCAAGGATCGGTAGGCCACACCAGAGCCCTGGCCCAACATCATGATTCTTCCTGTGGTGAAACATGTTGAGATCCCAGCATTGCACACTAACCTTGAGGAAGTCACTTGAACCCCTGACTTAGCTCCAGCTTTTAACTGGTTGCCGTTTACAGGAGGATATCATAGTGAATGGATGGCAGGCGAGAGAAGCTGAGAAATGGCTCAGTATAGGAGGTGATGATTCCTTGAGAAAGCCCAAAACAATCATTTTAGCTCTACTTATTTGGAGCGCTCCCATGGATGGCGAGGAATACACATTATGTCACACCCTTACCCCTTCCCCATCGTGAAACCAGATGTGAGTATCCTTTAAAACAGTGGTTCTCAACGTGGGCTTATCGACGGTAACTTCCTTTTTTCAGCAAACAGCGACTATGATGGGAGCCACAGAGGTTAATGAGGTTTAGAAGGGACCATGAGCTAAAAAAGGTTAAGAACCTCTGCTTTAAATAAATGCCAAAGCGGGATAGAATACCCGGGAAAGAAACTGGGGAACGGAACTCCAACTCAACAAGTTTTTGAATAGTGGAAAAGCCTAGATCTACAGTGTAGACAACACCAAAGACTCATCAACTTGGCATTGACTGTGAAAGAGCAGCAAGCGCAGCAACTTTAGTAAAGCAACTATATATACTTGTACATACAGGGTGTCCTAAAATTTACTGTGCAGTAAAGTACCTCGTACAACGTTGCAGTACCACGCAGCAGTTTCTTCTACAGCAGATGTTGGAAATGTCCACCATGGGCCTCAAGACATGTCTGAACACGCTTCCGCATATTGTCGAAGACCTTCTGCAGGGTTGTCAGTGGGGTCTGTTGAATGTGGGTGGTGATTGCTACCTTCAGCTCATCCACTATGTGCGGATTGTTCTCATAGACCTTTCCTTTCAGTGCACTCCACAGATAATAGCCGGCGGAGTCAGGTCAGGAGAACGAGCAGGCCATATTCCACGTGAGATTATGCGATTACAAAAGATGTCCTCCAAAAAAATGGAGTGATGAGTAAGCTGTGTGTGCAGTTGCACCATCCTGCTGGAACCAGGCTTCCTGAATTTGAAGCTCAATAAGGTGGGTTAGGAAGGGTTCGAGAATGTCGGTGCGGTAACGTTCTGCGTTTAAGGTGTTATTGAAGAAGATGGGCCCAATTATGCGCATACGACTGATGGCACACCACACCCCGACTCGTGGAGAGGCATTTCTTGAAATTTATGTGTGTTCTGGCTGTTCATGTACTTGGAAAGGTAGAACCATGCCTCATATGTGAAGAAGGTAACATCAAGGACTATCTCACCTTCCTCAACAAGGAATTTCTGAAACCAGGCGCAGTAGTTGACACGGGACTGGTGATCTTTCTCTTTCAGCTGATGTACTGCTGTAACCTTGTATGGATGCAACTTTAACTTCGTCATCAGAATCTTGTGAGCTGTACTCTTTGACACGTGGGCCTGTTAGGACAACCGTCTCACAGACTTACTTGGACTCTAGAGCATCGTGTTTTGATATAGAGAACTGTTTTGTCTGAAGTGGAGGGCTTTCCAGATCGAGGTGCATCGTGCACACTGCCCGTTTCAAGAAACTTGTCTATCAGATTTCGTGCCGCATTACGGTGAGGAACTCGTGAATCTGGAAATTGCTGCGCGAACTTTTGCTGACCGTCCTCCGTGTATTTATTACCGTTACAAAACACATGTTTCAAGAGGATACTCTTTCTTCAATCGTCAACACCATTGTCGTTGGGCCAAGACAATTAAACCTGGACTGCAGTTCAACAACGCTTTACTCCGACTGCAGCTACGCACTGGTGCTTGGGTGACTGCCAACACTGCCAAGCCTAGGGAAGAACAGACAACTCTGACATAAAAAAACATTGCACTCATCTGTTGTCAAGGTCACGCCTAGGGTAGAACGGACAACTCTCACATCAAAACCGTTATTCTAGTCTGCCGTATATTCAAGTGCCAGTACTTTTCAAGTGCATATATATATATATATATATATATATATATATATATATATATATATATATATATATATATATATATTATATATATATATATATATATATATATATATATATATATATATATATATATATATATATATATATAATTTGTTGTGGTATAATATCCCACGCTATGTCTAATAGATCAGTTAATTATCACAATTTTTCGCTACTCTCCTTATGGAGCACAGGACCCCACTGTAGTTGGTTCCCTATAGAAAATCAGCGCCAAATCCCTTGCTGCGGGGATTTCTGCAGCCGTATGTTTTAAACATGAGGTGATCAGCTCCATGTACAGTCTACGTTAGTTCCTTTTGTACGACTTGTCTCAAGGAGCGTTGTTGGTTTGATTCTTTCTCCGTGTAGATAACACTGACAAACAACATTTTTCTTTCTTATAGAAGAATAAGTGTTCTTAGGTCAGTTTCTTGCGCTGATTTCAAATTTGAAATCCGTTTATCTCTATCACATCGGGTTCTTAAGATATTTGTGAATAAATATATTTTTGGGAAACCGTTATTTGCTTCGTTTCATTTTTACTATATAACTTATTAAAAATTAATAAAGTGCAAAATAATTCTACTTTTTATACTGCTAAAAGATGCATGACATATGTTACGCTATTTTTCCAATAGTTACTGTATTTTGAAATAATTCTGAGCGAAATATGGCTTCTAGAAGTTGTAGAAATTCGGCTGATCTGTTCTATTACGTGTGCGGATATTTTACCGATCGTGTTCACCAGAAAAAACTTTACACCATTACTAAAGAAAGCAAATGAACTTTATTTCGATTCGAAAGTTGATGATGCAAATAAATCTTGGAAGCCAAATGCAGTTTGTTCGACTTGTGCAAATACATTGGCAGGTTGGTTACGAAAATCGCCGAAGCAAGTCGATGCCTTTTGGAGTGCCAGTAATATGGCGTGAACCGACAAATCACGCTACTGATTGTTACTTCTGCTTGACAAATATCCATGGTTTCACTTTTAAAACTAGAAAGTCTGTGATTTATCCAAATATTGAATCGGTTTCGAAACCAGGGCCTCATGATCCAATCACGTGAATGATCCCAGTTCCACCAGAACAATATCCGTTGGACGTGAATGAACCATCAGAAAGTGATAGTTTACCTGCTTTAGAAACTAATTCTGACTCGGATTATATACCGGTGAATGATGGTGTTCACTTAATTAACCATTCAGAACTTTCAGATCTAATAAGTGATCTCGCTCTTACCAAAGGACTAGCGGAATTACTCGGTTCGCGACTCAAAGAATGGAATCTTTTAACGCCCAATACTCCGATATCTAAATTTCGTCATAGACACAGAGAACTTGTTCAATACTTTGAGATGGATGATGACATTTGCTATTGCAAAGATGTAAACGGTCTAATGGTGCACCTCGGTCATGAGCACGTAGTCACCGAATGGCGACTTTTAATCGACTCTTCCAAGACTAGTCTAAAAGCCGTGTTATTGCATAACGGAAATTTATTTTCATCAATTCCAGTCGCCTACTCTGTTCATATGAAAGAAACTTATGACAATATGGCTATACTTTTGACAAAAATAAAGTACAATGACTACAAATGGCGGATTTGTGGAGACCTAAAGGTCATTGCAATTCTCACGGGCATGCAGACTGGGTATACTAAATTTTGTTGCTTCCTATGTGAATGGGACAGCCACAACAGACAGGAACATTATGCAAGAAAGGTGTGGCCTATCAGGGATCGTATGCAGCTCGGGCATAAAAATGTAATACACGAGCCATTAGTTAACAAAGACAGCATCATTTACCACCGTTACATATAAAGTTGGGGCTCATGAAGAATTTCGTAAAAGTGTTAGATAAAACGAGCAAAGCTTTCACTTATCTTCGAGAAAAGTTCCCGCTAGTTATCGATGCAAAGATAAAGGAAGGTATCTTTGTAGGACCTCAGATTAGGAAAGTTATTGCAGACAAACAATTCGAGAACTTGTTACATGGTAGTGAACTTCGCGCATGGATGGCATTCAAATCGATCGTCGATGACTTTCTGGGAAATCCCAAATCTGTCGACTATGTGCATATTGTTAAGCAGTGCATAGATGCATACAGAATTATGGGCTGTAACATGTCCCTCAAAATCCATTTGCTCGATTCGCATCTTGACTTTTTCCCTGACAACCTCGGCGAAGTCAGCGATAAACATGGAGAACGATTCCATCAAGATATCGCCGTAATGAAATCACGTTATCAAGGACGGTGGAGTGTGACCATGCTTGCCGATTATTATTGGATGCATCTTCGCGATGTACCACATGCCATTCACCGACGAAAGTCGACTGCAAAGAAATTCAAGCCTACATAACTGTTATACTTCTTGTACGAATGATGATGCAATACTGTATGCGTTGTTAAAAAACTTCAATTGCGTATTTCTAGAAATCCCGACCTGATAGAGAAAAACGGTTTGCAGATTTAAAAACAGCGCATTAAAATTGACCAGAAAAACATAGAAATATTAGAGAAATTAAAAAAAAAAATTTTTTTGTTAGCCAGTGTAATTTACTAGCAACGAAAACTGCTTGTAGGAAATGGAGATTTATCAACCCTCGAAAGATGGACAGCAGACATAGATGAATCAGCTGCCATTTCCACAACTACTTCTCTGTCTTTCCTTGATGCTACACTCAGATGGGCTCTCTCCTATCCATCTCTTGTTATTATCTTCCAACTGAAAGCGTTGTCTCCCTCTTGCTCGTTTGCCTTCAAACGTTTATACTGCGGCCACTTCCTAAACCCGGTAAGGACCCCACGCTTCTCAGCAGCTACAGAATTATTACAATGCAGAATGTCTACGGTAAACTACTAGAAAAGATAGTAGCACGAAAAATAATGAATCACCTCGAAAATGAACAGATCCTACCTGATACTCTCGGCAGCAATAGGCCCATGAAAGTAAACTGGGGTAACGCTGGAACTTTTGCTTTTGATGTATATGAGGGGTTCCAGGATAAGCAAGAAACGGTTGCTGTAGCAATTGACCTAGAGAATGCTTATAACAGTGTGAACTTTGCAACATTAATAAACTGTGTAATGGCTTGCGGTGTTAACTTTTGGCTTACAGGATGGATAGCAGCTGCCTTAACTGAGAGGTCAGTGGCATTTCGCTTAGGAACATGGACATCAGATCCAATGCTCATTTGCCCGGGACTACCTGTCGTGTATGATTTATCAGATAGGTAATAGATGTTTATAGCCCTGTCTGAGCAGAGGTGATAGTGATGACAATGTGAAAGTAAGGGGTAAGAAATAGTGTTATCACGAGGTGATCGTGTATGAGAAAGGACAGTCTCTGGATAGAATAATTTATCTAATCCAACCTATCTGGACGACGATATTTAAATCAGACGCACTTTCTCTCCTTGTACGAAAATACAAGTTACACTGCACTCACATGCACATAATTCTGTGACAGATACGCACGAACGTGAAAATAAACTATGTATAACATATAGTGGATAGGGGTTGACCGACACGATAACTAAAGGTTTAATAAAGTTTATTATAAATAGAAAATCACAACATAAATCATATGCATCAAGAGATCATGGTTTACAGACAAAAATGAATATTAATCAAATAGGTTCTCCCCTCTGGTAAAGGAAAAGAAAGGACGATCCCAACAGAGGTTAATTAACCCAAAAGATCAAAGGTTAACAATAAGTAATGAAATAGTCAGTATGGGAAAATAATAGGTTCCTGATGTAAACTATCCCGTGACTAATCAGATTATTGAGATAAAAAAAAAGAAAGAAGAAACCATATAAGTATATGATGTTAACAAAAGACACAAGTTTCTTTCTCTGTTCATTCAATTCAAATACACGCAGTGGCCACTTTCAGATGCACTTACCCCAGTAGCTGTCGCAGGCATTCCAAGGAAATACACTAATAAGTAATATATATATATATATATATATATATATATATATATATATATATATATATATATATATATATATATATATATATATATATATATATTTAGTGTCAAATTTAAGTTTGCCAAATCCAGCCCCAGACTCTCCGTAGTTGCTGACTGCAAATTTCACAGGAGTCGCTAGAGTCGGTGTTAAATTTTTGTCCTGGTTACAATAAGTTATCTATGCATTCAGTTGGTTGGAGTAAGGTTGTTTAGCCTCAAGTGGTGGAAACGCTAGGTTTAAGTTACACAAATGTTGCTGACAATATATTGCCGCAGCTGGCTAATGATATATATATATATATATATATATATATATATATATATATATATATATATATATATATATATATATATATATATATATTATATATATATGATATATATATATATATATATATATATATATATATATATATATATATAGTAATAGTTCTGGCCCAGTTAATATTATAATTGAATGGTTCTGTGGTAGGGTGGGCGAGATGATGATGATGATTATGTTGTGATTGTGATATCACTCTCTTGTCACACTCGCACCGACCCGAACAACAATAAAACTCTTGATTCTAGAGGCAGGGGCTATATTTATTTTTACAGCCCGTTCAGTGACAAAGCAAACATTAAACAAATAAACTAGCGAACATAACACCAAACCAAACAAACACCCAACAGTGCCCGATGCTAATGTGCTCAATGCATTTACAGTTTGGCTCTGTCGTCTGTTCTCTCTGGCGGCTGATACTAGGAAAAGGTCCGCTGGTAGCTCGCTATCTCTTTTTATAGGCACTAGGCTAATCACTCACTTTACTGCGCTAGGCGTATTAATCTTGACTACTTAAATATCACACGCGATTATCGCTTAGGAATAGCGAAAACACAAATAAAACCTACAGCTATTTAATATAACACACGAATCTCAAATATAACTCACAACTATACACCACAATTAATATTTAGGCGTTATTGTGGCCTAATTAATATATTTTCTATCTCGTTAGAATTTTCACATCCCAGCATGCTCCGCGCACAACGAAAATATGTGGGGGACAAACATGCCTTGAACTGAAGTGGGGGTGGGGCCTCAGGGGCGTCTTCCCGGACCATCACATATCTCCCTCCTGATTTTGTTGTCGTCCCGACAACATCACTCCCTCTGGCGCTTCAGTTGTAACCTCTCAGATCGTCTCGGGGCAGGACCCTCTATTGGCTGCAGGGCATACCAGCCTGGTTCGGGCATTAGACCATGCACGTCCTCCCCAGGATCTGTCTCATCTGGCGAAGCTGGTGCCTCAGGTAGGCCTAGTGTAGCATCTACCAGATTCGGAGAATCATCTTTGTCCTCACTTCGTCTTAGTTCGTGCGCCGCAACCCTCATCTTCAGATTTTCGTTGCTCGCTGGCCTTATCACATAAGGACCACCGCTTGCTTCTGGAATTGACGATACAATGAATTCGTCGTTGGACCACACGTCTTGTATTTTGGCCCTGTCAGTGTAGTGCACTCTTTTCCGCACTCTTTCACCCACTCTCAATGGTGTGGGGCCTGGAAGCTGATTACTTCTCTCCCTCCTGTCAGCGGCCATTTTCTGCATTCTCTCTGCAGCTTTTTGGTGGGCTATGTGCAACCTCTCTAGGTGACCTTGCAGCCACTCGTCATTTGTCTCCGGCTCTTCATCTGGGCGCGTGCCTATCATGAAGTCTAGAGGAAGCCTCGGTTCTCTGCCGAAGAGGAGGTAGTATGGTGAGTACCCTGTCGAAGAGTGGGGGGTAGAGTTGTAGACCATAACCACCTCCGCTAGATGCTCAGACCACCTTCGCTTCTGGTCGGCTGTCATGGGTCTCAGCAGATCATGCAACGTCTTGTTGAAGCGCTCGCACTGCCCGTTGCCTTTAGGATTGTAAGCTGTAGTGCGGCTCTTGTGGACTCCATATACCTTGCACAGCTCTGCGACTATCGCTGACTCGAAGTTCCGGCCTTGATCAGAGTGTATCCTCTGAGGAGCTCCGAGATACTGGAACCACTTTTCCACCAGGGCCTTGGTGACTGTTGTTGCTTTTTGGTCTCTTGTTGGTATAGCAATGGTGTACTTGCTGAACACATCTGTCAGCACTAATACATTCTCGAACCCTTTGGAATCCCGCTCTAGCAGGGTGAAATCCATTGCTACCACCCTCAAGTGGTCTGGAGGCAATCAAGTTTCCCGATGGCCCATGAAACTTCAGTTGAGGTGCCTTGGCAACGTTACATCGGTTGCATCTGCGACAAAAGACGTCAACATCAGCTGTGATGCCTACCCAGAAGCACCTACTTCTCAGCAACTGCAGCATGCGCTCTCTTCCCTGATGGCCCACCCTGTGAGCAGAGTCTAGTATCCGTGGTTTCATGGACTCAGGTATTACCAGTTGTTTTATGCTGGATCCATCTGATCCCTTCACTGTCCGGTATAACAACCCATCTGTCACTTCGAGCCGGTTACTCTGATTAAGTAGTTTCCTTGCAGCCAAGGGGATCTTTCGAGCATCTTTTCCTGCAGGTCTGGTGCCATCCTTTACCATCTTCCTAACCATCGCTACCACATCATCCGCTCCCTGGAGATTTATCAATTCCTCACGCGAATAGGTGGGAAATGCTTGAGTGGTTGCTGGTGCTGTGGTTGATTCGGCCGGTACCCTTTCACTGATATCTTTCTGGCTTGTTGCTGTCATCAACCCTATCTCATATGGTATCTGGGTAAACTCTCCGATAACCTCAGCTGTTATGCCACTTATTGCAACATCTGCGTCATCCTCCAGTTCCTCGCCTGCGGTTTCAATAGGAAAACGGGACAAATAATCTGCATTTCCATTGGCTCTTGCTGCCCGATGTCGGATTGTGTAGTTAAACATCGCCATCTGGGCCATCCATCTCTGCTCTATAGCTCCTAGTTTAGCTTTCTCCCAGAAGGCCAGACCCCTATTGTCTGTAAATACCTCTACTTGTGATCCTAGCAGGTAACCTCTGAACTTCTCAGTCATGGCCCACTTAAGACCTAGCAGTTCCAGTCTCATACTGCTTTTTGAGTTTCTTTCAGAGGGTCGAAGTGTGCGACTTGCATATGCCAAGACTTTCTTTGTTCCATCTTGTACTTGCGAGAGAATTGCTCCCAATCCTTCAAATGATGCATCTACCTCCAGGATAAATGGTAGCGAGAAGTTAGGGAACCCTAGTAGCGGTGTGGAGGTTAGTGCCTTTTTCAGTGTCTCAAAGGCTACAGCACACTCTTCTGTCCACAACTCTCCTATGGGTGACTTACTTCGTCTTTTAGTCTGCATGCCTTGATTGAGCGCAGCTACTAAATCATGTAGCGGTTTGGCTATCTTTGCAAAGCCCGGCACAAATCTGCGGTAGTAACTGGCCAATCCCAGGAATGACCGTAACTCAGTCTGGGAACGTGGTACAGGGGCCTCTTGAACAGCCTTCACCTTGTCTTCCATAGCTCCTATTCCGTCTGCCGATATAGTATGCCCCAAGAATTCAATCGTCGTCCTAAGCAGCTTACACTTTCCTCCATTCAACTTCAGCCCTAGCTGGCGTAGCTTAGAGAATACTTTCTCCAGTCGGCTCAAATGATTAGTGAAGTCAGCAGAGTACACCAAAATGTCATCAAGGTATACTAGTATCAGCTGGAACACTAAATCATGCATACTGCTCTGCATTAATCGTTGAAAGGTGCTGGCCGAGTTGGCTAAACCCATAGGCATCCTGGTGTATTCATAAAGTCCAAAAGGGGTAGTGAAGGCGGTTTTCTCTTGGTCTTTCTCATCCATTGCTACTTGATAGTAACCACTTGCCAGATCAAGTGATGAGAATATCTTTGCTCCTCCTAACGCATCCAGGTACTCATCTACTCGGGGTAGAGGGTATGCATCCCTCTTCGTCTTGCTGTTGAGTGCCCTGAAGTCTACGCAGAGTCTAAGCCGACCATCTTTCTTCCGGACCAAAACTATTGGGGGGCCCAAGGACTGCAACTCTCCTTGATTATTTGTTTGTCAAGCAATCCTTGTAGGTGATCCTGTACCTCTTTATAGAAAGCAGGAGGTATTCTCCTGTAAGGCTGCTTAACTGGGGTGTCATCTGTTAATGGGATGGTGTGCTTTACCCTGTCCGTGTACCCTACATCTGTCTCATCTGTGGCAAAAAGATCGGCATAGCGTCTCAACAATGCTCTTACTTCCTGCTCTTCAGTCTCACTGCCCTCAAACCCGGTTAGGTCAATTGGGCACATCTCTTGCTCTGGGTTCGTGTATGGTGGACTTGCTGACATTTCTACCTCTTGAGCTCCTACAACTCTGAAATATGTGCTATAGTCCACCCCAGCTTCTGTCAGTATTCCTACTTGTGTCCCGGGAGCTAAAAACAAGTCCTCATCTCCCAAATTTATGGCCTGAATATCACAAGACCCACTTCTAAGAACAGTCAATGTATGACTCATAATCAGCCCTCTGTGTTCTAAGTCTCTGTTTGGCTCAAAGAGAAAAGTACTTTCTGACTGGCCTCTTCCCCTGCATTTGACTGTTATGGCTCTGATCGATCGAGCAGGTATGTGGGTTTGCTTTCTCCCAGCTACCCATACTTTTATAGAGTCTGATTTCTGCGTCATCTCCTGATCCCTTGGAGGGTTCCATTTTAGTATGTTCTGTATGTTTGGGATTTCCACAAGGACATTAGTACCTATAATCCCTGGTGTTTTCTTCTGGTTTCTAGGTCCTTGTACTTCCTTGACAACATAAACCCCACAGTTTTTTCACTACTGTGCACCCAACTTGTATGTCCACCACTAAGTGACCAATATATGGAATGGTGGCACCATTTGCTGCTGTCAGGCGCACCCATCTACCCTCATCCAAGGGGAGCCCTCCAAACATCTCCCTGAAACATTGCTCTGTGATGGTAGACACCTGTGAACCTGTGTCAAACACACAATTTACCTCTTTCCTTCCATCAGCACTACTCCTTCAGGCCGACCTCCTACCATCTTGATCCGGTTTTCATGGTGCTCTCCCTTCACGTTTCTTTCTTCAAGCTCCTGGGGATTTGGTCCGCTGCTGGTCGACATTTCCTGCGATGGTTGAATCTCTAACCTTCCTTCTGAGTGGCGGTCCTTCTGCCTGCGCTCCACTTTGTGTGATGCCCTAGCTGCAGAGTTACCAAACGGACAGCTCGCCACTAAATGTTGTGCTGACTTGCATTGGAAACATCTTCTAGGTAGAGGACCACATGGACACCTGGCAGCTATATGATTCCCAAAATCAGCGCAGTTATAGCACCTGATTCTCTGGCTGCCATTCCACAAATGACGTTTCTTTCTACTTCTGTACCTGCGGCTGTTCCCGTGGCGTCTAGAGATGGTCCTCCTGTTAATGACCCCCACTTGTCGCACCAACATCTCAGTCTCCCTATTATTTGGGAGAAACAGGCCCTTCCCTTTCATTTTACATTCTTCCTCATGCCAACCTGTGATTGTCTGCCCCCCTCTACCTGTACTCTTTCTATTCGAGTCACAAAGCTCCCCTTCCACAGCCTGACTCCCAGCCACAGAGGGGTCTAGTTTAGTGCCTGTTGTGGGCATTCCCTCTGGACGTGCCCTAAATTTTTGCACCGAAAGCATCGGATGGCCCTCGCCGGCCTTCTCTGCCTGTCTTGCATTTCAGCCATCTGGCGCTTCAGCTGTGCGACCTCTGCTCTGAGTTGCTCCACTAGGGCGTTTCCTTCATGTGACCAGGGTGCCATTTCTTCGTCGGATGCTGTGACTGTGGCTATCCCAGCTCTTGCTGTTTGACCACTCCCAGTCCATCTCAGAGCATCATCTCTTATGGACACAAATGATACTGCAGGGTCGTGCCGGACCCTGTCCTCCATCATTCTCCGCGTCAAGTCGTCCCTTAGACTGGCAACAAACTGGTCCCTTAGCACTGTTTCGTCAAGCTTGACACCACTGGCTTTCTCCTGCGCCCCTGCTGCCTGCTCAAATATCTCATGCAGCCTATAGGCAAACTCACTCACCGATTCCCGTGGCCCTTGGTACGCTGAATAGAATAGCGCCATTAGTTCTTGGGTGCTCCTCGATTCTCCATACACCCTGAGTATGGCCTGAAGCATTGCCTCCGGGTCATTGTCTCTTACTTGTATCCGCAGCTCCCTGCGGACAACTGGGGTCACACTGTCGAGTATCACATCGGTTTGATCCTCCTTACTCATGTAGCCGGACCTCCACGCAGCTCTAACCTCCCTTGCATAGTCCTCCGCGTTTGGCCCTGTGCGTTCTCCAAAAGTCCTCACTTTCTTGTGGGTTGACACCAACATGTACTGCCCGTGTCCTGCCTGGGGCAGTGGACCTGCTACTGTTCCTTCAGTTGGCACCACTGATGCCCCGACCACTTGTGTTGGATCTGCATCCTCATGCTCCCCTTTGCTCGTAGCACGTGTGCTTCTCGCGGCCATCTTGCTGCCGGACCGCACTGCTGGGTGTTTACTATATTTGTTCGCTTGCGGTTTGCTCAGTGTCACTGTCTGCCTTATCCTGCCGACGACGCCAATTGTGGTAGGGTGGGCGAGATGATGATGATGATTATGTTGTGATTGTGATATCACTCTCTTGTCACACTCGCACCGACCCGAACAACAATAAAACTCTTGATTCTAGAGGCAGGGGCTATATTTATTTTTACAGCCCGTTCAGTGACAAAGCAAACATTAAACAAATAAACTAGCGAACATAACACCAAACCAAACAAACACCCAACAGTGCCCGATGCTAATGTGCTCAATGCATTTACAGTTTGGCTCTGTCGTCTGTTCTCTCTGGCGGCTGATACTAGGAAAAGGTCCGCTGGTAGCTCGCTATCTCTTTTTATAGGCACTAGGCTAATCACTCACTTTACTGCGCTAGGCGTATTAATCTTGACTACTTAAATATCACACGCGATTATCGCTTAGGAATAGCGAAAACACAAATAAAACCTACAGCTATTTAATATAACACACGAATCTCAAATATAACTCACAACTATACACCACAATTAATATTTAGGCGTTATTGTGGCCTAATTAATATATTTTCTATCTCGTTAGAATTTTCACATCCCAGCATGCTCCGCGCACAACGAAAATATGTGGGGGACAAACATGCCTTGAACTGAAGTGGGGGTGGGGCCTCAGGGGCGTCTTCCCGGACCATCACAGTTCTATGCTGGCTTCTCTCAGGAAAATGAGGAAAAGTGGACCGCACAGGTCACAGCAAGAAGCTCATCAATATGAAATATTCTTGGATGCTTATAATATTATAAGTTCGTATGATCATAAGTTCATATAATAATAATAATAATAATAAATTCTTTAAGCGCCAAACACGGCGCATAAGGCAGAAACCAGTGCTCTCCAGGTTGTTCGTTGTGACGCCACTCCTCTTAGCTCTTGCACATTATTTAGGCCCAACGTTCTTCCTTCTCTTATTATTGTTCTTCTGAGTGTTTCTTTTGGTCTTCCTTTTTTCCGCTTACCCTCAGGAACCCAAGTGAGCGCCTGTAGTGGTATTCTGTTGTTTTGCATTCGTAGGACATGACCGATATATGGACCATCGTCTTTTCCTTATATAGTCGGAGACATATTTCTGCCTAGAGTCTTCTCTTATTTGTCGATTAGTCTTGAATTCTTTCCAACTGATGTTCATGAGTTTTCTAAGACATTTGTTCTCGAATGTATTCAGCTTGTTCTCCAATGATTTTGTTATTTTCCAACTCTCACAGCCGTATGTTAACACTGAGATAACATTTGAATTAAACAGACGAAGCTTGGTATGTATATTCAATGATCGTAATTTCCAAATGTTAGATAATCTATTGAAGGCGCTAGCTGCCAAAGCAATTCTAGTATGGATTTTCTCTTGTTGTGTCACCATCCTGAGTCATTTTACTGCCTAAATAATTGAAACTTTCAACTTTCTGTAGTTTTTCCCCGTTCAAGATGATATCAAAGGGTCTCGTTAGAAAAGTTCATAGCTTTAGTTTTAGAGGCATTAATTTGGAGACCAATTTTAACCGAGAGATGACACAAATTATTTATTGCTTCTTGGGATTGTCTTGGTGTTGAACTTAAGAATGCTACATCATCTGCGAAATCCAGGTCCCCCAGGAATTTTTCCATTTGTCCATTTTATACCCAATTGTTCATTGTGGGTATAGTTTCTCATAACCCAATCAATAGCTATTCCAAAAAGTAGTGGTGACATAATACAGCCTTGTTTCACCCCTGTTTCTACTGTAAACCATTCTGTATTCCCTTTATTTGTTCTAACACAACATCTTGCATTGTCATATAGCGCTTTGATTATATTCACATATTTTGTTGGAAAACCATAGATTGTAAGTATCTTCCACAATGATGGGCGGTGTAGACTATCAAAGGCTTTTTGAAAATCGACGAAGGTGATAATAAGTGGCGATTGCCTTTCCACTGATTCTTCTATAATTGTTTCTTAGTGTGAATATTTGATCAATACATGATCGTTTTTCGGCCTGAAAACCGCTTGTTCTTCTCTGATCTTTTCGTCAGCATGCAATTTAAGTCTTTCTAACATCATGCAACATAATAATTTTCCAGGTACTGATAATAGAGATATACCACGCCAGTTATTACAGTCTGATAGATCACCTTTCTTCGGTAACTTTACAATAATACTGTCTTTCCATTGTTGTGGTGGTTGTTCTTCTCTCCATACTTCATTTATAATATCTAAAATTCTCAAGAGGTTGTTGTCATTAACTGCTTTAATCATTTCCCCTGAAATTTCGTCAACTCCAGCAGCTTTAAAATTTTTTAATCTTTTAACGGCTTGTTTGATCTCGTCCAGCGTGAATTCATCGCAAGTTATTGGCAAGGTGGTTGTGGATGTTTCATTATTAAAATCAGGTGTTACTGTTGGTGGTGGTCTGTTTAGCCATATGGCCATAAGAAAATAAGCCGCTAGTACTCAGGTTTGATCAGCCTATATTTTTGGAAAAGAACATATAAACATTTAACCAAATTATCAATATCATATCTAACACGTGTTAAAAATAAGACCTCTACACCACTCTGTTATAAATTAGATTTAAAACACACGTGTCTAGCTTATCCTAACATTCTGTTAACGCGTGATATGAACATTAGTCATTTAAAAAAAATTACATAAAATGGATAAAAGTAAATAATATATGACGTCAGTAGACAGTTATTTAATGTATGTACTAGTCAATTTAAAACAACTCTTACTGGAAAAATAGCGAGTAATTAAATTTACTTTACGGCTGGAAAGTTAGCTATAAGTTATTTAATTAGCATAGAAAATCTCAGTGAAATATATATTGAAAACTTTAAATACACTAAATCACTTCAAGGCTAGTATATAAATTACTGCTATCAGAAAAATGAAACACTCCACGGAATCTATTAATTTTCACTCTGTACGAGAAATCTTAAGATAACGAGCTAGTGAATTCAGATAGATTTCTGGCAACTGATCATGGCTATCGGAGAGACATGGTATATATTGATATGTTCCGTACTATCGTTCTTTAATGCGAAAGTCAAACCACGGCCAGACCCGAGCCAATTTGCCGTTCGATTTCTTGAATCAAAGGTAATTTTACCACCTCTTGACTTTCATCATCTCCGCCTTGCCGAAAATCAGCTACGCAATTTTCACCTGAAAGTTTTACAATCCAAGGTCCGTCTCACTGAATATCGTGTGTTCCCCTGATCAAAGAATCTATTACGCCATGCTCCGCGCTTCGCTCTCCGTTTCACATAGGGCTTGATTGCCAGATGGCCCCCGTGTTAATTAAACTGGTGAATCCTTCGTTCATGTAGCAAAAGTATACGCTAGATGGGGAGGGGCAAAAGTGGATGATTACTGCTGCACTATTTTCATCTGTGACACTACCCCAGGGTTCTCCACTATCACCGGTGCTGTTTAATATCTATTCAGCAATAGTAGCCACCATTCAACCAACTGGGTTGGGACGAACACTGACATTCGCTGATGATATACTCATCTACAGAACTGGCTCTGACCGACAAGAAATGGTTAATAGCATACATGGGACACTACAGGAGGTGTCTAAATGGTGCGAGGAGACTTGCTCCACAGTCAATCCCAACAAGGTCTGTGTGATGTTGTGCTCCTTGAACAACTCCATTGTGAAAGCAGACCTCCCAGATATTACTCTCAATGGACAGAAAATTGAAAGGCAAGAAAATCTGAAATACCTTGGAGTTACATTTGATCGCGGGCTCTCGTAAAAGTACCATGTTGAGTAAATCACACAGAAATGCAGGAGAGGTCTAGCGGCACTGAAAATAATGGCCGCGGCGTGTCTGGAGCAGAGATTACTATTTTTTCTTTATCAACAGCTAGTTATATCGGTCATTGAGTATGGGCTTGGAATACCCACGCTTTCAGTAACACAATGTTAATGACTAGAACGCATTCAGAATGAAGGGATGCACATAGTCTTGGGCTGTACGCGAGATACCTCCGTTGTGACAATGAGGTACACGCTTGGAGTGCTGTCGATTAGATCTAGATATGCGATGGCCCAAGCAAAAACCTCTATATGCGAGAATCCGCAGACAAACGGCCCCCTCTGCATGGTAACACAGCTGACATTAAGGGAGCAAGAATAAAGAGAGGGATGTCATGGATGGCACAGGCAGAGACAACGATCAAGCAGGTGGCCACATTTGACAGTATATTCAAGGGGGAAGAATGGAGTATGTCAGATGAGAACTAGATTAACTACCAGCAGGTCATCATCAGCCCTGGCAGAGAGTGTAGAAATTAGGGGAATGGAAAAGCAGAATTGGACATTAATTAACTGATACATGATCATTCCGGGGGTGATGATACCATTGTGTATACAGATGGTTCTGTGATCCGCGGTGAGAAATCTGGTTGGGGCTTCTCTGCTCGGGTACAGGGCAGTATCATCGCCGAACATAGCGGGGCTTACAAGATAATAACTTCCAGCATGAGAATGGAGGTCAAGGCTGTTACTGCAGCCTTAAAGTTGATAACTGAAACTTCATTAACAAAGGCAATCATTGTGTCCGACTCTCAGTCCATGCTTTGGAAGGTTCGAAGTGGTTGGTTGCGGCATGAATGGAAAACATTCATAGAAGCTTCCAGTCTACAGGAGCTGGTGTGGATATACTGTCCTGGTCATGCTGGGGTATGTGGTAATGAAAGAGCTGACAGACAAGCATCAAGAGCACCCATAGTGGGGACACTAGATATGGATAAGGGAGATATACTGAGAACAATTAATGATCGCCTGTTAGAGAATGACACTGCAATAGATGAATCATCAAGGTTAAGACTGTTGGAATTTGGCATCAAACGTAAGGCTAGCAGAGATGGACGTACGAGAGGATGCATCCGTCGTGTTTACAACCAGCAAGCTACAGGAACAGTTAGCATTCACACTCTTCGACATATACTGATGGAGACTGAGCACCTATGGGTTTGCCCGGAGTGCAATGATGTCAACTCTTCATAACAATAACTTTGTTATGTCTCTTTATATCGAAATTATTTCATCTGTCTAATATTGATCTAATTCATTCCACGCTTTTCTGTGACTTCCTCGTTTGTTTTCTTCTCTTTCTTTGAGATATGCTGCCGTCTGTTCACAGAATTATCTGTCTTTATCATCCTGAGTTTACTTTTTTCATCAACTTGGCCAGTTCTTGTCACGTGTGTTGTCCTTGTTCTCGAAACATGTCCGTTTAAAATGAATTGCATTTATAAAAAATCTGTAATATGAATTTGCATTGCAGCTTGGCTCACACAGAATATATCTCAAGGGCGTCAGTACACGAGCTCATGCAATAGTCTACAAAACACTATGAGAAGAAAATAAGCCTGTTACACAAGCAAAGGTGAAGGTAAAAGGTAGTCCATTAGCATATACTGCCATAAGGGGAGTGAAGTGTTAGAGACTTAACTATATTAAGTCCAGCTTTATGAGGTGGGCTGAAGAGTTCCCTTCCTCGCTATCGTTGCCTTCCCTAACTCAAAACAGAGTCAGGTAGCCATTGACGGCTCAGTTCGCTGGAGCGTGACGCTACCAGGTTTGAAACTTTGCTGCGAAAGACTAGCGTTGTAATCACTCTGCAAATCGGACGCTGTACACGAAGCATATCACATCAAATTCGAACTTTCAGATTGTCGATTTCAAACTTATGGATATGAAGTGCAGTTTTCTGGTGGCACGCAGCATGTTGATTCATGCCCCTGAAAGTATACAATATTACTTCCCCTTTTAAACCTGATCCGATTTATACGCCTGGGTGCGGTCAACGTTGTCCAGCGCGCGTGTAACAATATCTCTCCACCTAATACGATCATTCAATGTCACGTGCTGAACGATTGAAAATCTTTGCCGGGATCATGTTGCAACATGGAGCTCAAGAGATTATGCTTAGCTGAACTTGGAATGTGCAGTTCACCGTTAGCATATTGGAAGGTCGTTCAGTGCTTCTGGTGACGACAGTGTGCACTCGTTTTCACTTCATTCTCCGAAATTCAAGTCTGTTCTCCACTTTGCTGTTTTCGAAAACTAGAAATCTCCTCATATTTGCTCTCCCTTGTATAAAGTTATCTTCGGTTCTGTTGCCTTGGAAACGTAGTAAACAGGCCCACTTGCATAAGAGCAACGAAGTCAGTTGTTCTTCATGCACATCGCTCGTCCTTTGGAAAAGCTGCAAAAACCTCTATTTTGCATCAGAAAGTAATAAAACTTTATATATATATATATATATATATATATATATATATATATATATATATATATATATATATATATATATATATATATATATATATATATATATATATATATATATATGGGAGCCGCGTTGGTGTAATGGCTTCGGCGTTGTACTGGCGACCAGGTGTTCATGGTTCAAACCCGGGCGTCAGCGTTTGAAGAAATGTTTACGGCCGGAAATTTGACTGAATAATCTGAACGGCTCCTGTGATAAACCCTCTGTGGATGGGAAGGAGCGAAGCTCCTGACCGGGTTGGAAGGAAAGTCCTCAGGTTCCCCAGCCTCGCAATGACATGTCATTGGGCCGAAGGGCTGAAAGCCCAAGTGCCGCTGGTTAAGGAAAAAAAAAAAAAAAAAAAATATATATATATATATATATATATATATATATATATATATATATATATATATATATATATATATATATATATATATATATATATATATATATATATTCGAGGGGTGTTCAAATGAAACCCGCCCGTGCTGCGCGAAGTGAACATTTGAAGGAGGAGCATGATGACGTCACATCTGACGTAATAAGCACATACGAATGTACAAGTGTGTAAGTGTTCATTCTCCTAGTATTCATTGTTTGTGCTGCAGACCGTTAAAATAATGGCCGGTGTGATACGAAATCCGTCCAAGGTCGATCAGCGAGCGGTGATCCAGTTCCTAACAGCCGAAGGATGTCCACCAGCCGATATTCATCGCCGAATGAAAGCAGTGTATGGTGACAAAAGTGTGTCTAAGACTACAGTGAAAGACTGGGCACGAATGTTTCGAGAAGGACGTCAGTTAACGAAAGATCTTCCGCGGTCAGGTCAGGTGCATATTGTTGCGACAGAAGAAGCCATCGCCATAAGGAAGAACGCATGGGGTGGAGTTTGAACCACCTGCTGCGTTACGAAGAGGAGGGTGATGCATTTCTGTTGCGCATACTGGCAGGCGATGAGTCGTGGTGCCACCACTTTGAGCCGTGCAGCAAAACAGCGAGCATGCAATGGAAACATCCCGGATCACCAACACCCAAAAAATTCAAGTCACAGATTTCCGCCGGTAAGGTTATGCTGACCGCATTTTTTTACCATGAAGGGCTTCTATTGGTTGACTTTAAAGAGCCTGGCTTGAACATCAATGCCATCCGCTACAAAGACACACTAGACAACCTGCATACAGCCATCAAGAATAAACGACCCGGCATGCTTTTGCGTGGTGTGATTCTGTTGCACGACAATGCTCGTCCACATGTTGCGAACATTGTGCAGGGAGCGTTAGCAAGGAAACGGAGGGAAGTTCTACCACACCCAGTCTACAGCCCCGATCTGTCACCATGTGACTTTCATTTGTTCGGACCCTTAAAAAAATCTCTAAAGGGACAACGATTCGACTCCGATGCAGACGTCAGAGCCTCGGTGACCAAATGGTTCAATAAGCAACCAAAGTCATTTTTCTCGGACGGCATCTGCCGTCTACCCATGCAGTGGGATGTGTGTCTGAATGCCTATGGTGACTATTTCTAAAGAACCCCAGTGAGTACTTGCTTCTTAACAATTGCTGTATTTAATTCTACTATTCCTGCTGATGTATCTTACATATATTTGTTATAAAGCCACTGGGACGGGTTTCATTTGAACACGCCTCGTATATATATATATATATGTTGCGACATACATACATACATACATACATACATACATACATACATACATACATACATACATACATACATACATACATACATACATACATACATACATACATACATACATACATACATATATACATACATATATACATACATATACATACATACATATGCTTCTGGGGGTCGCTCATATGACGTGAGCTGCAGTCTCTCTGTGTTCTGTGTCTCTGATTTCACTACATTATATGTGCAGTTCTCAGTTTACATCACAGATGGTGCTTCCGTCGGATGCTCCAATAGGTTCCATAGTTTATTCCGGCTTCTTACTTTAAGTCCAATCGAAAGCTCTTTAGCACTGGGTTGGGGTGTCTAATTTCAAAATATCCCTCACGTGTTTTAAAATATTACATTTAATATTCTAACGCGTGACCTCTTTCAGCGATGCCGTAACATTTTCGGTGACATCTTGTGCACTCTCACAAACAACATGTGACCATGTTTGTCTGGCGTAATGTCTTCCCCCAAGATGTCTACCCAGACAGATTATCTGTAATAATCACCAGGGACTGTCCCACAAAAGCGATAAACGCATCTACCCTCTGTGTAATCTGCCAGACAAACAGACACCGGCGTCGGCAACCCAGACAGACAATCTTGGGTTCTATTTATGTTGATCAGCGAGACCGTGTTGTCACCAGCTTTTCACCTGGGGTCAAAAGTTGGACCGACGCGTTTCAAAAGATGGTCAGACTGAGAGAATAGACAAGAGTATGACTGGTATAATTATCTGGTATTATCGCATTTACCTTGCGGAACGTACAAAATTCTGCGTGTAAAGCAGATACGTCCTTAGGGGGTAGAGTATTAGAGACTTCACATACATATATATACACAATCAAGGGTGACGTGTTGAACAGCCCAAGCAAAGACAACGTTTCATAAAATGGCAAGTGTGTAATGCATCAAATCATTGTTTATGGAAGTAAGCAAGAGTGTTTTTCAACAATATATAGCCATTCCTGATATACAGAAGCGAATCATAGATAGTTAGTAAATGTCACAGAACGTCTCGTCTGAACGTGCTCTTTTGTGTGATCTCTCACACCTGCAGCCCTACGGCAGTATCATTTCTTTTCCTTCATTTTTCTCACCAATCGCTTTTATTTGGCATAAATCATGCTTTTTCATTCAATTTTTTGCTCTATCCTGGATCTAGTAGGGTGAAGTCTCTAATACTCTACCCCCTAAGGACGTATCTGCTTTACACGCAGAATTTTTTACGTTCCGCAAGGTAAATGCGATAATACCAGATAATTATACCAGTCATACTCTTGTCTATTCTCTCAGTCTGACCATCTTTTGAAACGCGTCGGTCCAACTTTTGACCCCAGGTGAAAAGCTGGTGACAACACGGTCTCGCTGATCGACATAAATAGAACCCAAGATTGTCTGTCTGGGTTGCCGACGCCGGTGTCTGTTTGTCTGGCAGATTACACAGAGGGTAGATGCGTTTATCGCTTTTGTGGGACAGTCCCTGGTGATTATTACAGATAATCTGTCTGGGTAGACATCTTGGGGGAAGACATTACGCCAGACAAACATGGTCACATGTTGTTTGTGAGAGTGCACAAGATGTCACCGAAAATGTTACGGCATCGCTGAAAGAGGTCACGCGTTAGAATATTAAATGTAATATTTTAAAACACGTGAGGGATATTTTGAAATTAGACACCCCAACCCAGTGCTAAAGAGCTTTCGATTGGACTTAAAGTAAGAAGCCGGAATAAACTATGGAACCTATTGGAGCATCCGACGGAAGCACCATCTGTGATGTAAACTGAGAACTGCACATATAATGTAGTGAAATCAGAGACACAGAACACAGAGAGACTGCAGCTCACGTCATATGAGCGACCCCCAGAAGCCATTGAGACATCGAACTTATAATTCCGATATTATAAGTGACAGATCGAAGTATTTGGGAAACTTAAAACCTTAAAAAGTAAGCCCGCCTTTATAAATACAGAGACTAGAAAACTTAAGGGACCAGGACTTAAAATACGAAGACTGGAAACCTAGGAATTGGATCCCCCGTCATAAGAGAAACTTTCCCAGACCAAGTGTTTCGCAGATTCAACCGTCATAAAAGGGATTCAAAATTTCCATACCAAGTGGTTCGAGAGCATATAACTTAAATTGCTCGTATCCATTCTAACCTGCGCGAGGAGATTGTGTATTCCCAAAACTTTGGGGTAAGTGTAACAATTATTTTACAAATGTAAATTTGACATGTTTTCTTGCTAAGTGGTTATATATGAGGCTGGCAACCTCAACATATGAAACTAGTATATTCATAAATCACTACAGCAAGCGCTGGTGATTTCTTCTAGTTAGTCGTGCGGAAAACCGACAGTAGAGGTGACCCCAGACTCCGAATGGAGCAGTGATGACTGATGATTACATCACATGTTCCCTAAAGTGTCTAATGTTTTGTGAGATATATGCACTTTGTTAATTGTAACTCATGCAACTCATATTCGCGCGGTCCAGACACATTTTCTCAGTTAATACCCAGAGGAATATGGTGAATTTTATTCATCTTCCCTGAGCTACACTATGTACTCGGGAATTTAATTCTTCTGAGAGATTAACATTGGTGGGTGGACAACGAGAATGCGCCTGTTAATTGGCAGCCCACAAATGTACTTAGCAGAGACATTTGTTTTCTATTTTGTCTAAATAGTTCGTTGTTACAAGCTATCAGGCGGTTCGAGTACTGAAGTTACTACGCCACTCGTGTGAGAGAAGTACACTCATCACCAAGAAATGACGAAAACCACAGCTGCAGAACTCCCTTATATTAGTTAAGTGCTTATAACAAGGCACCAGCAAAAAGGACATAATTTTCTGACTCTATCCTCACCCTAAATCTCTGTGAAGAGAAAATTTGATCCCAATATAAAAGTCACCAGCAATTTATTTATTTTAAACTGTTAATCCTAATTAATTATTAAATTTGTTACATGTTATTAAAAAACTAAACAAACATAGTTGATTCAGTTATTACATGCATGAAAGCAAGCGTATGTGCCAGAATATTTCATACATACATACATATATATATATAAATAAATAAATAAATAAATAAATATATATAAATATATATAAATATATATATATATATATATATATATATATATATATATATATATATATATATATATATATATATATATATATATATATATATATATATATATATATATATATATATATATATATATATATATATATATATATATATATATATATAATATATATATATATATATATATATATATATATATATATATATATATATATATATATATATATATATATATATATATATATATATATATATATATGTGTGTGTGTGTGTGTGTGTGTGTGTGTGTGATGGGGCCGAAAAGGAGACGCCCGCCCCCTACCTGTTTCTAGGCAGATTATTTTCGATGTGCGCGAAGCATTCTGGGTTGTGAAAAGTTTGAAGTAGAAGATATGTAATGAGGCCACAATAAAGCCTTAAAAATAGAGTTGTGGTGTAGAATTATGTTTTTGCTCTAGAAATAGTGTATATTTCTGTGTTTTCGCTATTCCTAAAGAGATAATCGCGTGTGATATTTAAGTAGCCAAGATTAATCCGCACAGCGCACTAAAAGGGAGTGATAAGCCTAGTGCCTATATAAATCATGCGAAGGCCAGCAGCGACCTAGCTAAATACTAATCCAGACGAGAGAACAAACGAGGCGATGCGACCTGTGTGGTTAGCAGATGGACCAGAGCACGTGAGCTATTAGCATCGGGCACTGTTGGGTGTTTAGTTTTGTTTTGTTTAGTTTAGTTTTGTTTAGTTTTGTTTAGTTTTGTTTTGTTATGTTCGCTAGTTTATTTGTTTAATGTTTGCTTTGTAACTGAATGGGTTGTAAAAATAAATATAGCCCCTGCCTCTAGAATCAAGAGTTTTATTGTTGTTCGGGTCGGTGCGAGTGTGACAAGAGAGTGATCACACATCACAATATATAATCATCATCATCATCTCGCCCACCCTACCACAATTGGCGTCGTCGGCAGGATAAGGCAGACAGTGACACTGAGCAAACAGCAAACGAACAAATATTGTAAACACCCAGCAGTGCATTCCTGCAGCAAGATGGGTAATGCGCCTGTGAAGATATTGTACGTGGAGGAGCCAGAGATAAGGTTATTTAGTGGAGAGGGGAGACCCACTTGGCAAGAGTTTGTGGAAGATGTGGAAGCCGCGTGGAAGGTGGCGCCTTTTTGTGCAGAAGACAAGTTAGACATGATATGGAACAACGTTACACCATTAGTATCTAGAGAATTACGGATACATGGTGGAGCCAAGGCCAGCCCTGAGAAGTTACTGGAAATTGTCAAAAAAGCCTACAGCGAGCAACCACCAGTCAGTGAGATGACCAGGAATTTCCCTTGGGAATATGCTGTTTATGGTGGAAGTAAAAAGCCTGAGACACTGGTCCAGATAGCAAGTGCAGAAGTTAAGAAGGAGGAGGAGGCACTCAGAGCAGAATTATCTTTCCTAAAGTCCCAGATAGCACAGATGTCAGAGTCCAGTTCGCCCGCACAAGAGGAGGTGCAGAGAAAAAGAGCACCATGCCAGCCGCGGGAACAGCCAAGGCAAGACGAGGAGGTGTGTCCGCGGGAACAGCCAACGCAAGACGAGGAGGTGTGTCCGCGGGAACAGCCAACGCAAGACGAGGAGGTGTGTCCGCAGGAACCGCAACTAGCCCTTCTTGTATGTGAAAGTCAGGCTGTTGTCAAGGAAAGCTGTGAGCTGACAGCACCAATAAAAGCAGTGGCACCGACAAGGCGAAAAGGGATGTGCAAGTGGTATAGTGTTCACAGGGGATGGGGATTCATCACGCCAGATGATGGTGGTATTGATGTATTCGTACATCAGACCAAGATCTACAGAAAGGGATTCCGGAGTCTGGCGAGGAATGAACGAGTAGAGTTTGACAGCAAACCATCGGTCCAGGGCATGGAAGCAATTTATGTATGTGGCATTGGCGGTCAAGAGTGTAAGGGCAGCAGGAAGCGACCCATGGCACAGAGGAAGCCCAGAAAGATAAGATGCTACAATTGTGGAGACCTGTCAGACCACATGGCAGCCAAGTGCCCTCAAGGCCCGCTTCCGAAGAGATGTTTTCGATGCAAGTCAACTGAACATTTGATAGCCGCCTGTCCCTCAAAGAGCTCTTTCCCGAGACGTGCTACCACAACCAGGTTTTCTTCCGGGTGCAAGCCAAGAGATGACCGTGACAACTGTCACCCTAAGGGCGCCGAGAAGATTGGCCATCGTCTAGGGGAGGAAACCCATCCTAAGCAGATAGGAGGGAGTGCAAATAAAGGTTCAGCAGAGGAGACTCATCAAAGGCAGATTGTGGGGAACGTAAGCCACCGTCCACACAACATGGGTGTAAAACCCGTCAGGAGCAATCCCTCTTCAAAGTCGACAGCTGCAAGCACTGACAGGCAGATGTCACGGGCAGACAGCGACGCGGCGCAAAGAAGCCACCGTCCACACAAAATGGGTGTAAAACCCGTCAGGAGCAATCCCTCTTCAAAGTCGACAGCTGCAAGCACTGACAGGCAGATGTCACGGGCAGACAGCGACGCGGCACCGGTGAGCGAGTCTTCAAGACCACAGCGGCTGACAGCCCGGCAACGTACAACTGGAGACATGACGACCAAGTGTGTCTCCAGCCGAGTTGTACCGAATACAGAATCTGAGCACAAAACATCGCCGCTGAGAAATAATCAAACGCAGCACCAACGATCTAAGAGATTTCGACAGAAGTGCCTGAGGTAGTGATGTTGTCGGGACGACAACAAAATCAGGAGGGAGATATGTGATGGGGCCGAAAAGGAGACGCCCGCCCCCTACCTGTTTCTAGGCAGATTATTTTCGATGTGCGCGAAGCATTCTGGGTTGTGAAAAGTCTGAAGTAGAAGATATGTAATGAGGCCACAATAAAGCCTTAAAAATAGAGTTGTGGTGTAGAATTATGTTTTTGCTCTAGAAATAGTGTATATTTCTGTGTTTTCGCTATTCCTAAAGCGATAATCGCGTGTGATATTTAAGTAGCCAAGATTAATCCGCACAGCGCACTAAAAGGGAGTGATTAGCCTAGTGCCTATATAAAGCATGCGAAGGCCAGCAGCGACCTAGCTAAATACTAATCCAGACGAGAGAACAAACGAGGCGATGCGACCTGTGTGGTTAGCAGATGGACCAGAGCACGTGAGCTATTAGCATCGGGCACTGTTGGGTGTTTAGTTTTGTTTTGTTTAGTTTAGTTTAGTTTAGTTTTGTTTAGTTTTGTTTTGTTATGTTCGCTAGTTTATTTGTTTAATGTTTGCTTTGTCACTGAATGGGTTGTAAAAATAAATATAGCCCCTGCCTCTAGAATCAAGAGTTTTATTGTTGTTCGGGTCGGTGCGAGTGTGACAAGAGAGTGATCACACATCACAATATATAATCATCATCATCATCTCGCCCACCCTATCACATATATATATATATATATATATATATATATATATATATATATATATATATATATATATATATATATATATATATATATATATATATATATATATATATATATATATATATATATATATATATATATATATATATATATATATATATATATATATTATATATATATATATATATATATATATATATATATATATATATATATATATATATATATATATATATATATATATATATATATATATATATATATATATCTATATATATATATATATATATATATATATATATATATATAGACATTATTTACCTCTAAACAGAGCTATACCATTATAAGGGGAAATTCGCTGAATTAACTCAGCTGGGGGCTTGAACGGGCTAAAAACCATTGCTTAACTCCTCCACAAAAGGCGACGGACAGATATAAGTTAACAAATGTTCAGCCCTAAGCAGCATTGTTCTTGACTTCTGAATTATCTTGTGAATTCTACCTTATGGTAGAAGCGCCATTGCTCTTCTATCTACATCTCTGCCAAAAGTAATCTTGTGCGAAGGTAGACACCTTTGACGACCCATTTAGATACTCTTGAGTTTTGGCCACTGTTGGACCACTACTGCACAGCAGGGTAGGCAATCCGTGACAGTAAAACCATTGTAAATGGAAGTAAGAAAGACGGTTCTTAAATATTAAATAGAGCCAATCCTGACACACAGAAGTGAGTCACATCAATCAATTCAATGAACACCTTTTAGCTCCCCAAGGAGCACATGCCTTCAAAAAACTCTTGAAGTCCTCCTGTCACGTGCCATCAGATCAATTTCTTTCCATGTCTTCCTCACCATGTTCATTTCAATCTCCACTTCTCTTCTCCATGTGGGTCTTTGGTCTACCTCTCTTTCCCTGAGGATTCCAGAACAAGGACTACCTTGTAATGCTTTCAGCACGGTACCTCAGTGTGTGTCCTGTTCATCGCCTGCGTCTTCTTCTCATCTCTTGTTCCACTGGCATTTGTCTGGTTCTTATCATCATTTCCACATTAGTGATTTTGTCATACCATTTTAATCCTTCAATTCTACGCTAGCACCCATTTATGAATGTTTGCAGCTTTTTATTTGTTGTTGTTGCTCGAAGTGAGTCATAGACTATTTGTAAAATCATTGCTACTGGAAGTGAGGAAGAGGGTTCTTAAATGTTAAATAGGACATGTCCTGACATACAAAAGTGAGTCATGGACAGTTAGTAAACTATTAAAAAAAGCCATGGATGCCACAGAGATGTAGTATACAAAAGAATGTTATGAATACCATGGACAGCTAAAAATAGTCAAGATGATGTCATGAAAGACGGCGATGATGTCCTGAAAGACGGCGATGCTGTCCTGAAAGACGGCGATGATGTCCTGAAAGACGGCGATGATGTCCTGAAAGACAGCGATGATGTCCTGAAAGACGACATTACGCAAAGGAAGCTTGTAACTAACTTTAGAATGAAGCGATCCACTTTCTATGGACATGTTATGAGAAGAAGAATGATGGATTATATTGTGACGACAGGAAAGATGGATTATATTGTGACGACAGGAAAGATGGATTATATTGTGACGACAGGAAAGATGGATTATATTGTGACGACAGGAAAGAATAATGGAAAGATAATTACAGAATGAGAAAGAGAGAAGATACTGAACAGATTGACATCGTGGCACGGAAATAAGTCAGCAGCATAATATACAGAGCGCTGGGGACAGGAGGTTGTGGAAATACATGATCACATATGAGTAGTATACAATGTACGCTACAGGTATCATTCAGTAAATTAATATTAGACAAACATAAAGGTATGTTTTCAGGCACTCGTAAGAAATAAAGAAGTAGAACACTTGGACAACAGAAAAACAACAGACGTGAGTGGCTTACCCAGGGTTCGAACCCCGGAGTTGTCGTACGGAAGGTACGGGGTTCGAACCCTGGGTAAGCCACTCACGTCTGTTGTTTTTCTGTTGTCCAAGTGTTCTACTTCTTTATTTCTTACGAGTGCCTGAAAACATACCTTTATGTTTGTCCAATATTAATTTACTGTTTACAGGCCTCGGGTTTCCCTTCCTTATGTGTTATTTAGGTATCATTCAGGCGTTGGAGCGTGACTTTTATATAGCAAAATACTCCGATTTTTCAGGCGTTGGAATTTCAGGCGGAGCGTCATGCGTTGGAGCGTGACTTTTATATAAGGAAATGTGGTGGAGGCGCGTGGTGGAGGCGCGTACCTTTTTATATAAGGAAAATGTGGTGGAGGCGCGTGGTGGCGGAGAGGCCTTTTATATAGCAATATATAAGTTCAATAATGGCGGGCGTTTATTTATTGTGTGTGTAGGTTGTTGTATGTGTTGTTGTTTATACAAAATAGTTATACATATATTACAACAATTCGACAATATTTATGTTACAACAGGTAGACAATATTTAGTTATACATATATTTAGGCATATATTACAACAGTTAAACTATATATTATATATATATATATAGAAATATAAAAGAAAACACTAGATACATTTTATATATTTATTGACAAAGAGGTGTTAGCTGGTCTATTGGCGGGGGTGACGATGCATGTTGGAGTGTAGCTGGCGGTTGTAGGTTAGGGGGGTGGGGGAGGTGGTGGTGGTGGTGGTGTGCGTACGCCCGCTAATACTCGAGGCGAAATCTCAGGTTTATTTTATGTCTAACCTGACATTGATTTTACGTGAGTATCCCTTTATTTCTTGTACAGAGACAGGTGTCCCTCGCCATTCAGGCAAATACTCGCCGATTTCGGAGGTACCCATTGCAGCTGGGTCGGCTCAGGAGCCGCCAGTTCCTGGTCGACGACACTCCTTCAAATGTCCTCGCCAGGTCTCGAGTTAATCCAGTCCAAATCCCGGTCGACGAAAAATCCTCAAATGCCGTCGCCCGGGTTTGATCCTGTATCACCCGGTCGCCAGAGCGGTGTTGTAACCACTACGCTAGCGCGGCTCCCGGTGGGGGAGGGGGGGGGATTTTTGTGTGTTGTGGTATTGTTTTGTTATGTGTGTTGGTGTGTTTGTTTATACATATATACATACAATATATATATATATATAAGATATATTTAAAAATCGATAATGACGGAAAATAAAAAAAAATCGATAATGTTGGATTAGTAGGTTACTAAAGGGGTTTTTGAAGCGAGTGGAGTCTTTTTGTGATGGCGGGAGGTGACGATGCATGTAGGGCTGTAGCTGGCGGTTGTAAGTTAGGGGGGATTTTTGTGTGTTGTGTTTTGTGTTGGTGTGTTTGTTTATACATATATACATACAATATATAAAATATATTTAAAAATCGATAATGACGGAAAATTTTAAAAAATTGATAATGGTGGATTAGTAGGTTACTAAGGGGGTTTTTAAAGCGAGTGGAGTCTTTTTGTGCTGGCGGGGGTGACGATGCATGTTGGGCTGTAGCTGGCGGTTGTAAGTTAGGGGGGATTTTTGTGTGTTGTGTTGTGTGTTGGTGTGTTTGTTTATACATATATACATACAATATATAAAAAAAATTTAAAAATCGATAATGACGGAAAATATTTAAAAAATCAATAATGGTTGGTTAGTAGGTTACTAAGGGGTTTTTTAAAGCGAGTGGAGTCTTTTTGTGCTGGCGCGGGTGACGACGCATGGGTGTGTACATTTTGGGGTGTAGCAGGCGAGTGTGCCAGCATTGAGAGGTGGGAGTGAAGTGTTAGAGACGTCACTATACTAGGACCAGCATCGAGAGGTGGGAGTGAAGTGTTAGAGATTTGACTAGGACCAGCGTCGAGAGGTGTGAGTGAAGTGTTAGAGACTATACCAGGGACAGCAGCGAGAGGTGGGAGTGAAGTGTTAGAGACGTCACTAGGTCCAGCATCGAGAGGTGGGAGTGACGTGTTAGAGACTTGGCTATAACAGGTCCAGCAGCTAGAGGTGGGAGTGAAGTGTTAGAGACTTGACTATACCAGGTGTAGCAACTAGAAGTGGTAGTGAGGTGTTAAAGACCTGCCTATACTTGGTTTAACATCTAGAGGTGCGAGTGAAGTGTTTGAGTTCTAGAGGTGGGAGTGAAAGAGACGTATCACTATACTAGGGCCAGCGCCTAGAGGTGGGAGTGAAGTGTTAGAGACTTGACTATACCATTTTTTGTGTAGGTATTTTAATTGTTATGCGTTGTTGTATTGTGTGTTGGTGTGTTTGTTTATACATATATACATACAATATATATAAAAATATAAAAAATAAATAATGGCGGAAAATATAAAAAATCGATAATGGCGGGCTAGTAGGTTATTAAGGGCTTTTTTAAGTGAGAGTGTGGGGGGTTATTGATTTTGACTGGTTGGGGTGATGACTCATAGATGTGTTGAGGTGTAGCGCTGGAGTAAGACAATGTAAAAGCGGTGGGGTAAAGGTGGTATTGGTTTTGTTCTTGTCTGGTAATTTTGTGTGTAGGTATTGTAATTGTTGTGTGGTGTAGTTTAACTGGTGGGTTTGGGTTTTTGGGTGGTTGTGTTGTGTATGAGTCGGCCTTGTGTTGGTGAGTACAGATAAAAGACTAGCTTATTGTGATGTTTATTGAGACCATTAGTACATTTTTTCCGCCCCGCGTTTGTTGTGTAATGAGAACCTCCAAAAAAAAGTGTGTTTGTCTGGTGGTTTGTGTGCAGGTATTGGTGTGAATTACAACTAATTGGTGTTAGCTTTCTTGGTTTGATAGTCCTCTTCACAGTGTAAAATCACTATTGGTTATCTGTAGTGTTTTAAATAGTTTTGTTAAGCCATTATTTCTATAATATTTAAGGGCCATCTCGACGCTGTATAAACGCTAGATGTATATTTATCAGATCACCGAGGGCGTATGTGCATGCGCGCATAACTTCTTCTTCTTCTTCTTTGATCCATAACCGCCAACCGTCAAAGCAGTCAGCGGCCATCACGCCTGGTAGCGTCTTGTAGGGCAGCAACAAATTGATTCCACCTTGCTCGGTCGGCGGCCATCCTTCGTACAGTGCCCCAACTGTGGTTCATTCTTTGCATCTCAGCTTCCACAGTTCTCCGCCAAGTTGTTTTTGGTCGGCCTCTCTTTCGCCTTCCCCCGGGGGTCCATAGCACAGCTGTTCCTGCGATGGTATCAGGGTCCCTTCTGAGGACATGGCCAACCCAACTCCAGCGTCTGCCAGCCACGATGGCGCGCATGTCCTCCCAGTTACTCCGAACAAGTAGCTCTTGGCCGCTGATGGTGTTTGGCCAAAAGATTCGGAGAAATTTCCTTAGGCAGATTGTGTGGAAGGAGGACAGTTTCGACATTTCCTTCTCTGTTACTCTCCAACATTCCGCACCATAGAGAAGCACAGAAAGTACGCAGCTCTCATACAGTCTTAATTTGGTGTTTGTGCTGTACTGGGAAGACTTCCAAATGTTGTTGAGAATAGCAAAGGCTGTTCTCGCTTTATTCATTCTGTTGCCAATGTCCTTGCCCGTTCCGCCGTCAGGTGTTACCACGCTTCCTAGGTAAGTAAATGTGTCTGTCTGTTCCAACTTCTGGTTCCTTACTGTTATTGGCTCAGGATTGCCCACATTTAGTGTCATGACCTCTGTCTTCTTCAGATTGATGTTCAGGCCAACCTGCTGGCCATACTTATTCAGTCTATCAGTTTTGTCTTAAATGTGTTGGTGTGAATGCGCGAGCAGTGCAATGTCATCTGCATATTCCAAATCTTCCAGTGTAGAAAACGTTGTCCATCTAATTCCTCTTGGACTGCCCTCTGTTGTCTGGCGCATCACCCAATCTATGACTGTCAAAAATAATGTTGTTGATAAGGGGCATCCCTGTCGTACTCCTGTTTTCACTTCGAAAGTTACATTACTCGATCCAACACTGCACGTAAAGTTAGAATAGAGGCTTTTTATAATGGAAACAATGCGGCTGGGAATTCCATAAGCCCTCAGAATTTTCCATAGGCTGTCCCTGTGTATGCTGTCGAAAGCCTTTTCAAAATCAACAAAGTTAATGTACAGCTGTCTCTGCCATTCTGAGCACTGCTCTATAATGTTCCTGAGGGCAAATATATGATCTGCACATCTTCTGTTCTTTCTGAAGCCCGCTTGTTCTTTCCTCAGTTTATGGTCAACTGCTTTTGAAATTCTCTGGACGACCATCTCGCCCAGTATTTTGCTGGGAACTGAGAGGAGGGTAATTCCTCTCCAGCCGTTGCAGTCTGCAAGGTCGCCCTTCCCGGGCAATTTGACAATTGTTCCTTTACTCCACTCTGTTGGTGTTGTCTCAGTTTCCCAGACTTGTGCAAATAGTGGTTCTAATAGTTCTGCTGCTAGTTCAGGGTCTGTCTTGAATAGCTCAGCATTCAGATTGTCGTGACCAGGCGCTTTTCCATTTTTTAGCCCTTTGATAGCTGTGATAACCTCTTCCCTTCGTGGAATGTCTGCACTTACGTCTAAGTCACTTTCAGCCTCAGGAACATTCAGCTGAGTCTCTGGTGGTTCCTTATTCAGTGTTTCTCTGAAGTGCTCTGCCCACCTTGCTTCCTGCCCCTGTGCTGTGGTGATGAGATCTCCTTGCCCGTCTCTTACCAACGTTATGTTGTTTGCACCTCGTTTTCCACTGATAGCTTTAGTTATTTTATAAACTGTGCTTTGTTCATTTCTCAGTGCTGCCTCTTCTGCCTGTCTTGCAAGGTCATCCAGAAATGTCCTTTTGTTTGCACGGGTTTGACGTTTTACTTCCTTGTCCAGCTGACTGTACTGTTCACTATATATTGCCTTTAACCTGGGAGACTTAGCTTCTGTTTTCTTCCTTTTCATTTCCTTTCTCTTCGCTATGGTGTTTAGCGTTTCTGGTGTTATCCAGTCTTGGCTCTTTCTTTCCTGGAATCCCAAGCATGACTTGCTGCTTTCTTTGTATATTGTTGAGATGGTGTTGAATTTCTGGTCCACATCGTCGGTCTCTGTTCTTTCCTGGCTTTTGGTAATCAGATATCGTCTCTTTACGTCGACCACAAACGCTTTTCTGGTGAGGGGGTCCTTAAGTTTCGTGATGTTGTATCTTTTCTGTTTGACTGCAACTGGTCATCTCTTCGTCGCTGTCATTTGTTGGTGCTTGACATGGTCTAGTTGTGGTGTTGGTGAATCTCCCTCTCAGTCTTGCTCTTATTAGTCTGTTGTTAATGGGTTTCCATTCCAGTAGAGACCTTTCCATTCCTTTCTTAAGGATAATGGCTACACCTTCGTTGTGCTGACCGTCCTCTCTACCAGAATAAAGTACTGTTTCCCCTGTAGCTGTTTTTATTCTCCCCATCCCTGTCCATCTGCTCTCGCTTATTCCCAGGATATGTAGTTTGTAGTTCCTCATCTCTGCTGTAATCTGTCTCAGCTTTCCTGCCTCGTTCATAGTTCTGACATTCCAAAAACCAATTCTGGTTTCGTGTTTTGCGGTCTGGGCATCCGTTTTCATGCCAGTGGCTTCCTTTCGGCTTTCACCACTGTCAGTCATACGAGCCTGAGACTCCGGATGTCCGTCCCGCATCAAAGTATTTCCATTTATTGCTGTTTCCGTAACGTGTGTGATTTTTTACACAGACAGGGGTGTCGGCCCTGTGCTAAAACCCCCAACCTGGAGGACCAGGGTACCAGCGCGCATAACTTCACACGTCAAAAAAAAAAAAATTTACAGGAGCGATTATATGTTGATTTTTCACTGTCACTTTTAAAGAGGTCATACCGCAGACTTGTGTAGATTGACCAGTTATTGTGGAGGTAATGTATTCTTAAGCAATAACAGGAACTTTTTGTGTATTTCATGAAAGTTTAGGTATAGGTACACTGTCCAAAAGTGACCTCATCAGAACGTTGTTATCTATGTGGATGTGTTGTAGTCTTGTTACAAACAACATCAAGCTGATTTAGACGTAGCTTTAACATTTTTATTGGAAGGAGTTGTGCTTTTACCCTTTTACATGAATATAACAACCGATTCGTTCCAAAACCTTCATGCAACTATGTTGCTACTTGACTTGAGAAGAAGGAATTTTTATAAGCACTCACTAAGTGAATTCCCCTTTTCTTACCCGCTATAGAATAAAGAGGAAAATATAAAATAAAAAAGGGATACCTTTTTATAGAGGAAGATGACTAATGATCGGTGTGTGGTGGGGATGATTTTGGTGTTGTGTTGTGTGTGTGTGTAGCTAGTGATGAGAATATAAGACGATGAGAGGTGAAGTGGCGTCGGAGGCAACTATGCTTTTGATGTAAAAATATGACATGGAATTCCCGTTGTTGGGTGAATGTAACTACATATTGAGACGGGCGCTGGGTCACGTGGTAGTTTTCTTTATTATGTATATTATATCATGAGTAATAAATCTACTCACCCCAATGTCCAGTTAGTGTTATGTAAGTGACCCCCGCACACAGCCGTATTCTCCAACATAAAAAATACTGTCAAAGGCCAGGCTGGACAAGGCCAAATAGACAGTTTTATTGAACACAAAGAGGTTCCGTAGAGATATATCCCATATGCAGACTAGATTATGGCGGCAACTAGACAAGCCCTTAGTGTTGCAGTCTGTAACTGAAACAATGTCGAGGCTATTTTCATCCATGTTTAATAAAGTTCAAAAACACACGTGCTTTTACCCTCACTAGAAAGAAACGCGATCGATGGCCCGCGCAAAACATCGCTCGTAAACCATGACTCGTTTATAAAATTCTTGTACCTTAGAGGGTGACGTCAGGGTTAAATATAGCTATCTAGAAAAGCGTAATAAAAAAGCTAACAGGTAGAGTTTTGCGTATTGGTAGACGAAAAAAAAAGCCTATCTGCAACGCGATTTACCTATGTAAGACTAATATTTTACCTTTGTAAGACTAACCCTACTGCTTATTTCTGTTTACGTCACAAGTTCAAAACACAATCGAGCAATAGTAGAAATTTATAAAAGAAGCATTTCTTCGTTCGTGTGTTCGAACCCCCGTGATTTAAGGTTTCACTCTTTTTACACGTGCCGCATCTGGTGATAGGTCTTATATTGACTCCCAAGCGTTTCAAACATGCGACGACCACGGAATTTTAGTACATTAAATAAATGTAACTAAGTATTTGTTCCAGTTATCAAATGGTTATCTACTTTTTTGTCCTACAATTTTCAAACTTTAGTGAAAACTTTTCTTCCATTCAGCAAAGATGGTCCCAAAATTTTTCCCAGTCCTGCTCAAAGGTGCCAACCTGTAGGTAAATAGATCAGCTGTCAAATATTTTTTTCATTCTTTAAATATTTCTTTAAATATTTCTTGCAGTTTTCCAAAACTTTTCATTGCAAAATACTTCCACTTTTTTTTCATTAAATGTCAAAAAAAAATATTTCTTCCACTTGTCAAAAAATTTCTTCCCACTTTCAAAACTTGTCAAATATTTTCTTACGTTGTCAAAATATTTCAAAATATTTCTTCCACTTATCAAAATATTTCTTCCACTTGTCAAATATTTTCTTACCGTTGTCAAAATATTTCTTACCGTTGTCAAAATATTTCTTCCACTTGGCAAAAAAAAATTTCTTCCACTTGTCAAATATTTTCTTACCGTTGGCAAAAACAATTTCTTCCACTTGTCAAAATATTTCTTCCACTTGGTAAATATTTCTTACCATTGGCAAAATATTTCTTCCACTTGGCAAAAATTCCTTCCACTTGTCAAAATATTTCTTCGACTTGTCAAATATTTCTTACCGGTGTCAAAATATTTCTTACCGGTGTCAAAATATTTCTTCCACTGAGCAAAAAAATTTCTTCCACTTGTCAAAAAATTTCTTCCACTTGGCAAATATTTCTTACCGTTGTCAAAATATTTCTGCCACTTGCAAAAAAAAAATTTCTTCCACTTATCAAAAAATTTCCCCCACTTGTCAAATATTTCTTACCGTTGTCAAAATATTTCTTACCGTTGTCAAAATATTTCTTCCACTTGGCAAAAAAAAATTTCTTCCACTTGTCAAATATTTTCTTACCGTTGGCAAAAAAAAATTCTTCCACTTGTCAAAATATTTCTTCCACTTGGTAAATATTTCTTACCGTTGGCAAAATATTTCTTCCACTTGGCAAAAATTCCTTCCACTTGTCAAAATATTTCTTCGACTTGTCAAATATTTCTTACCGGCGTCAAAATATTTCTTACCGGTGTCAAAATATTTCTTCTACTTGGCAAATATTTCTTCAAATATTTCTTACAGTTGCCAAATATTTATGCAAATGTTTTTGTTAGCGGTCAAATATTTCTTCAAACGGGTCTTCCAGTTGTCAAATATTTCTAACAGTTGTCAAATACTACTAACAGTTGTCAAATATTTCTTAAAATATTTCTGCTAGTCGCCAAACAATTTCTTCAAAGGCGACCATCTTTCATGCGGTAGATATGGCCAAGACAGCGTAGGCTTCCCTGTCTCAGCCGGCTATACAGGCTTTGAAGGCCAGCACGTGACAACACCTCAACATTTGGCACTTTATCTTTCCACGAAAGGCCGAGGAGGTGGCGCAGACACGGTAGATGGCAGGTATTGAGCCTTCTTTCTTGCTTAGCATAGATTGTCCAGGTCTCACTAACATATAGAAGTGTACTGGTGATGCAGGTGTTATATACCGCAGCTTTGGTCTTCGTTGTGAGTTTGGCGTTTCCCCAAACACGTGATGTGAGGCGGGTAAAGGTAGCTGCAGCTTTGTTAATGAGGCTATCAATTTCGGTGCCCAGAGAGAGTTTATCATTGATGATATACACAAGGTATGTGTGAGCCACGTGGTGTTAAGTCCGCCGAAGTGAAGCTAACTGTGTTACCGCTAGTTATGAAACCAGATCAAGGGTCGGGGCAGACTTCGCGAGGAAACCATTGAACGTAGACCGCGTGAAACTCCGTTAGCATAGAGGGTCGAATGGCTTCGGTCAGGGTGACGTCAGCGCTAAATATAGACTATCGGAAACAAGTTTATGTATAATAAAATAATAATATAAACTCAAAAGAACATAAACTTGTTTCCGATAGTCTATATTTAGCGCTGACGTCGCCCTAACCGAAGCCAATCGACCCTCTATGCTAACGGAGTTTCACGCGGTCTACGTTCAATGGTTTCCTCGCGAAGTCTGCCCCGACTCTCGATCTGGTTTCATAACTAGCGGTAACACAGTTAGCGTCACTTCAGTGGACTTAACACCACGTGGCTCACACATACCTTGTGTATATCATCAATGATAAACTCTCTCTGGGCACCGAAATTGATAGCCTCATTAACAAAGCTGCAGCTACCTTTACCCGCCTCACATCACGTGTTTGGGGAAACGCCAAACTCACAACGAAGACCAAAGCTGCGGTATATAACACCTGCATCACCAGTACACTTCTATATGTTAGTGAGACCTGGACAATCTATGCTAAGCAAGAAAGAAGGCTCAATACCTGCCATCTACCGTGTCTGCGCCACCTCCTCGGCCTTTCGGGGAAAGATAAAGTGCCAAATGTTGAGGTGTTGTCACGTGCTGGCCTTCAAAGCCTGTATAGCCGGCTGAGACAGGGAAGCCTACGCTGTCTTGGCCATATCCACCACATGAAAGATGGTCGCCTTTGAAGAAATTGTTTGGCGACTAGCAGAAATATTTTAAGAAATATTTGACAACTGTTAGTAGTATTTGACAACTGTTAGAAATATTTGACAACTGGAAGACCCGTTTGAAGAAATATTTGACAGCTAACAAAAACATTTGCATAAATATTTGGCAACTGTAAGAAATATTTGAAGAAATATTTGCCAAGTGGAAGAAATATTTTGACACCGGTAAGAAATATTTTGACGCCGGTAAGAAATATTTAACAAGTCGAAGAAATATTTTGACAAGTGGAAGGAATTTTTGCCAAGTGGAAGAAATATTTTGCCAACAGTAAGAAATATTTACCAAGGGGAAGAAATATTTTGACAAGTGGAAGAAATTTTTGTTGCCAAGTGGAAGAAATATTTTGACAACGGTAAGAAATATTTTGACAACGGTAAGAAAATATTTGACAAGTGGAAGAAATTTTTTGATAAGTGGAAGAAATTTTTTTTTTTGCCAAGTGGCAGAAATATTTTGACAACGGTAAGAAATATTTGCCAAGTGGAAGAAATTTTTTGACAAGTGGAAGAAAAATTTTTTTGCCAAGTGGAAGAAATATTTTGACAACGGTAAGAAATATTTTGACAACGGTAAGAAAATATTTGACAAGTGGAAGAATTATTTTGATAAGGGGAAGAAATTTTTTTGCGAACTGCAAGAAATATTTTGACAACGGTAAGAAATATTTGCATTGTCAAGTACTGAGAACAGGAAAAAATATTTAATGAAAAAAAATATTTAATGAAAAGTTTGGAAAACTGCAAGAAATATTTAAAGAAATATTTAGAGAAGTATTTGACAGCTGATCTATTTACCTACAGGTTGGCACCTTTGAGCAGGACTGGGAAAAATTTTGGGACCATCTTTGCTGAATGGAAGAAAAGTTTTCACTAAAGTTTGAAAATTGTAGGACAAAAAAGTAGATAACCATTTGATAACTGGAACAAATACTTAGTTACATTTATTTAATGTACTAAAATTCCGTGGTCGCCGCATGTTTGAAAGGCTTGGGAGACAATATAAAACCTATCACTAGATGCGGCACGTGTAAAAAGATGTAACCTTACACACGAACAAAGGAATGCTTCTTTTATAAATTTCTACTATTGCTCGATTGTGTTTTGAACTTGTGACGTGAACAGAAATAAGCAGTAGGGTTAGTCTTACAAAGGTAAAATATTAGTCTTACATAGGTAAATCGCGTTGCAGATAGGCTTTTTTTCGTCTACCAATACGCAAAACTCTACCTGTTAGCTTTTTTATTACGCTTTTCTAGATAGCTATATTTAGCCCTGACGTCACCCTCTAAGGTACAAGAATTTTATAAACGAGTCATGGTTTACGAGCGATGTTTTGCGCGGGCCATCGATTGCGTTTCTTTCTAGTGAGGGTAAAAGCACGTGTGTTTTTGAACTTTATTAAACATGGATGAAAATAGCCTCGACATTGTTTCAGTTACAGACTGCAACACTAAGGGCTTGTCTAGTTGCCGCCATAATCTAGTCTGCATATGGGATATATCTCTACGGAACCTCTTTGTGTTCAATAAAACTGTCTATTTGGCCTTGTCCAGCCTGGCCTTTGACAGTATTTTTTATGTTGGAGAATATGGCTGTGTGCGGGGGTCACTTACATAACACTAACTGGACATTGGGGTGAGAAGATTTATTACTCATGATATAATATACATAATAAAGAAAACTACCACGTGACCCAGCGCCCGTCTCAATATGTAGTTACATTCACCCAACAACGGGAATTCCATGTCATATTTTTACATCAAAAGCATAGTTGCCTCCGACGCCACTTCACCTCTCATCGTCTTATATTCTCATCACTAGCTACACACACACACACAACACAACACAAAACCAAAATCATCCCCACCACACACCGATCATTAGTCATCTTCCTCTATAAAAAGGTATCCCTTTTTTATTTTATATTTTCCTCTTTATTCTATAGCAGGTAAGAAAAAGGGAATTCACTTAGTGAGTGCTTATAAAAATTCCTTCTTTTCAAGTCAAGTAGCAACATAGTTGCATGACGGTTTTGGAACGAATCGGTTGTTATATTCATGTAAAATGGTAAAAGCACAACTCCTTCCAATAAAAATGTTAAAGCTACGTCTAAATCAGCTTGATGTTGTTTGTAACAAGACTACAACACATCCACATAGATAACAACGTTCTGATGAGGTCACTTTGGACAGTGTACCTGTACCTAAACTTTCATGAAATACACAAAAAGCTCCTGTTATTGCTTAAGAATACACTACCTCCACAATAATTGGTCAATCTACACAAGTCTGCGGTATGACCTCTTTAAAAGTGACAGTGAAAAATAAACATATAATCGCTCCTGTAAAGTTGTTTTTTTTTTACGTGTGAAGTTATGCGCACATGCGCATACGCCCTCGGTGATCTGATAAATATACATCTAGCGTTTATACAACGTCGAAAATTTGGCTCCCCCTCCAAAATCCAATATTTTGAGAATCCAACCTCACCATACACCAAAACCCCCAAAAAACATTATGTAAAAGCTTCACTCACTACAGATAAAAGAACAATAGTTGAATTTACACTGTTGGACCGCTCAAAGGGTAGGCACTGACACCCAACAACAACGCCCACCCCCTACTAAGGTACAACCAACTAGTTGATTATTCCCACATCCATCATACCTTGCCAACAACCAACATCCTATCCCGAACTCCACCCAGTGTGCCCGCAAACACACCCTATAAACGTTGTCTGAGTTTTACGCTTTACACCAACTAAACTTACGCACCGGAACAAAACAATTACAACACTCAGGATAAAAAAATTTTTATTAAACTAATCCGACAAGACCTTCAATCTTCAAAAAACATTCATAACGCGCAGGCGGTAAAGCTAGTCTAGTTGCGGTCGCTGTTAACTGGACCAAACCACATATGAGACGGGCCTTTGTTCGGTGACCAGCACCATCACCCCCCTACGCACCTTCATACTACAAACGCACCACCCAAAAAAAATCCTAATCCCAGTTACACCTTCCCCACCATTTACAACTACCACAACCCCCACAAACCCCAATATTAAGACAAGAACATATCCAACAAAACCACCCAACCTCCACCCTTATACATAAACCCCCACATCCCAATCAAGAGCCAACCTATTTACCCCTACACGCTTTTACATTGTTCTCCGCCCTCCCTCCCGCGCTCCACCTTCACCCCTACAAAACAACTCTACGCCCCTTGACCGTCAATCACTCCCCATCCCACCATTGCTCATCCCACCTACGCATGTACCCAACACCACCCACACTCTCACTCCTGATTTAAATCTCTGCCCCGTACCCAATCACGACCTGACACCACGCCATTCAGCGCTCATTTGACCTTCATATTTTCCGCCACCCCCCATTAGTTTTTAGTTTTTACCCGTGCATGTTGTCCTTCACCCCTTGTATGTATGACGTTAGGCCCCCCCAATTGGGTATAAAACCAAACACACCACACCCACCAAGCAATACAAAAAAAACAAAAACCGCATGTGGAGGACCGGAATTAAAAAAAATACCGGTAACCTTATATGAAAATTGGTATAGTGTTTAATACTTGTCTTCACTTTACGTTTTTTTTTTATCCACGGTCAACCTATTTGTACCTTCGTTCTTGTTTCCATTAATCATGAAATACACCTCTGATACCAGTAAGGGCCCTCAGTATAGTGGGATACGAGCTATTTCGAGCTCCCAACCGCTAGGAAGAATAATAAAAAAATCAATCAATGGACTATCCGTACTGCCCCCATCTCTAAAAAACTTCTCACCTCGCGACCCACTAGAATCAGCTACATCTCAGCTCGTCCTAATGTTCTACACACCTTACCGATACAGGGAAAGCACCCGGCTCTAGCACCCCGCACAGACGTGCGCCCTTACCGGCCGAGCTAAAAATCTTTTGAGTGTCCTAACTTCCCCCACCATCTCAGCCAGGCGTACGACTCCTCGCAGTATCAGAGTCACTTGAGTGATTGACCCTGTACCAAAAGAGTACGCCTGCTGGACTATGTTGACATAGCCCATAATGACAGCTCATTCCATCACTCAATCTACCCCCCGCCGCCTTCCCAGCATGACATGAAAGTCAAATCACAGACCACCTGCGTTCTTTTATACACTTCACGTCCCGACACGCAATATACATCGCGTGCGGTCCTACCGGCCCCTGAACGCGCGTATTAGGCGGACCTTCTAACACTTAATCACACCTCTGATCGCTGGAAACAAGAGCTAGACCTCCGAGTCATCTGTCAAGTCTCGAACCACTTAGTCACTGCCATGGCCTGCCCACAATGCTACCGCACGCGCTACGGAAATCAGTGGAACTAGACCCTCCATAAAAACCCTTCAAACCCCACATCAGCTCTAGCGCGTGCGCACAAATGCGCCCTGGTGCCACACACCCACTAACAGGGTAACCTACTCACCGAATGCGTAGTCATCCCAACCCCCTCGCCTGCTAATCCTTAATAACATAGCAACACTCCGTTTATTTCCCACCGGAGGCCCTACAATACGAAACACTGATTGTGCACATGTAAAGGGTTAATAAAGAAAAGGAATGGCGACAAGTGTCGTGGGGGCGACAGATGACACAGTGTGAAAAGGGGTTTCGCTGTGAAACAAAGGTCTGGGTCATTGAAGGAGTGTATCGACAATACACAGACCCCCTTGACACTATCTCCCCCCCCCAACTACTCTAGCCTAGCCCACCGTCCACCACCCATTTACAGCTGACAAAAACGTATAAACTCACTAGCCACAGACATATATTCAGACACTCGCGTTGTCCAGATTTACTAGCTCTTTAGATACTTTTAGTACTAGTCACCCTTATGTCTCGGCGAGTTCAGGCGCGGCCGAATTTCGTCTGCTAAACTTAGTAACCAAAGGTAACTTCAGACCCAGAGCAACAAATATGGCTGGAACAATCCGTACGCAACATTCTGAACCGAGTGGCAGGGTAACCTTTTTATGGGGCCAACTGCAGAGTAACGTTGTGTATGAGTCCTTAATCTAGCACTGTTTGAATATTTCTGGATAAGACCAAGTCACATTTAAATATAAAGATATCCATATTATATATCAAACTAAACTACCCATTATATTATACAACATATTTTATATTTATTATATATATTAAAAACATACGATACTAACACCAACCAATATAAATATATTTTATTGCATTTATACCACACCATACGGAGACAAAAAAATATATACTATTTTCTCAAATGCAGAACCATATACACAGATATCGGATTATACAACATATCAAAATATAAAAACAAACCGAACACTTACGGCTACCACTAAACATGGTTGACAATGTGCTCTTTCGAGTCCCGAGCAGAACGTGTATCTAGTCATGGAATACCTACTATACAAAACACTTCTTCTACAATGTACCCTCTACGGAAATACAAAAAACATACCATATACAAAAAAAAAAACATCCCCTACTCAACAACCCGCCAGAGTAGCAGAGAGCAGCAGCAGAGTTGAGCAGTTCAACGTGAAGAGACTACATTTATATCCACAGGGGGACGAAACCGAGAATCGGCTGAGGTGGTTGTTGGGTGAGTGGGCCGCTCTACGCGAGGTCGTAAACGGTGTATAACCGCGCGTGAGCGTGTAGTTGATTATCGTTGTGTGCCACGGTTCGTGTGTAAGGTGGTGCTGGTGGGAGGGTGCTGTATGTCTGTGTATGCGTGGTAGGTGTTGTGGGTGAGTGAGTGTGCTGTTTGTTGTGGGTGTGGTGTGTGACACCCCAGAGACCCATACTGAAAAATGCAGATAAAACCTCGTGTGTAACGCCTTTCGAGTTGGGTTACCATGTGTGTTTTGTCGTGGGAGTGAGTGTGGTGTTACAAGTTACATCTGTTCTTACACCTTTTCCAAAACATACACAATGTGAAGACTGAGTGCATTCACCTACTAACATTTAGATTTTTAGTGTTATTGAAACCTAACTCCACCATCAACAAACACTCGGTTTATATAGGGAGTCATTCTACTAACCGTATTGACAAAAACACTGTACAACACACCAATCCAAATCTACTAAAACAATCATAACATTGTAAAACACCACAAAACTACTATTCAACACTTAATACACACATCATAAAACTACACATATACCACCACACAAACACAACCTAACATAAACATCAATAAAATCAAATTCCCGCAAGTATTGAACTTTATTATTGCTATCTAATAAAAGGCCTCTCCGCCAACCACGCGCCTCCCTCCACACATTTTTCCTTATATAATTAATCAAGGTTAGCGCCTCCACCCACGCAGCCCTCCACCACTCATTTCCTTATTAAATAAAATTCCACGGCTTGTTGCGTGCTATATTTTTGAGCAAACTATTACAAAAATAACGATATTGGTTAATTAATTTGGGGAGGTGGGGGAGGCGGGGGAATATACAGATAGTCATGCATCCATCTGTGTATGGGAAATGGTGTTTATTGTAAAAGCGAAGACTATTGCCATGGTTGTTCACACTTTTGTTTATAGGGTGTAATACTGGTCTGGATTTTCGATCCCATGGCCGCAAGAATAGTACGCTTTTGCGGTCGGTACTTTGAATTTTAGGGCCAGAAAGAAAATTTATTCACCTTTAGTCTATTGTGTTGTATGGCGGTGTAAGGAATATGTTTTAACAGATTATTTGACCAAGTAGATTCAGGTCTTTATCTGTGTTATGGTTGTGGCTTCGGGTATGAGTGGAATTAGTTTTTCGTTCCTTGTTGCGGAAAGTCAATGAGGGTGTAGCCTTAATACTATATGTTCGGCTGATGTGTTAGTTCCGATGTACTTGCGAAGAATTTGGCTGGGGTTTTCCCCCCTCCGGTTCTTTCAAGTGATGGTCCCATTCGTCTCAGAAAAAAATAATTATGTCTTTACGATGTGGGTTGTTCTTCTGGGGTCGAAGGTGACATAGTGTCCTCTCCCCTATACGATAGTTTGGGTGTTTTAGAGAACTCTCGTTTTGCAGTATATAGAATGATTCGGGACTCCTGGTAAACCCCAGAGAGTGAGCTTGCCCCCAGCTTTTTGAGACCAGTAGCCAACTCACCAGAAGTAGCCCAAGTCAGTACACAAACGGCTTGTCCAACGACTGACCACGCGGCCTCGTATTTTTTTGATGATCTCTCGTCGGTTAGGCTAGCTTGACTTTTGCGTTGCTTGATATGCTAAGTTTGTCGTGTTTTGGATCGACGAAGATGACAGATTTTCTGCAGCCGGTTATTTGGACTTTACTTCAGTGAAACTTACCTGATCACCGTAGTGCTGCATGGAATCCCCCCCCCCCGCCTTCCCATTTATGAAATCCTTTATATATCCATTGTAAATTAAACTTTGGCCCTGCATTTTTATTCCTATTTGAATGTTGAGTTTGGAACGACAACGCAAGGAAGGTAGCCCAGCCATGTGGATTTCGGTCTTCGCTCGTCTGTTTTGATCCCATGCCCAAGAGAACAGATTATTTATCTTATTATCCGGACAGCTGACAGAGAGCATTCAATCCTGCTATAGAAACCCCTTTTCGTGGCATCATTATGGATGATTGTTCTTGACATTGAACTTTGATGTTTGTCACTACCCCATTATTTCTGCATGTGTCCATGACTTAGATCTGTATGGTATACCTACCAAAGTGTTATTTCAACACAGCCTGCTGTTACTTCGTATTGTCCCAGTGTGTACGTCTGAATAAATTGAGTAAACTAAGATTCCAGCTGTCTGCATTGGTGCCTTGTAGAACCAACCTGTGTACTTGAAGCGTGGTTATTATTGGGTCAGCACTAGACGAAGACAGATACAACCCATTTCCCGCGGGGTTTAATTAAACTCTTGGGGACTACTCCTTCTATCTTCGCATTGACATTTACACCATGCGCTGCGTTATGTCGGGTTGACGTGGGGTGGTGAAGGTGACAACCAGAGTTTAGAGGATATAAGGGCCTGCTTTCCGCCTCCTGGAGATCAGAGCGAGCCCCTCTCAATCTAAACTTCAGGAACTAGGGGTGAGTCTACCCATTTATCAAAAGGACTGGGATAGGACTGGAGCATGGCCCTAGATCTCAACAAACACACCACTCTTCATCTCTTACAGAGAGCAGACAGACTTGATACTGCTATCAGTGGGGTGTACTACAGGTGTAGTAAGGAAATTAATCTTGATCCTCTTTACAGTTTGGCGAGCCAGATTCCTGGGTCCAGCTTACGCAGTTTTGTGTTGAGAATCACAGTTTACAGCTGAAAGAACATTTGTTTGAACACATCAACACCAGTAGGCTATACAGCCTTAGGTATCTTGACCCTGTGTATTATCCGATAGGATGTCTGTATATCTAGAGTCAGCACTTGTTGTTACAGTTTTTTCTTCGGTCTGTACAGACAGTATTTACACAGTCCAGACAGTGGTATCAAGTGTAGAAAATATCTGGAGCAATATTGTTGACATTTCTCAATGTACAAGAAGAATCGCTCAGTGTGTTTGCTGCTGACCATAAAGTGCTGCATAGTTCATCGTGGGATCTTCATATGCTCAACAGAGAAAAAATTGACAGTTTTGTAATAGTTTAGAACTTATAAAAGTCTTTTATATTACTGATATTATAAAGTGGCAAGTTAGAAATATTATTTAAATAAAAACTGGTGCCTACTTTACAACACTATAACTGGCAAACACATTCCATTCATGACATAAAATGAATGTATTGTATGCTATATGCTATTTATGCTTACATGTTATTTGTTGTGTATTAAATTAAGTTTATATTCTGTGCTGACTAGAAACAAGGGAAATACCGATAGTAATATTGGTCTTCAGTCTAGTTCTGGCGTTCGATATACGTTAGGAGAGCAATTTCCTTAATTGAAAATTTGCTTGCAAACTAGTATTTTGCAAATATTTTGGTTAGTTTGTGACGACTGTTTATCATATTTGTCAATTTGTAACATTTTTGGTGTTCCTTAGTTCTTGAAGTTTATGTTTGATTTGTTTGTTATAATTGTAGGTCTCATCTTTCCTTTCATTTCAGTTATATTTTTTTACACCCTTATGTTTATACACTGTAGTGTTATTTGTCTTGTTATCTTATGGCAGTTATCATCACAGGTTCTGTGATCATTTTTTTCATTTCCCCTATTTAATTTAATTTGATCTCTGCAAATATTTTCAGATTGTCTTATCTGTCCCTGTTTGTCATTTGTAAGGGAGGTCTGTAGTTTTGACATATGACGCTTATAGTGGTTATACACTGTTATAGAATAGTACAGATCAGTACTTTTGATTGTTATTGGAAAGGGAAATGGGAAATTTTATTTTTTTCCACAGGTACTCAAGTGATCTTTGATTACATTGAGGTATACAAGACCTTTGTAAGGCGTGTCTGCCAATGGTCTTTGAAAAGGGAAATAATTTTTTGTCCACAGGTACTCAAGTGATCTTTGATTACATTGAGGTATACTAGACCTTTGTAAGGCTTGAGGGGGCTCCCCAAAGTTATGTGGTAAACGGGACATATTTTTTGTCCACAGTGGTACTCTAAGTGCGTATTCTTTATTGCATTAAAATGGGGATCCTAAATAAGACGGAGGTTCTAATAGATAGTAAGGCTTTTCCCAAATTTATTGCAGAAGTAAAGATAGTATTTACTTTTTCTGGTATTTCGATTGGTTATTGTAAGAACAAATATTGGACAGCTCAGTTTTAGATCCCTAGTTATTGTAACCTAACTATAGGTGATGCTTTCTATCCCAAGGTGTATTAGAAATAATGGGCTGAAATTGTTTTTCATGAGTTTACCACAGTCCATTTTCAGAAGTGGATATTGCTTTGAATTGAACTCTTTAGATTATTACATTGCTGCGAGGGATTCAAGGTACTCAAAATCCTTTGTCTAAGGGCTTTTACTTATTGTTCTTGAAATCATCACAAATTATTTGGATCACAAGATTATAGCTCCAAGACTCAATGAGCTGTTCTCTCAAGGTATAATGACTTGTAAGTCCACATTACAAGTAAGTGGGTCGGTACTAAGACTTTAAGGTGCTGCTAAGGTATAGGATTTTAGGAGAAGGTCTCTCCATTTAACATTGCTCAAGGAAGCTTTTAAATTTTATTTAACTTTTTCATCAGGGTTTTCTGATTTAAGAAGGACAATATTCGATCTAACCAATAAGATTATTTCATTGAACAAGGAGAAAAATCTTGTTGATGGTGCAGTGGGAAAAGAGAGAGTAGAAAAAAAAATGGGCTATCACTTGCTCAAAAAGTAAAAAACAACTGGCTGCTGAGAACGAAGACTAAAAAGAACAATAAACTGCTGAAAAAAAATTGCAGCTGCTGGAGCGAAAAAAAAATTAAAGTTATGCTGTGTAATGAAAAACTGCAGAAAGCGAAAAATCTAAAAAAATAAAAAAGCTGCTGCCGAAAAGAAAGACTGCAGAAGAAAGAGAAGCAGCTTGGAAAGAAATAAAAAAAAGCTCTTAAAGAAAAGCTCGTCATGATAACAGAAGAAAAGGAGAAGCCTGATACTGCTGCTGAACTAGAAAAAAATTATGGAAGATGCAAGTGGGAGTTTGCTGCAGAAAAGGAGATTTTTAGGCGCTGCTGAACTAGAAGAAATTGCTGATGCTGCAAGTGGAACAGAAAAAAAATTAGAAGTTTCTGCTTTGCGGCAGAACAGAGAAAAAAAAAACTATGAAGCTTGCTGCAGAACTCAGAAGAAGAAAAAAACTAGAAGTTGCTGCTGCAAAGAAAGTTTGTCAAAGAATTATGAAAGTTGCTGCGGATGCAGAAAGCTGCAGAACAAGAAAAAAAACTAGAAGAAGCTTGCTGCCTGTAATCAGGCATCTGGTGGTAATGGTAAACCCTTTGTGTACAAGGTCAACGTACCAGCGTTTAACCCTACCAGTGATGACATAACATTTTGGCTTTCTAGATTTGAACGGGCTTGTCGATCTCATAATGTTGACAAATCACAGTATGTGAAGAGGCCGACAAAGATAATTATGATGCTGTTAGGGCAGCTTTGATAAAGAGATATCAGCTGTCTGAGGAAGGTTACCGTCTTTTGTTTAAAACAATGAGACCTGAGGTAGGTGTAGAATTCTCAGATTTCATCTCAAAAGCACGAATTACACTTTCACGATGGATTGAATTATCCAAAACAGAGAAAACATTTGATGGTCTTACAGATTTATTGCTAAGAGACAAGGTCATGTCTTCTGTAAATAAATCATTCCTAGAGTTCTTACATGAGCGTAAACCTAGTACAATAAAGCAAATGGAAGAATATTGTGACCAGTATGCCACGGCACACCCTGACATGATTCTTAGTAACTCTAACATTAAAGAGAGTATGCCAGTTGCTTCGGCAACAGAATATAATCAGAATTACTCACACAAATTCCAAGGAGCTAAAAATAAATTTGATAAAAAGGTTAATTGGAATAATTATCAAAAACCAAGATAACCACTCAAATCAGGGTTCTTCTTCGAAGAACTGGAATCGGTAGTCCTCCTCGACACGCGAGGGGTACCCATAATGTTAGAAATTCTCGGAAAGGGAGTAGTAGCTATAGGAACTACCCAAGTGCTTCATGGAGACAAAAGAAAAACAATATTACAGGGATACTCAATATAACGAGCATGATGATTATGATCATGAATATTATGATTCAAACCCAAATAGGGGTGGCAATAATAATTATAGAGACAATTATAACCGAGGTAGATCACAACACAAAAGACATGGTAAATCTTATTACCAGGCTAACTCTGCACACAACAGGAGTTTCCACGACACCGATAATCAGAATAATGATAAAAAAAGACTCCAATAGTGTAGCAAATTCCGCTTTCGATTTTGCTAGAGCATCTGAGTGTTCGCAATGCAAAAAACATTATTCGATCCAACCACAGTGTCTACTTTAAGCTGCGGTCACCCGCTTCCCGCTCTCCATGCGTCAATTGCGCATAACGGAAGGGGTGCTCTTGTCTTTAATAGGGGCCTAATAGATGGTACTCCGGTATCAATTCTTTTCCATACGGGGTGCGCTACCATTGGGGTGAGGCACTCACTCGTAAATCCTTCTCGAGCTACAGGCAATATAGTCAAATGTGTAACATTTGGTGGCACATTGGAGAAGTACTCCACTGCCATTATCAATATTGCTACGCCTTTCTTTACAGGAGAGGTGCAAGCATGTCTCTTGCCGAATCCGATCGCTGATCTTATCATCGGTCGCATTCATGGAGTGAAAGAATGCACTCCACAGCAAATTTCTAATTGGGAAAATGTTAATATGCAATCTGCTAATGCAGTAATCACTAGGGCTCAAGCTCTCAATATGCCACAATCTTCACATTCTGAAGATAATGATGCGCAGATCCAAGATGATCCCTTGGAGATTTCCCACGATTCCTTTATCAACAGCAGGAAGATGATCCTACTCTAAAGAAATTCTTTACTCTGGCAACAAAAGGTGATCCGAATAAGGATACAAATCGTAAATCTTGGATTACGATGAAGAATGGCGTACTTGTACGTATGGTACAAGACTCCGCTAAGTCCATTCATTCTCAAATCCTTGTGCCTAAAAATATGAGAGTTAAAATCTTACAGCACGCTCATGATTCGCAGTGTGCTGGACATATGGGTTTTTCCCGTACTAAAGCTAGAGTTCTTCAATCTTTCTTTTGGCCTGCTGTGTATAAGGACATACGAATCTATTGTCGATCTTGTAAAGTATGTCAAGAGATTAAATCCAGAGGTCCACGCCATGATGCACCTATTCAGGCTGCAGACATTCCCATTCGGCCATTTCAAAAAATGGCGATAGACATCATTGGTCCATTTAAGATAAAGTCTGCTAGAGGACACCAATTTATTTTGACGTGTGTTGATATGTGCACACGTTGGCCGGAGGCTGTTCCTCTAAAAGAGCATAAATACTGCTGATGTCGCAGATGCTCTTTGGCTAATATTTTCTCGTCTGGCGTATCCAGCAGAAATATTATCCGACCATGGTACCCAACTCATATCGGATACCATGTCTCAAGTAATGTCGACTCTGAAGATAGAGAGATCGCTGAGTAGTATTTATCATCCTATGTCCAATGGGATGGTGGAACGTTTGAATAGAACTCTGAAAAAACCTACTAGGTAAGATAACAGAAGATCATCCTCAGGATTGGGATAGGGTTTTACCCGCGGCTCTCTTTGCATATAGAGAGGTCGCCAACGAACATACAGGATTTTCTCCCTTTGAACTTGTCTTTGGCGCGAAACCGCGAGGTCCTATGTCCTTACTTCATGATCTTATAACTGCTGATAATATTGTCGATGACACAAAATCCTCTTATGAATATGTCATCGCACTTAGACACAAGATTATTGAAGCATGCAAATTGGCAAATTGGCAACTGCTTCTTCTGAATTTGCGAAACAGAAGGCAAGGGAATTTGCCAATAAAAAGAGATGTTTGCGTCAACTTTGTCCAGGTGACAAAGCATTTGTCTTGCTACCTTGTAGGGAAAATAGACTTCTCATTTCTTGGAAAGGTCCGTACGTACGATATATAATATCAAAAGTTTCCGATGTTGACTATATCGTCGATATTGACGGGAAGCGTAAAACCTTCCACATCAACATGCTCACGGAATTCCAAACGTCCTGATTATTTACAACCTGTTTTCCAGGCAACGGACGATTTTCCAGTCCAACATGGACAGTACTCATCTCTGTCAGTAATACAGGATGAGGAAACGAGTTTCTCGGATGTAAATTTACCCTTTCCAATGATTCCTCTTCACTCTAATGAATCATGGAAAGATGTTGCAATTTCTCCAGAATTATCTCCAGGAGAGCAGAAACAAGTTTCTACTATGTTAGAACAATTTCAGGATGTCCTTACTGACATTCCTGGTCAAACGGATGTCATTCAACATGACATTATTCTTACTGACCATAGTCCTATAAGAGTCAGACCGTATCCTATCCCGATACATTTTCAAGCACAGGTAGAGAAGAGTTAGATGAGATGATAGAGTTAAAAATTATTGAACCATCCACATCAGCATATTCTTCGCCGATGGTTATGGTTATAGTACGGAAAAAAGACAATAACATACGTCTTTGCGTGGATTATCGCAAATTGAATCAAGTGACTAAATTCGATGCTGAACCTATGCCTTTACTAGAAGAGCTACTTACGAGACTATCGAATTCTCACTTCTTTACTAAACTCGATTTGTCTAAGGGATATTGGAAGTTCCACTATCCGAACACGCCAAACCGTTTACTGCTTTTTCGACGCCTAGGGGTCTATTCCAATGGAATTTCATGCCTTTCGGTCTTATGAACGCCCCTGCTACATTTGTACGCATGATGCGTCGAATCCTATCTCATCGCTCAGATGTCATTGCGTATCTTGATGACATCTGTCTTTTCAGTGATACTTGGAACGATCACTATAATGGTATGGTATAAATGAACTATTGTCTATCTTACGCGAGCATAACCTGACAGCGAAACCATCGAAAGCATGTATTGGTTTTAGCGACGAAATATCTTTCTTTTTTAGGACACACCGTGTTGGTCATGGGTTCCTAAAAACAGAAGACCATAATACAAGTAAGATACTTAACATTTCTATTCCTAAGACTAAAAAGCAAGTACGAAGTCTCTTAGGTCTAATACAATTTTATGGACGATTCATACCGAATCTGTCCTCCATTATGTCACCTCTTTCTTCCTTGCTAAAGAAAGGGTCTCCTAATGTAGTCCATTGGACTCAAGAATGTCAATCCTCTTTGGATAAGGTTAAAACTATGTTTTCTACTTCACCTATCCTAGTATTACCTTCTAAGGATAAGATTTCTTCTGGGCGCGCATTTCATTGTGGAAACTGACCAGAAAGCTCTTACGGCTATTCAGAGTAAAAATCTGAAGAGCGCGAGATCAACGCGATACGCGATTGCTCTACAGCCATTTCATTTTTTTTCGGTGCGAGCTATCCGTGGGTCAGAAAATGTGATGGCAGATATTTTGTCTAGATGCCCACATGATTCATAACTGTTATACAACTTTGATACAGTTGTTTCTATGTTGAAATGTGTACACATATGTAATATATCATATATTGATTGTAACACTACTTAGCGGTTCATGGATATTTATTCACCGCTGATTTTTTCAATGTTTTTCGTCTTTGATGATCATGATGTTATTGTTAATTATCTTAGATATGAAAATTTATGTATAAAAACTAATGTGGAAATTGTGTGTCATTGCTAATTTGTTGTAAGTATGTCGATTTGTCATTTGATGACACCTCTCTGGAAAATATTAATATACTTAGAGAAGAGTGGCTTCTCTATTGTAAAATTTCAAAAAACTTATGCTTATCACTGCCGCATTGTTATTGTAGTGTGCGTTGGTGACGCCTATTGGTATTGTTGCTACACTAGAAGATGTAGATGCTTTCTCTAAGGTAATTATAAAAGTACTTTATCACGCCTGGCTAATTGGGGGCGGTTGACGCTATTGCGTATGTATGGTTGGGGGTGGGGAAAAAACAAGAGTCAGTGGGTGGGATTACCATTTTTTTTTTTTTCCCGTGGGGGGTGTTTGCGAGGGCGGTCCGTGGTCATAATCTGTTCGCTTTTGCGTGCATATATTTTTGACGCCACATACCCTATTACAAAAAAAATCGATATGGTTATTTATAAATATGGGAAGAAAATATAGTCTTTCAATGCATCCATCTGTGTCTCTCATGGAAAAGCAAGCGACCTGTCTTATTGTAAAAGCGAGATAATCCCCACATGTGTTTGCATTTCACCTTTCACTTACTTTTGATTACTTAGGTGAGTAATCGGTACTGGATATCGATCCAGCGCAAGAATTGTTCGCTTGCGTTTGTACTTAATTTTTGGGCCAGAACATATATTAATTTGCTCATTGTGTTTATGGGCTGAATTCATGTGTATTACACACTTATTATGCTTTCATACAATACAGAGCAAGTCAGTCCTATATTGTATATTTTGGATGGGTATGAGGGGACTAGATTACTTGTTAGCGCGGAAAGTGAAATTGAGTCTGTCCTTTACAAGTAATTGATGAATATCGTTTGGTATGCTAAGAAAACGAGGACTACGATTTCTTAGTGTTATCCTTGCAGGTTACTCCCCCCGAGGCAGTAAGTCGGGTCGTTATACCAACCGTCGTTGCCCAGTTCGCGTGCCCTGCCCCCCGCTACCCCCCCCGCTCGGTCCCCCCCCATACAGCTGTGCCCAGGCATTCCCAAGCGCTGGAAACCCTTCGTCAAGAAGAATAAAAAATGATCTTACGAAGTGGTTTTTTTTCTTACAGCTGAGGGAGATAGTGTCTCTACGATTAGTTTGTGTTAGAGATCGCTCCTTATGTCCACCCCAGGTAATAATGAGTGAGATTCGGACTCCAGGTAAACACAGGTTTCTGATTCTTCAAGCTCGGTTATTTTAGATGATCGCTCTCGTCGTTGAGCCTAGAAGCTTGAACTTTTGGTGTGGTGGCTTCGATATGCTAGGGTCGTGTTAGTGTATTCGACGCGAAGGAGTGGAACCAGGGATTTCGATCCTGCAGCGGTTATTGGCTACTACGTGAATCTACCTGAGATCAGACCGTAAAGATGCTGCATGGATATCCTCATTCATGAAATTGATGAAATCATTTATTATCCATTCGTGAAATGCTAACTTTGGCTGATATATTGCTTCTATGAAATGAATTGAGTGGTGAAGGAAGGGTGGAATGCAAGGGGGGGGAACGGACAAACCGAGGATATGTTATCAGCCCATGTTCGGATTTTCTGGTCATCGGCTGACCTACAATTGATTCTGTTTTGATCACTGCGCCAAGAGAACAGATTTATTTTATGTCACCTTGATTATCGGACAGTGACAGAAAGGAGATTCTCAATGCACCTGCTGTAGATAACCCCTTTCTTTCGTGGTTTTCAATTAAGATGATGTATTCATGACATTGAACTTTTGATTGTTACACCCATTATTTCTGCATGAGTCATGATCTTCAGATCTGCTATGTTACTACAAATTGTATGTCAAACAAAGCTGATGTACTCTTCTGTCCCAGTCCACCCCCCCCCCCCCCCCCCCCTCCCCCCCCCCCCCCCCCCCCACCCCCCTACTATATCACCCTACCCCCCCCCCCCCCCCCCCCCCCATCCCCGACCATTAAAATTGAGTCAACCTCTTGACTCCTCTGTCCTCCCACCCTGCCCCGTCTCTCCCCACCATCCACCCAACCATAAATGATCTATGATAATGTTAATATAGACCCCCATGCGCTCCCGCCCCCCCCTAGACCCCCCCCCCATCTCGCTAGACACATGTGTCCCCCCCCCCCCCCCCCCCCCCCCCCCTCCACTCCCCTCCCACCGCCGCCCCCACCCGCCCCTGAAGTGTTATCATGGTTCAGCACAACGTACAGTAACCATTTCGCCGGGAAATCACACACTCTCTACATACTACTTCCATTACATACCACAATCCTGCGTCGGCTGAAGTGGACCAAGTTTAGGGCTCTGCTTTCCCCTGGAGCCTTTTTTTTGGGGGCCTTCCCTAACTCAGGACTAGGCGTTGAGTTTTTTGGGTGGTTGATGTTTTGAGTTACCATTTAAGCTTGGGTAGACTGGAGCTGACATGATCTCTAAAAAAAACATCCACTCTTCTTACAGAGCAGACAGACTGATACTTTACGTGGTTGTACTACAGGTTGTGTTTTTTGTAGTAAGAAATACGTCTTTACAACGCTCCAACCGCCTGGACGTCCTTCGCCTGGAAATATCCTATCGCGGTTCGTACTGCCCTTCCGTCTGAAAAATCGGAGTATTGTGCTATATTAAAATTAAAATGGTCACACTCCTACTCCCGCCTGAATTATACCTGTTGCGTACATTGTTACTATCTCATATGCCACATGGCATGGTTGCTTGAAGTAGATTAGATCGCAGGTCCACGAAGAGGGAGAGTGGGGGTGGAGGGGGGTCGAGGTGGTTTTTCTTGGCGGAGCACGGTCTCCAATATGATTAGTTATGGGGTTCTGGGTTGGCCCCAGTAAAAAAAAAAAAAAAAGAGTGTTATGTTTATTGTTTCGGGGCCCCTCCTTTCCCCTCCCTCTGTTTTACTCATCATTAAAATAACGAGTGGTCCCATCTGCCTCTCAACGGCACTGCCCATAAAATCAGTATATGTTCAGTACTGTCTTCACTCAGCACGTATCATAACTTACGTACGCCCTCGTCGTGGATGTGGGCTAACTATACTCTGCAGACCCACTGACCTTTCTGTCTTGGGCATTGTCGCGACGCTCCACGCCCCCTCCCTCCGCGCGCGCCCCCCGTCCCCCACCTCCCGCCCCGCCCTCCCGACCGTCCGTTCCACGCGTCGGCCCCCACCCGTACCATAACTGCTAACGCACTTGTGATAGGTGTTAAAATCTGTATTCACAAGGCCACAATTGTTTTGTTTGTTTTAAAGATTGGACATAGCGCCCCAATATAACCGACGCGAAAGCTTGACACGGGACGCGGCCTCGTTAAAATACCCTTCTCTATGTAAAAGAAAATAAAAATGTGGACCAGGTTTGAAAAAACGGATTCTGGATTAAAAAAAAAAAAAAAAATCTAACGGAGGATTTATCAACAGCCTCAAGCTGACCTACTGCTTTCTTTGGAACTAATATATTCAAAGTTGACTGCGTCTGGGGGTCGATCTTTGGGAATATTTTCTAGGTGACCGTTCTTGGGGTGACTTTGGACATATTCAAGTTGTACCAGATTTTGGGGGTGAACTTTAGACCATATTGCAAGTTGACGTTCTGGGGGTGTGATCTTTGGACATATTCATAGTTGACGTCAGGGGGGTTTGATCTTTGGACCATATTCACGTTGACAGTTCTGGGGGGTGAACATTGGACATATTCATGTTGGACGTCTGGGGTGTGACATCTTTGCGACATATTCCGTTGACGCGGAGTTTTATTCTGGGAGGGTGATCTTTGGCACATATTAATGTTGACATCTGGGGGGGTGATCTTTGGATTTGATATCAAGTGGACGTCTGGGGTGATCTTTGGTTATATTCAAGTTGACGTCTGAGGTGATTCTTTGGGACATTTTCCACGGTTACCGGTCTGGGGATGATCTTTGGACTATATCAAGTTGACATCAGGGGTGAACATTTTAGACATATTCAAGTTGACGTCTGGGGGTTATCTTTTGGGACATGTGTCAAGTTGACGTCGGGGGTGGTTCTTTGGACATATTCACGTTTGGAGTTGTCTGGTGGGTTTGATCGTTCGGAAACATATCTAGTGTCCGTCTGAGGGGCGGTGAACTTTAGACTATTCTAGTTGACCGTCTGGATTCGATCTCCTTGGATATTTTAAGTTGAGTTCTGTTGTTGTGACATATTTTTTGACGCACATATTACAAAAAAAATCGGATATGGTTATTTATACGGACAAAAAAAATTAGTTGTCATGCTTCCATCTGTGTATGAAAAAATGCTGTTTATTGTAAAAGCGACGATAAACCATGTTGATTTCACACTTTTTGACAGTTATAGGAGTAAATCGGTCTGGATATCGATCCAGCGCAAGGAATCGTAACGCTTGCGCTTTGTACTTAATTTTAGGGGGCCAGAAAATATATTAAATTTTGCTTATTGTGTTTATGTGGCCTGAATTCATCAGTTATTACATATTATTAGTACAAAGTAGAATCAGTCCTATATTGTATATTTTTTTTTAGGGATGGGTATGTCCAGGGACTAGACTACTTGCAATTGTTCCAGCGTGAAGTACAAACATAGAGTTGTCTTAACCAACAGTCGTGACCATGAGTTCCGGATTGCTTTACAGCTAAAAAAATGGCCCGGGGGGGTTCGTTAGTAAGGGTTGGTCCACTTCGTCAAGGTCCCTCCCCCCAAGAACAAAATCTGTCCTTACCACCCCCAGTGGTTTTTTTTTCTTCTGGCACGAGACCATAGTGTCTCTAACGATAGTTTTGGTGTTTATAGACAGACTTCTCCCTTCATGTCAGTATCAACAGTAGATATTGCGTGGACTCCCCAGGTACATAAATCATACACCAGCTTCGTGTATTTTTTGTACTGATCTCTCGTCGGTTTAGCCTAGCTTGCTTTGACTTTTGGGGTGCTTCGATATTCGATATGCTAGTGTCGTGTTTTGTATCGACGAAGAGATGTTGACAGATTTTCCTGCAGCGTGTATTATGGCTACGTGAACTAACCTGATCACCGTAGTGCTGCATGGAACCATTTATGAAATCCTTTATATATATCCTTTGTAAATTAACTTTGGCTGATATTCTTCCTATGAATGAGTGAACGACAACTCAGGAAGGTAGCCATGTTGGATTTCGGTCATCGTCTGTTTTGATCACTGCCAAGAGAACAGATTATTTATCTTATTATCGGACAGTGACAGAGAGATCTCAATCCTGCTAGAAACCCCCTTTTCGTGGTTTCATAAGATGATGTATCATGACATTGAACTTTGATGTACTACCCATTATTTCTGCATGTGTCATGACTTCAGATCTGCTATGTATACCTACAAATTGTTATGTCAACAAAGCCTGATGTACTCGTATGTCCCAGTGTGTACGTCTGAATAAATTGAGTAAACTAAGATTCCAGCAGTCTGCATTGGTGCCTTGTAGACACATGTGTATGAGAGATTATATTGGTCAGCACACGAACAGTACACCATTCGCGGTAATCACACTCTACACTACTACTTCATACATACACCATCCTGCGTCGGCTGAAGTGACCAAGTTTAGGGCCTGCTTTCCCTGGAGCCTTTGCCTTCCCTAACTCAGGACTAGGGTGAGTTACCCATTTACAGCTGGGTAGACTGGAGCATGCCTGATCTCAACAACACACCACTCTTCCTTACAGAGCAGACAGACTGATACTTTACAGTGGTGTACTACAGGGTGTAGTAGTAAGAGAAATAAACGTCTTTACAGTGGCGAGCCAGATTCCTGGGTCCAGCTTACGCAGTTTTCGAGTGTTGTCCAGAATCACAGATGATTTTTTGTGTTTGAGAATCACAGTTTACAGCTGAAAGAACATTCGTTTGAACACATCAACACCAGTAGGACAGCTATACAGTCGATGTCAGCTTGACCTGTATTCCCGATAGGATGCTGTATCTAGGTCAGCGCTTGTTGACAGTTTTTCGCTGTACAGACAGTATTACACAGGACAGTGGTATCAAGTGTAGAAAATATCTGGAGCAATATTGTTGACATTTCTCAACGTACAGAAGAATCGCAGTGTTGCTGAATAAAGTGCATAGTTCATCGTGGGATCTTCATATGCTCAACAGAGAAAAAAAATTGGACAGTGTAATAGTTTAAACTAAATCTATTACTGAATAAAGTGGCAAGGTTATGTATTATTATTTAAATAAAACTGTGCCTACTTTACAAAAACTATACTGGCAACACATTCCATTCATGACATAAAATGATATTGTATGCTATATGCTATTTATGCTTACATGTTTTTTGTTGTGTATTAAATCAGTCTATATTCTGTGTGACTAGAACAGGAAATACCGAGTAATTATTGGTCTTGGTTCTGGCGTTTTCGATAGGGGAGCAATTTCTTAATTGAAATTTGCTTGCAACATAGTTTGCAAATATTTGGTTAGTTTGTGACGACTGTTTTCATATTTTTGTATTTGTAACATTTTTTGTGTTCCTTAGTTTTGTTTGATTTGTTTGTATAATTGTAGGTCTCATCTTTCCTTTCATTTCAGTTTTTTACACCCTTATGTTTATACACTGTAGCGTTATTTGTCTTGTTATCTTATGGCAAGTTATATCATCACAGGTTCTGTGATCATTTTTTTTCATTTCTCCTATTTAATTTAATTTGATCTCTGCAAATGTGTTCATATTGTCTTTTCTTGTTTGTCCTTTGTAATGTCTTTAGTTGACATATGACGTATTGTGGTATACACTGATAGTATAGTACAGATCAGTACTTTCTTATTGTTATTGGAAAAGGGAAAATTATTTTTTTTTTCCACAGGTACTCAAGTGATCTTTGATTACATTGAGGTAATATACAAGGACCTTTGTAAGGCTTGTCTCCCAAAGTTATTGGAAAAGGGAAATATATTTTTTTTCCACAGGTACTCAAGTGATACTTTGATTACATTGAGGTATACAAGACCTTTGTAAGGCTAGACTCCCAAAGTTATTGGTAAAGGGATATATTTTTTTTCGACAAGTACTCAAGTGATCTGTGATGACAGTGAGGTATACAAGACCTTGGTAAGGCTTGTCTCCTCCCAAAGTTATTGGTAAAGGGAAATTTTTTTTTCCACAGGTACTCAAGTGATCTTTGATTACATTGAGGTTATACAAGACCTTTGTAAGGCTTGTCCCCACAGTATTTGAGATACAATTATTGTTGTCCACAGGTACTCAATTTATCATTGGTTATTGTAACCCTTGCAAGTTTGGCCTAAGTCTAGGTCTACGGTATAGACTTATCTCCCATTCACGAAGAGCGTAATTTATTTACTTTTTAAGGTTTCTGATTTAAGAAGAAGACTTATTGTCTACCTTAGATTATTTCATTACACTAGGAAAAATCTTTTGATAAGGTCTGGAAAAAGACTCCTTATGAACAATGGGCTGTTGCTCAATATGACAAAGCATTAGCTGCAGAAGAGAAAAAAATTGCTGCTGCTGTTGAAGAAAATAAAAATTGTGAGATGAGATAAATTGCTGGCTGAGGACTGAGGTCTTTCTGATTTTAAAAAAAAAAAGCTGCGGCTGAGGAGAGAAAACTTCAAATAGAAGAAAAAAGAGCTGCTGCAGAAGAAAGGAAAGCCTTAGCTGAAGAAAAAAGATTAGAATGCAAAAAGAAAAAAAATGATGCTGTGAAGAAATGAAAGCTGCTGCGGAGAAATTGCAGATGCAAGAAAAAAAAAGCTGGGAATTCCCTTGGAGATTTGAAGCAGAACAGAAGAAATTAGAAGCTGATGCTGCAGAATCTCGCAGAAAAAAACAGAAGTTGCTAGAAGTATTGCTGATGCAAACACGAAAGAAAAAAATTAGAAGCTGCTGCAGAACAGAAAGAACTAGAAGTAGAAGCTGCTGCAGAACAGAAAAAACTAGAAGCTGCTGCAGAACAGAAAAGATTAGATAGAGAAGCTGAAGAGAGAAAAGCAATAAGAGAACATGAGTTTGAATTAGAGAAATTAAAATTGACATGTATGAGTAATGTTAATCAGGCATCTGGTGGTAATGGTAAACCCTTTGTGTACAAGGTCAAAGTAACAGCGTTTAACCCTACCAGTGATGACATAACATTTTGGCTTTCTAGATTTGAACGGGCTTGTCGATCTCATAATGTTGACAAATCACAGTATGTGAATCAGTTGTCTGAAAATCTAAAAGGGGAGTCTCTGAGTAAGTTATATTTTGTTGAAGAGGCCGACAAAGACAATTATGATGCTGTTAGGGCAGCTTTGATAAGAGATATCAGCTGTCTGAGGAAGGTTACCGTCTTTTGTTTAAAACAATGAGACCTGAGGTAGGTGTAGAATTCTCAGATTTCATCTCAAAAGCACGAATTACACTTTCACGATGGATTGAATTATCCAAAACAGAGAAAACATTTGATGGTCTTACAGATTTATTGCTAAGAGACAAGGTCATGTCTTCTGTAAATAAATCATTCCTAGAGTTCTTACATGAGCGTAAACCTAGTACAATAAAGCAAATGGAAGAATATTGTGACCAGTATGCCACGGCACACCCTGACATGATTCTTAGTAACTCTAACATTAAAGAGAGTATGCCAGTTGCTTCGGCAACAGAATATAATCAGAATTACTCACACAAATTCCAAGGAGCTAAAAAAAATTTGATAAAAAGGTTAATTGGAATAAGTATCAAAACCAAGATAACCACTCAAATCAGGTTCTTCTTCGAAGAACTGGAATCGGGCTGATAGTCCTCGACACGCGAGGGGTACCCATAATGTTAGAAATTCTCGGAAAGGGAGTAGCTATAGGAACTACCCAAGTGCTTCATGGAGACAAAAGAAACAATATTACAGGGATACTCAATATAACGAGCATGATGATTATGATCATGAATATTATGATTCAAACCCAAATAGGGGTTATAACAGAGGCAATAATAATTATAGAGACAATTATAACCGAGGTAGATCACAACACAAAAGACATGGTAAATCTTATTACCAGGCTAACTCTGCACAACAGGAGTTCCACGACACCGATAATCAGAATAATGATAAAAAAGACTCCAATAGTGTAGCAAATTCCGCTTTCGATTTTGCTAGAGCATCTGAGTGTTCGCAATGCAAAACATTATTCGATCCAACCACAGTTTCTACTTTAAGCTGCGGTCACCCACTTCCCGCTCTCCATGCGTCAATTGCGCATAATGGAAGGGGTGCTCTTGTCTTTAATAGGGGCCTAATAGATGGTACTCCGGTATCAATTCTTTTCGACTCGGGGTGCACTACCATTGGAGTGAGGCAATCACTCGTAAATCCTTCTCGAGCTACGGGCAATATAGTCAAATGTGTAACATTTGGTGGCACATTGGAGAAGTACTCCACTGCCATTATCAATATTGCTACACCTTTCTTTACAGGAGAGGTGCAAGCATGTCTCTTGCCGAATCCGATCGCTGATCTTATCATCGGTCGCATTCATGGAGTGAAAGAATGCACTCCACAGCAAATCTCTAATTGGGAAAATGTTAATATGCAATCTGCTAATGCTAATGCAGTAATCACTAGGGCTCAAGCAATGAATATGCCACAATCTTCAGATTCTGGAGATAATGATGCGCAGATACAAGATGATCACTTGGAGATTTCCACACGATTTCCTTTATTAAACAGCAAAGGGAAGATGATCCTACTCTAAAGAAATTCTTTACTCTGGCAACAAAAGGTGATCCGAATAAGGATACAAATCGTAAATCTTGGATTACGATGAAGAATGGCGTACTTGTACGTATGGTACAAGACTCCGCTAAGTCCATTCATTCTCAAATCCTTGTGCCTAAAAATATGAGAGTTAAAATTTTACAGCACGCTCATGATTCGCAGTGTGCTGGACATATGGGTTTTTCCCGTACTAAAGCTAGAGTTCTTCAATCTTTCTTTTGGCCTGCTGTGAATAAGGACATACGAATCTATTGTCGATCTTGTAAAGTATGTCAAGAGATTAAATCCAGAGGTCCACGCCATGATGCACCTATTCAGGCTGCAGACATTCCCATTCGGCCATTTCAAAAAAATGGCGATAGACATCATTGGTCCATTTAAGATAAAGTCTGCTAGAGGACACCAATTTATTCTGACGTGTGTTGATATGTGCACACGTTGGCCGGAGGCTGTTCCTCTAAAGAGCATAACTACTGCTGATGTCGCAGATGCTCTTTGGTTAATATTTTCTCGTCTGGGGTTTCCAGCAGAAATATTATCCGACCATGGTACCCAACTTATATCGGATACCATGTCTCAAGTAATGTCGACTCTGAAGATAGAGAGATCGCTGAGTAGTATTTATCATCCTATGTCCAATGGGATGGTGGAACGTTTGAATAGAACTCTGAAAAACCTACTAGGTAAGATAACAGAGATCATCCTCAGGATTGGGATAGGGTTTTACCCGCGGCTCTCTTTGCATATAGAGAGGTCGCCAACGAACATACAGGATTTTCTCCCTTTGAACTTGTCTTTGGCGCGAAACCGCGAGGTCCTATGTCCTTACTTCATGATCTTATAACTGCTGATAATATTGTCGATGACACAAAATCCTCTTATGAATATGTCATCGCACTTAGACACAAGATTATTGAAGCATGCAAATTGGCAACTGCTTCTTCTGAATTTGCGAAACAGAAGGCAAGGGAATTTGCCAATAAAAAGAGATGTTTGCGTCAACTTTGTCCAGGTGACAAAGCATTTGTCTTGCTACCTTGTAGGGAAAATAGACTTCTCATTTCTTGGAAAGGTCCGTACGATATAATATCAAAGGTTTCCGATGTTGACTATATCGTCGATATTGACGGGAAGCGTAAAACCTTCCACATCAACATGCTCACGGAATTCCATGAACGTCCTGATTATTTACAACCTGTTTTCCAGGCAACGGACGATTTTCCAGTCCAACATGGACAGTACTCATCTCTGTCAGTAATACAGGATGAGGAAACGAGTTTCTCGGATGTAAATTTACCTTTTCCAATGATTCCTCTTCACTCTAATGAATCATGGAAAGATGTTGCAATTTCTCCAGAATTATCTCCAGGAGAGCAGAAACAAGTTTCTACTATGTTAGAACAATTTCAGGATGTCCTTACTGACATTCCTGGTCAAACGGATGTCATTCAACATGACATTATTCTTACTGACCATAGTCCTATAAGAGTCAGACCGTATCCTATCCCGATACATTTTCCAAGCACAGGTAGAGAAAGAGTTAGATGAGATGATAGAGTTAAAAATTATTGAACCATCCACATCAGCATATTCTTCGCCGATGGTTATAGTACGGAAAAAAGACAATAACATACGTCTTTGCGTGGATTATCGCAAATTGAATCAAGTGACTAAATTCGATGCTGAACCTATGCCTTTACTAGAAGAGCTACTTACGAGACTATCGAATTCTCACTTCTTTACTAAACTCGATTTGTCTAAGGGATATTGGCAAGTTCCACTATCCGAACACGCCAAACCGTTTACTGCTTTTTTCGACGCCTAGGGGTCTATTCCAATGGAATTTCATGCCTTTCGGTCTTATGAACGCCCCTGCTACATTTGTACGCATGATGCGTCGAATCCTATCTCATCGCTCAGATGTCATTGCGTATCTTGATGACATCTGTCTTTTCAGTGATACTTGGAACGATCACTATAATGGTATAAATGAACTATTGTCTATCTTACGCGAGCATAACCTGACAGCGAAACCATCGAAAGCATGTATTGGTTTTAGCGAAATATCTTTCTTAGGACACCGTGTTGGTCATGGGTTCCTAAAAACAGAAGACCATAATACAAGTAAGATACTTAACATTTCTATTCCTAAGACTAAAAAGCAAGTACGAAGTCTCTTAGGTCTAATACAATTTTATGGACGATTCATACCGAATCTGTCCTCCATTATGTCACCTCTTTCTTCCTTGCTAAAGAAAGGGTCTCCTAATGTAGTCCATTGGACTCAAGAATGTCAATCCCCTTTGGATAAGGTTAAAACTATGTTTTCTACTTCACCTATCCTAGTATTACCTTCTAAGGATAAGACATTTATTCTTCGTAGTGACGCTTCATCCACCGGGATTGGAGCTGCACTAATGCAAGAGTACTCTGGAACTCTGCATCCTGTGATGTATATTTCTCGGAAATTAAATGCCGCAGAGAAGAATTACTCGGTCCTAGACCGTGAATTATTGGCTATGGTTTGGTCAATCCTTAAACTACAAAGATTTCTTCTGGGCGCGCATTTCATTGTGGAAACTGACCAGAAAGCTCTTACGGCTATTCAGAGTAAAAATCTGAAGAGCGCGAGATCAACGCGATACGCGATTGCTCTACAGCCATTTCATTTTTCGGTGCGAGCTATCCGTGGGTCAGAAAATGTGATGGCAGATATTTTGTCTAGATGCCCACATGATTCATAACTGTTATACAGCTTTGATACAATTGTTTCTATGTTGAAATGTGTACACATATGTAATATATCATATATTGATTGTAACACTACTTAGCGGTTCATGGATATTTATTCACCGCTGATTTTTTTCAATGTTTTTCGTCTTTGATGATCATGATGTTAAGATATCTTAGATGGAATTTATGTATAAACTAATGTGGAAATTGTGTCATTGCTAATATTGTAGTATGCGTTGGTGACACCTCTCTGGAAATATTAATACTTAGAGAAGTGCTTTCTCTAAGGTCATAAAACTTATGCTTATCATCTGCGCATTGTTATTGGTGCGTTGTGAGCCTATTGTATGTTGCTCCTAGATGTATTTCAAAAAAAAAAAATGTACCATTTTTTTTTCCCGAGGGGTGTGGTAATCTGTTGCGTGCATATTTTTGACGCACATATTACAAAAAATCGATATGGTTATTTAATATGGGAAAAATATAGTCATGCATCCATCTGTGTATGAAAATGCTGTTTATTGTAAAAGCGAGATAATCCATGTTTGATTCACACTTTTGATTATAGGAGTAATCGGTCTGGATATCGATCCAGCGCAAGAATAGTACGCTTGCGTTTGTACTTAATTTTAGGGCCAGAAAATATATTAATTTGCTTATTGTGTTTATGGCCTGAATTCATATGTATTACATATTATTAGTACAAGTAGAATCAGTCCTATATTGTATATTTTGGATGGGTATGAGGGACTAGATTCTTGTTAGCGGAAGTATGAGTTGTCTTAACAAGTCGTGATGAGTTCCGATGTACTGCTAAGAATGGCGGGGTACGTTTTTCAAGAGCTGGTCCCTTCGTCAAGAAAAAATGTCTTACGAAGTGGTTTTTTCTTCTGGAGGAGATAGTGTCTCTACGATAGTTTGTGTTAGAGACTCTCCTTATGTCAGTATATAGATGATTCGGACTCCAGGTAAACCCAGCTCGTATTTTTGATGATCTCTCGTCGGTTAGGCCTAGCTTGACTTTTGGGTGCTTCGATATGCTAGTGTCGTGTTTTGTATCGACGAAGATGACAGATTTTCCTGCAGCGGTTATGGCTACAAAAACTAACCTGATCACCGTAGTGCTGCATGGAACCATTTATGAAATCCGTTATATATCCATTGTAAATTAACTTTGGCTGATATTCTTCCTATGAATGAGTGAACGACAACTCAGGAAGGTAGCCATGTTGGATTTCGGTCATCGTCTGTTTTGATCACTGCCAAGAGAACAGATTATTTATCTTATTATCGGACAGTGACAGAGAGATCTCAATCCTGCTAGAAACCCCCTTTTCGTGGTTTCATAAGATGATGTATCATGACATTGAACTTTGATGTACTACCCATTATTTCTGCATGTGTCATGACTTCAGATCTGCTATGTATACCTACAAATTGTTATGTCAACAAAGCCTGATGTACTCGTATGTCCCAGTGTGTACGTCTGAATAAATTGAGTAAACTAAGATTCCAGCAGTCTGCATTGGTGCCTTGTAGACACATGTGTATGAGTGATTATATTGGTCAGCACACGAACAGTACACCATTCGCGGTAATCACACTCTACACTACTACTTCATACATACACCATCCTGCGTCGGCTGAAGTGACCAAGTTTAGGGCCTGCTTCCCCTGGAGCCTTTGCCTTCCCTAACTCAGGACTAGGGTGAGTTACCCATTTACAGCTGGGTAGACTGGAGCATGCCTGATCTTAACAACACACCACTCTTCCTTACAGAGCAGACAGACTGATACTTTACAGTGGTGTACTACAGGTGTAGTAAGAAATAACGTCTTTACAACGTCTGGGAGGTGATCTTTGGACATATTCACGTTGACGTCTGGGGGTGATCTTTGGACATATTCAAGTTGACGTCTGGGGGTGATCTTTGGACATATTCAAGTTGATGTCTGGGGGTGATCTTTGGACTTGTTCACGTTGACGTCTGGGGGTGATCTTTGGACATATTCACGTTGACGTCTGGGGGTGATCTTTGGACATATTCAAGCTGACGTCTAAGGGTGATCTTTGGACATATTCAAGTTGACGTCTTGGGGTGATCTTTGGACATATTCATGTTGACGTCTGGGGGGGGGGGGGAATCTTTGTACATATTCAAGTTGACGTCTGGGGGTGATCTTTG
>JAMPIV010020581.1:107500-274312 GCA_024509875.1 Oreohelix idahoensis
ATATGCAAGTTGACCTAAATTTTAAATTCCATTCATGTCTTTTTCTACACTATGTTACCAAAAACAAAAGACAGATGGACTAAAGGATAGCGAGAAGGGAGAGGCAGAAAGCCGAACACTAAACACGCGTCGCGCGATACACAAATGCTGCCATCACGCGTGTAAGACTACATGCACTAACTTTTTTTCAGACGGACAGTGATAAATTCACTACCCTTCCCAGAGTTAGGTTTTAAAATCACAAAAAAAAACGCTTATTAGGAAAGATAACATTATATGGGTTTACGTTTGAAAACATTACAGTACCCAGACAGCACATCTTCGAAACAGGAGGTAGAAGGAATTGCATATTTTGAACGCAGCCACGTAGCTCTTTTAAATTTGGATATTTGGGTTCCTTAGGGCTTGCTGACAAAGAATATGTAAAACGTTACGCAAATAGTCCAGGAATTAATAAATTATAACCAAAATAAAATAGTGGGGATGCCTGACAACATGGAATCATTTCTGCTCATAAAATTTTTTTTTATAACGTGTTTGAAAAAACCTTACGTTACAGAAATAGCCTACCATGTAAACTCCAAATTGATTGGAGCGCAACAAATGAAAGACTAACCACGATTGGTCGGGCTATAAATACTATCTTGGTTGTTAGGGAGACGTAGGAAGGTAACATTTTTTCAAACACTTGTCGAAACGTGGCTCGATTGGCCAGACTCGCTGATATAATCACTTAGGAGCGTTAGTTCGAAACCACTTGTTTAAATAAGCTTGATAAAGCAACAGTGCGTTGAAGCCAGCTCATATTTTGCTAAATAAAAGCCTGGAACATAAGCAGATGGGAATTTGTGCCAGTAAATGTGCCAGAATTCATTGCTAATCAACGTATCTGTGTTTATTCTATGAATTGTGGTAAGCTTGAACCATTCAGTATCTTTTAATGAAAATTGAATGTGAATTGTTAATTTATGCCTGTATATATATGTGTAGTTCAGTGGCAAACAGGAGATAAAGCCTATAATGCTCCAGCCTGAACAGAGGGTGTCGGAGGAAAGTAAAACGGCATGGAATGGCCAAATAGTACACTGACACCTGGATGATTGACTAGAAAGAAATAATGCTGGAAGTGCAGAGGCGTGGTAACCATTAAGGAGGTAAATACTGGTATAAAGTATTTCAGATGAAGCTGACAGTTGGCCTAACGCTCTGAACTCAATGTTTGTGATGTATTGTGATCAGTGTAAAAAGAGAGTATAAGTTAGTTATGAAGTAGAAGGTACATCCTTCTTGTTTACAGGGACCGTGGTCTTGATGGTACTGAGCAGCACCTGGTCAGAGCTTTGCTGAATCCAGAGTCGGACAGCATACTCCTTGGTCTTTTTAGCTATCAGTGAGGTGTCTCCAGAGCCCAGGGGAGAATTCGAGCAGAGGAGTCCTTTCCTGCCGCCATCACGCAAGATAAGCTGATTTGGCCAGCTGAGCTCAACATTATGTCCCCTCATCTTGAAATGACTTTGTAAAAATAACATTCAGAGGGGAATTTAATTGTCTTAATATCAGGAACTGAGAACATCTCCAATACTAGTCCCAAAAGACAAACTATTGAAGTCATGATGACAAATACCAACAGAGCTTGAACAAAACAAAACCAGTATTACCTCATATTACTACTACACAACTGACACACATAGGATATTTTTAATAATATATGTCACTACAATATTCATATTGATAAAGTCTGTACATATACTTGTAATTAAAATTGATTGTGATCCCTGGTTCCTTTGTATTTGAATCAGGACACATATACCTTTATAACAACAATGAATACATATTGTTATTTGAAAAGTTATCAGTGACTCCTTAAGATATTCTCATAGAGTGTTATATGTATGTGAGTGTCACAGTGTTGTCAAGAGTAGTGGATTAAATTAAATTGTTTATCTGTCTGTTGTTGTGACTTACACTTCATCATACACATACCCTAGACACATAACGTAGTCATCACACTATTCCAGAATAATTCTGACTGAGATATATAGATATGTGGTAGCAAGTAAGGTTATCTATAATACACTACTCTTAATAGATATAGATACCTTCACAGCTGATCTCAGTCAGTACACTAAGTCCCCTATAAATATTTATAACATCCCACTTCACCACATATATTGGGGTCTCGCTCTTGGGATTTTGAATCTTTCCCTATTAAAAATATTGGGGGTAATTTACTTCAGGGAATATAAGAATTAAAAGGTATCCTTGGGTGGAATTAAATAAGATTGAGCTCACGGTGCCTGTGTTGTCCATTAGATATATAGTTAGAAATTGAATTGTTGGTTAGACATTGTATAAACTTACCTGATAGACAATGGCGGACCTGGCCAAGTTTCGATCTGCTGCTGTTCAGACTGCAAAAGAGTTAGGATTAGATGGGCAAGTTATGGTTGCCTATGTCACTACGGAATGTGACAAATTTATTGAACGCGAAGAAAGAAGGTTTGAAGCCGAAAGAAAGTTAGAGGCTGAAAGGGAAATTAAGAAGTTACAATTTGAGGCTGAGGCTGAGACTAAGAGGTTGCAGATTGAGGCTGACAAAGAGGCTAAGAAATTGGAAGCAGAAGAAGACAAGAAATTANCTGCAGAAGAAAGAAGATTGACTGCAGAAAGGGACGCAGAAGAAAGAAGATTGACTGCAGAAAGGGAAGAGAAGAAATTAGCTGCAGAAAGGGAAGAGAAGAAATTAGCTGCAGAAAGGGAAGAGAAGAAATTAGCTGCAGAAAGGGAAGCAGAAGATAAGAGATTACAAAGGGAACATGAGTTACGACTCAGGGAATTTGAGTTTCAAGGCCATGCTCCTGAAAATGGTGCCAGTCCCTTTGCCTCTGATGCCACTGCTAGCCAAGGAGCCTCAACCTCAGCTATGAATTTTCATTTAGATCATTTTGTTGAGAAAGACGATGATATAGAGAGCTACCTAAATAGGTATGAACTATTAGCTACCACGTATGGGTTAGAGAGAGAAAGGTGGAGCTTAAAGTTATCTCAGGGACTTCGTGGGGCAGCTTATGAAGTTTTTGCAAAAATGAGTAGAGGTGATCAGGAAAATTATGACATGCTAAAGCAGGCTCTTTTGTTAAGATATGAAAAGAATGCAGAATTCTATAGGAAAAAATTTAGGAATGCTAAACTACTGTCAGGTGAAACCTATCACCAGTTCTCTGCACGAATAGAGACATACTTGGAGAAATGGACTTCTCTGGGGAAAACCCAAGATCTTAAGGAAATGGTCCTTATAGAGCAATTAAGAGAGTCCATGGCTCCAGACCTGAGAAAGTTTCTCATGGAACAAGGTGCAGAGAGGCTGGGTGAGTTGCTAAATGTTGCTGAAAGGTATCAAGCAGCTCAAGCAGAGGTAACAGGTAATAAAAAGAAACAGGTGGACAACTTTAGGGCACCACAGAACTTTAATAAATTTGATCCTAAGGATCAAAATAAAGGTAAGCACCAATTTGATAGGCCACGGTATGAAAATAAAAATAAATTCCCACAATTCGATGAAAGGAAATATGATGAAAGAAAATCTTTCAACCAAGGAAAAAGGTGGTGTAAAAATTGTCAGATGGACAATCATGACACTGACCGTTGCAGAAGGAAACCTGTGTATATGGCAACCCTTCAGGTCAGGTCGACCTCAAGACAGGAGGAGGATATTATGTTGGATACCACTCCAGAAGAGATGAGGAAGGCACAGGCTGGGGATAAAACACTCAAGCCTTGTTTCAGAAAATTGTCAACTTGTCATACAACTCCAGGCAAGGGAGATTTTTACATGAAAAACAAGTTGATGTATAGGAAGACTGGAGCTAGATCCAAAGGTCAGAGACAACTGGTACTTCCTAAAAGATATAGGGCAGACTTAATAAGGAGCATACATGTGAAACCAGATGGGGACCATGAGAAGATAGGTACCATCATTCAAAAGGTGGCTCACAATTATTATTGGCCCAAAGCAAGATGGGACATTGAGAATTTTGTAGAAAGGTGTAGCATAGCACATGAGGGAACACCCACAAGTGGGAACATGGATCAGGACATGGACACGCCACGGGGCAAAATTAGGCCTGATAATAAAAAGAAATATAGATTTGATAAAGTGGACCAAATGGAATGGGAAGCCCCTTTTCACGGACAAGCTTCACTTAACTGTTTTACAATGGCCACTATGCGGAGAGTGCAAAAAGATGTCTTACCCCAGGATAAGCCGACAATCCCTCAATCGGACTTAAACCAACTGGAGGAAGAAGATGTAGAGAGGAAATCTCTCATCAAGAATTTTAAGTGGGGAGAAAGCCCCAAGACAAGAAAAATTGGTAGCGGTCGTTTTGTGAATGATAATTCTGGGAGGAAAAATCATCACTATAAAGCTTCGAGTGGAAGAGACCATACCGGTGCATGGACAAATAGGTCCACACAATTAAAGGTCCATATGTAGCTTTGCTAAGAACGTGGACTGATGAAAAGGCAGAGGAAAACATTACATCTTCATACCAATATGTGAATGAGCTGACCACTCGTTTAAAAACTGGTTGGAAACTTGCCAATGAAAATTTGAAACAAGCCAGGAAGAAACATGCTGCCTATTATAACAGGAAGCGAAAGACAGAAATTTGGCTGTGGGAGAGAAAGTACTGCTTCTTTTGCCCGGGAGTCAGAATAAGTTACAAATTGGATGGCAGGGTCCATATACAGTTTTAGAGAAGGTATCTAGAACAAATTATAAGATAGATAAGAAGGGGAAAGAAAAAATCTATCATGTGAATCTCCTGAAGAAATATTTGGAAAGAGAACATCAGGAGGAGACACACTGTTGACCTTGTCCATCGCCATGGAGATGAAAAAGGAACCACTTTCATCATTTGAATATCCATTACACCCCTGTGAGACAGCAGCACAGGTAAAAATCAGTACACATTTAACGAAAACTCAGAAAGAGAGAGTGCAACAGGTTCTAAATAATCATGCAGAGGTGTTAACAGACCGACCAGGGCATACAAACCTATTGGAATATGATATGAAACTGATAGACCCCACACCTGTCTGTATGAAACCATATTCGATTCCGTTTGCTAAGGAGAAAGCTTTGAAGGAAGAGATAGACTATCTGTTGAAGGAAGGAATTATTTCGCACAGTGAATCCTCATATAGTTCCGGTGTGGTACTCTTAAGGAAGCCCTCTGGAGAACATAGACTCTGTATAGATTACAGGAGACTGAATGCTATTACAGAAGGACAGGTGGATCCATTGCCGGATACAACTCAGCTGTTTGCCAGACTAAATAAAGCTAAATATTTCTCAAAAGTGGATTTGAGTAAAGGATACTATCAGATTCCAGTAAAGCCTGAGGTTAGACCATACCTAGCTTTTAGTACCTCAGAAGGACACTATGAGTTTAATAGATTGCCATTTGGATTGAAGAATGCGCCTAGTGTCTTCTCTAGAATGATGAGAAAATTATTGGATCCTCTGAATAATCCCTGTATAACAAATTTTATGGATGATATCCTTATAGCAACAGAAACATTTGAGGAACACATTGACTCTCTGAACATGCTGTTTAATCGACTTAGGGAGGCAAATTTAACAGCCCGACCCACCAAATGTTGCGTTGGATGTAAAGAATTGGAATTTTTGGGACACACAGTTTATCAGGGAAACATGACCCCTGACCCAAAGAATTTAGAGAAACTACAGAAAGCCCCGAGACCACAAACCAAGAAGGACGTGAGATCCTTTGTCTCATTATGTGGTTTCTACCAGAAGTATATCAAAAACTTTAATTCCATATGTGCACCGTTAACTGAATTGACACGTAAAGGACATCCAGATCACATTACATGGACACCACAATGTGAAATGACTTACCAAGAATTGAAGGAAAAGCTCACAAGTAAACCCATTTTGAAATTACCTGACTTAAGTCAAGAATTCATAGTAAGGACGGATGCAAGTAATATTGGGTTAGGTGCAACTCTACTACAGAAATCAGATGCATTGGATGGGGAATTAAGCCCAGTGGCATATGCTAGCAGAAAATTGAATAAAGCCGAAATCAATTACTCAACTAGCGAAAAAGAATGTCTTGCAGTAATATGGGCAATAAAGAAATTCAATATTTATCTGTATGGGAAGGCCTTTAAGTTGCAAACAGACCACAAACCTTTATCGTTTCTAGCACAGGCTAAGCATGAGAACTCCAGGTTACTCCGATGGTCTTTACTTTTGGCTCCATATAATTTTAGCATTGAGTATATATCTGGAAAAACAAATTTGGGAGCGGATTTTTTAAGCCGCCATCCGTGTGATGAGAATCACCGTAAACCCCAGAACTAATAATAAATTTCTCTATGTGTATATAGAATAAAGGACTGACATATAATGTCTGTTTTAAGAGGGGAGATGTCGTGGAATATTCTAATCCACATATATAAATTATCAAGTAAATATAAAGCCTAATAAATACATATAATAAATAAAGGAAGAAGAATGGTAAAGAACAGTGCTGTCACAATGACAGTACTCGAAATCCCCCTTCTTTTCTACTTCGTCGGCAAATTGTAACGCTTTCACGTTGATATTAAAGGCCTTCTGCAACATACACGCGTTTCCCAAACACACAATAAAATGTGCTGCCTTTCTAAGAAAAAACCTTGAAATATGCAAGTTGACCTAAATTTTAAATTCCATTCATGTCTTTTTCTACACTATGTTACCAAAAACAAAAGACAGATGGACTAAAGGATAGCGAGAAGGGAGAGGCAGAAAGCCGAACACTAAACACGCGTCGCGCGATACACAAATGCTGCCATCACGCGTGTAAGACTACATGCACTAACTTTTTTTCAGACGGACAGTGATAAATTCACTACCCTTCCCAGAGTTAGGTTTTAAAATCACAAAAAACGCTTATTAGGAAAGATAACATTATATGGGTTTACGTTTGAAAACATTACAGTACCCAGACAGCACATCTTCGAAACAGGAGGTAGAAGGAATTGCATATTTTGAACGCAGCCACGTAGCTCTTTTAAATTTGGATATTTGGGTTCCTTAGGGCTTGCTGACAAAGAATATGTAAAACGTTACGCAAATAGTCCAGGAATTAATAAATTATAACCAAAATAAAATAGTGGGGATGCCTGACAACATGGAATCATTTCTGCTCATAAAATTTTTTTATAACGTGTTTGAAAAAACCTTACGTTACAGAAATAGCCTACCATGTAAACTCCAAATTGATTGGAGCGCAACAAATGAAAGACTAACCACGATTGGTCGGGCTATAAATACTATCTTGGTTGTTAGGGAGACGTAGGAAGGTAACATTTTTTCAAACACTTGTCGAAACGTGGCTCGATTGGCCAGACTCGCTGATATAATCACTTAGGAGCGTTAGTTCGAAACCACTTGTTTAAATAAGCTTGATAAAGCAACAGTGCGTTGAAGCCAGCTCATATTTTGCTAAATAAAAGCCTGGAACATAAGCAGATGGGAATTTGTGCCAGTAAATGTGCCAGAATTCATTGCTAATCAACGTATCTGTGTTTATTCTATGAATTGTGGTAAGCTTGAACCATTCAGTATCTTTTAATGAAAATTGAATGTGAATTGTTAATTTATGCCTGTATATATATGTGTAGTTCAGTGGCAAACAGGAGATAAAGCCTATAATGCTCCAGCCTGAACAGAGGGTGTCGGAGGAAAGTAAAACGGCATGGAATGGCCAAATAGTACACTGACACCTGGATGATTGACTAGAAAGAAATAATGCTGGAAGTGCAGAGGCGTGGTAACCATTAAGGAGGTAAATACTGGTATAAAGTATTTCAGATGAAGCTGACAGTTGGCCTAACGCTCTGAACTCAATGTTTGTGATGTATTGTGATCAGTGTAAAAAGAGAGTATAAGTTAGTTATGAAGTAGAAGGTACATCCTTCTTGTTTACAGGGACCGTGGTCTTGATGGTACTGAGCAGCACCTGGTCAGAGCTTTGCTGAATCCAGAGTCGGACAGCATACTCCTTGGTCTTTTTAGCTATCAGTGAGGTGTCTCCAGAGCCCAGGGGAGAATTCGAGCAGAGGAGTCCTTTCCTGCCGCCATCACGCAAGATAAGCTGATTTGGCCAGCTGAGCTCAACATTATGTCCCCTCATCTTGAAATGACTTTGTAAAAATAACATTCAGAGGGGAATTTAATTGTCTTAATATCAGGAACTGAGAACATCTCCAATACTAGTCCCAAAAGACAAACTATTGAAGTCATGATGACAAATACCAACAGAGCTTGAACAAAACAAAACCAGTATTACCTCATATTACTACTACACAACTGACACACATAGGATATTTTTAATAATATATGTCACTACAATATTCATATTGATAAAGTCTGTACATATACTTGTAATTAAAATTGATTGTGATCCCTGGTTCCTTTGTATTTGAATCAGGACACATATACCTTTATAACAACAATGAATACATATTGTTATTTGAAAAGTTATCAGTGACTCCTTAAGATATTCTCATAGAGTGTTATATGTATGTGAGTGTCACAGTGTTGTCAAGAGTAGTGGATTAAATTAAATTGTTTATCTGTCTGTTGTTGTGACTTACACTTCATCATACACATACCCTAGACACATAACGTAGTCATCACACTATTCCAGAATAATTCTGACTGAGATATATAGATATGTGGTAGCAAGTAAGGTTATCTATAATACACTACTCTTAATAGATATAGATACCTTCACAGCTGATCTCAGTCAGTACACTAAGTCCCCTATAAATATTTATAACATCCCACTTCACCACATATATATATATATATATATATATATATATATATATATATATATATATATATATATATATATATATATATATATATATATATATATATATATATATATATATATATATATATAATATATATAATATATATATATATATATATATATATATTTATATATTTATATATTTATATATTTATATATTTATATATATATATATATTTATATATATATATTTATATATTTATATATTTATATATTTATATATTTATATATTTATATATTTATATATTTATATTTATATATACATATATATATATATATTTATATATTTATATTTATATATACATATATATATACATATATATATACATACATACATACACATACATACTAAGGGTTCCAACGAGTTGTTTGCCTAGACCGCCAAATATCCTAATCTAGCACCGGCCCTGCTGCAGACGATGGCTACTGGCCAATGAAATTAAGAATGCAAAAAGTCATCGGATAACAATAAAACTTTGTTAAAACTGGAAATTATAGAAGTGAAACACTTTCAGAAGCCGTTGTTTTGTGGTTTTGTGTGTTTGGGCCTTAAAGGAGGTCAGCCAGAGAGAGGGGGAGGAAAAGAGAGAGAGAGAGAGAGAGAGAGAGAGAGAGAGAGAGAGAGAGAGAGAGAGAGAGAGAGAGAGAGAGAGAGAGAGAGAGAGAGAGAGAGAGAGAGAGAAATGACATTTTATTACGTTATATTATTTATTAACCACACTTATTATAACAATGCGATCAAGAAGTAATTCTAAGCGATATATAGATCGATATCTTCTACGTATTTTAACAGACCCATTTAAAAACCACAGCCAAAACACGCAGGCAGACACTTACACACGCACAAAATGTAATAAAAATTACAGAAAGTTGTACGTCACTGCGTATCGATTATCAGCTAGGCTCGGTCTGAGCAAGGGAAATATTTGACTGAATGGTTTGTGAGAAAATAGAGCGCATTTATTGATTTGGCCACCTGAAGACAACGTTTTACAGTATATAAGGCTATATGCGTTTACACAGTTATGTTATAATGAAACCGTCAGCCCAATTTTAGAAGCCAAAACTAAACGATTGGTATACAATTTGTTTGGTTTTTTTGTTATATCTCTGCACAGGAAAACTGGTGTGTGTGTCTTATGCATGGGATACCCGGTCCAACCTCATGGGGGTTATAATTTGGGTATATCGTGGCCGTGAGTAGTACATTGGTTGTTATATTAGTATAGGCTACAGAGAAAGACGAGTAAGAGAATGTAAGAAATGGTGGTACCGGAAGACGGCTAAAAATTTATTAATAGATCTAGGAACATAGATAAACTGTTGATGAAACACGAACTTATGTTGGAAAAGAATGCATATAAAATCACGGCTAGTAAGAAGTGTTGTTGGAAGAAAAAAACAAACAACAAACTCGTATTGTGAGTACTTGAAAACAGGCGTGACTTTAAGACTAGAAAAGGATGTCAAGAGTGAAGAAAATAAATAGAATGGAGCAGTAATACAAAAGAATCAAAGTTATATGGAGTGGGAGGGGCGGGAGCCTAGCGTCCAGAGGCACATACTGTTAGAGACTTCACTATATTAGGTCCAGCTTTATGAGAGGGGGTGACCAGTTCTCCTCTTCGCTGCCTTTGTCGTCACTAAATCAAGAGCAGAATGAGGTACCCATTTGCAGCTGAGTAGACTGGGTTATGACGATACTAGGTTTCGATCCCGGAACCCGGTGCTTTGCCGCAAGAGGCACGCGCTCTAACCGCTTAGCCAGTCGGACGCTCAACATTTTGGGGAGGAGGAGGCAGCTTTCAGTAGCACAGCCCTCAACTTTCCAGTTGGAGAAACACTGGGACAAAAATAAAATGAAATTTAAAAAAAAAAACTTTTGTGTATAGACAAGTGCGTTGTTTATAAATACAGGAATAGCGAATACATCTTGGAGATGCGGGCTTGAAACAATTCTAACGTAAAGGTTGTCCCATAACATATACAGCCGTAGGGGAATGAAGTGTTAGAGACTTCACTATACTAGGTTCAGCTTTCTGAGGTGGGTAGACCACTTCCCTTCCTTGTTACATTTGCCTCCCGTAACTCAAGAGCAGAATAGAGTACCCATTTACAGCTAGGCAAACTACAGCACGACGTTACCAGGTACTGAACCAAGAACCTGGAAACTTTGCCCGCGAGAGGCTTGCTCTCTGACCACTATGCACATTGGATGCTCTGAAACAATTGTACCTTTTTTTAAATTTAATTTATTTTTTATTATTCTTTTAAATAATTGTTGTTTCGTTTTGGTGAGGCGCTCCCCATTCCATCAAAGTACAGGATCCCAGCAGTTACGTGAGGGAGCATGACCAAAAATAGAAACCCTCATGGTCTGGTAATGGTTACTGTACCGGTAATTTATTGCTGAGTATGGGAATATTTAAACATACAAAAGGTCAGGGCTACAGCGCTGAAGTTTGCTGCTGACACGGAATGTAAACAATATATTGGTCCATTCAGAATTTGTAGTACAAGCTGCGAATTACAAGCACAGCCACGCCTTTAGAATTGTTGTGTTGGTTTGGTATTTCACGCGCCAACAAGTAAACAAAATAATTATTCAAAGTATTGTATATAGTCACAGAACTACGACACGCAAAGGATATTATAATTGCTTTGACTCTGCACGAAATGACTTTTCACAATCTCTCTTCATGCACTATTTCTCATTTGGCCATTAAATACTCGCTTTCTGTAATATAACATACCGATCCGTGCTGTTTTTGCATACAGCATAAGTGCAGTGCGCTTTGTTCGGACCCATTTTTGCGCCAAATAATTTATGCAACTTGCCGACCTGTTTAATGTTATTCAGGGTAATATGTCATAGAATATCTTAAAATAGAAACTGAGTCTTTTTTTTCCCGCCTAAAGTGCATCTGTCACGTTTTTATTTTTTAAATTAACAAGACATCTTGATTCTTCTTTTTGACCAGGGCCGGCTCTACCGACGGTGCAACACGTGCATTTGCACGGGGCGGCAAGCTTTGGGGGGCGGCAAAAAAATATTTTTACTTATTTTTACAATCCCGCCAAAATATTCCGCCTGGGAGCTAGCGATCAGGTGTTCAAGGTTCAAGCCCGGGCGCGGGCATTTGTAAGAGTGTCATCGACCGGGATTTTGACTGAATAACCTGAATGGCTTCTGATATAAACCCTCTATGGATGGTGTCACGGAGTGTTCTTCCTCTTCTTCCTCGTTCGCCCTGAAAAGGACGGTGGTTGCGTTGTGTCTGTTTACGCCTAAGCTGTGATATTCTGCACCTTTCGGTCGACACATCCGACTTCAGCACGGCATTTTTTAGGGACCGGGTTTGCCTTCCCATTGCGACCCGCACTCGCTCAGCCAGACTGCATTGCTGCAGACTGTTTCCAGGACCACCACGTGGAGGTGGAGTGCGGTCTTGACCAGCTCTGGTTTGCTGGTCCTGGTGCAAGCAGTACAGCTATGGGTCTGCATTCACTATTGCTGCATCTTGGGGTCCCACGGAGTGTTCGAAGGTTTCGTCTAGATTATTTTAAAATTCCTTACTTTTCTATTCCTTCACATTTTGTCTATTTTCTTTACGAAATATTTGCACCTGCGGTCTGTTCTTTAGTTGTTTTTCAAATCTTCACTAATAGTTCTGCCATACGACCCTAATGCTATCTTCTCCTACAATGGCACTAAAAGGTATTTCTTTAGGGACGTCAGTACAATTTATTCGCTTGGTCGAAACCACAGTGGTTCCCAGAGGATTATATTTCCGTGTTCAGTGGTCAACTGAAGACCGCCACGATAAATCTTCCAGCATGGCTGAACGAGAGAAGGGAATTAATTAACTTGGAGTGGGAATCAGGAATTTATTTTTCTATCGACCGTTCTATGTTGGCGGCTCGAATGTTTCAGTTGGTTTCGAGTGTGCATTCAAGGAAGTTGATTTTGCTCAGTGTAAATGTGCTATGTGTTACAGTGATAAATAAGTTTTTTTAAACGTTTCATGGAAATTAGTACAGTGCTTCAGCCTCCATTCATTACTAAATAATACATTTTATTGTAGGGTTTATTAAAACAGTTTTAATATTCAAATAGATATAATGTCCGATAAAAGAAAAAAATTATCAGGTGCCGAATACCGGAAACGGAAACTGGAAAAAGAACGCGATATTCAAAAACATAGCGGGGCTTTACATAAATATCTAAAAACTGAAACAGCTGATGTAGGACAGAAGAAAATAAGCAAATGTACCGAAATAAATGATTCTGAGCTCATGGCAAGTACTTCTAACTCGGACCCCAGTAACGTAGATATTACTAACAATGTCGAAAATGAGACTGATTTGACCGTTTCCAATTCCAGAGATTTAAGTGATGAACTTGAGAGGTACACTGATCCGGCAAGATGGAATCCTTCTTTAAGCGATACCGAAAGACTGGAAATCGTAAAAAAGGCCTGACAGAGACCAAAAAATGAGTTAGTTTTTCCGCGCAGCTCTAATGGTCGGAAATTTTCACTAAATTTTTACACTTGGGAGCTAAGCAATGGAGAACATATTAATAGATCATGGTTAGTGTATTCAAAAGAAAAAGATTCTGTATTTTGTTTCTGCTTTAAGTTGTTTTCCTGTAATAAAATGCCACTCACTACTGATGGCTATAATGATTGGGGTCATTTGTATGTGAATCTTAACGAACACGAAAAATCTAAAAACCACTTGGAGTCCCATACAAAGTGGTTTGAATTATCGTCCAGGCTTAAATCAGCACAGACAATTGATTCACTGCAACATAAGTTATTAAATTCAAAAGTTCGACACTGGAGGAGCATAATAGAACGCCTAATTGCTATTGTCCAGTTCTTGAGCCAACAATGCTTGCCATTTCGTGGAACATCTGATAAATTATATGACCCTAACAATGGAAATTTTTTAAAGCTTGTTGAACTGATTGCCAGATTTGATAGTGCTATGTGTGAAGATGTTATATAAATTACTTGGTAAAGTCTGGGAAAAGGAAGAAATACCAGCAGAATGGAAGGAAGGATATCTGGTTAAGTTGCCTAGGAAGGGAAATTTACAAGAGTGCACAAATTATAGAGGAATAATGTTACTTTCAGTACCAGGAAAAGTATTAAACAGGATTATCCTTGAAAGATCAAAAGAGTCCATAGACAAGAAACTGAGAGATGAACAAGCAGGTTTTCGACAAAACAGATCCTGTACAGACCAGATAGCCATTTTGAGAATAATAGTTGAACAAAATCTGGAATGGAATTCACCATTATACATCGGATTTGTGGACTACGAAAAGGCATTTGACAATGTAGACAGAGAATCACTTTGGAAATTGATGAGGCATTATGGAGTTCCCCTGAAGATCATTAATTTAATAAAGAAAACATATGAAGACATGACATGCAGAGTTCTTCATGAAGGACATCTTACAGAACCGTTTGGGATAAGAACAGGAGTGCGACAGGGATGCCTCTTGTCTCCATTTCTTTTCTTACTAGCAATAGACTGGGTTACGAGAACATCGACAACATACAACAGAAATGGAATCCAGTGGACTCCGACTAAGCAGTTGGATGATCTGGATTTTGCTGATGACTTAGCTCTTCTGTCCCATAACCGTAATCAGATGCAGGACAAATTGAAAACACTCGAGAGGTCACAGCAATTGGGTCTGAAAATATACAGGGAAAAGACAAAGATAATGAGAATAAATGCAGGTAATGATAACAGGGTTGAACTTGAAGAAGCACCAATACAAGATGTAGAATCATACACATATCTTGGCAGCAATATATACAAAGTTGGAGGGACAGACAGTGAGATCAAAATAAGAATACAAAAAGCAAGAGGAGCTTTCATTGCATTGGGAAATATATGGAGATCAAGAGAAATCGGATCCAACACGACAATAAGAATCTTCAAGAAATGTGAAGTCAGTCCTATTGTATGGCTCTGAGACATGGAGAACAACAAAGACAACAACCAAAAAGCTACAGACTTTCATAAATGGATGCTTGCGTAGAATAGAGGGATTAAAATGGTATGACAAGGTTACCAACGTGGAACTGATGACAAGAACTAGAAAAGTGCCAGTGGAACAAGAGATGAGAAGAAGACGATGGCGATGGATAGGACACACACTGAGGAAACCTGTTGATAGCATTACAAAGCCGTCCTTGTTCTGGAACCCCCAGGGCAAGAGAAGCAGTGGTAGACCAAGAAGCACATGGAGAAGAGAGCTGGAAACAGAGGTGAAAATGATGAGAACGTGGAAAGAACTTGAGATGATGGCACGTGACAGGAGGACTTGGCATGTGTTTGTTGAAGGCCTATGCTCCTTTGGGAGTGGAGGGTTATGAATGAATGAATGAATGAATGTGTGAACATTTAATGAGAGTAGCTCGTGGATCGACCCAATATTACCTTTGGAAAAACATTCAAAATGAATTGATTGCTCTTCTCTCTGGAACCATAAAAAAATAAGTAATTTCTATGGTGGAGAAAGCTAAATATTATAGCATAGTTGCAGACTGTACTCCCGATGTAAGTCACATTGAACAATTAACACTAATTGTAAGATTTGTTAATACGAATCCAGATGATATCAACATTCATGAGCATTTTCTTGGTTTCATTGCTGTAGAAGCCACGACAGGAACAGCGTTAACCGAATGCATTCTAAGAAAATTGTCAGACATGGATATTCCAATCGCAAACATGCGTGGCCAGGGGTATGAAAATGGATCAAATATGAAAGGAAAACGTTCAGGAGTTCAACAACGTTTTAGGGACTTGAACCCGAGAGCTTTTTATATCCCTTGCTGTTCTCATTCTCTCAACTTGGTGGTCAATGATGCCGCGATGTCATCTAGAGAAGGGGTTTTATTTTTTTGAAACGGTTCAGAAATTATATGTTTTTCTCATCGTCAACACTGCGTTGGGGAATCCTTAAGAAACATAGCACAACTCTAACGCCCTAGCCACTAAGTACAACTCGCTGGGAATCTAGAATCGAGGCCATTCGTCCTTTAAGATATTATATTGAGGAATTTTATGATGCATTGATAGAAATTGATGATGACGAGTCAGTAGACAAAATGGCGAGACATGAAGCTGAAACCCTTGCCATAAAACTCAGAGATTTTAAATTTTTATGTTGTCTGGTTATATGGCACTATGTTTTAAACGAAATTAATGTTGCTAGTAAACTGTTGCAAAGGATAAAAATGGAATTGGCTAGTGCCATAACAACTTTGAGAAATGTTCTCCAAAGCCTTAAGAATATCAGAAATGATGAATCATTTCAAAATTTTCTTGTTGATGCTACAACATTAGCTGAGAAAGTTGAAGCTGATCCTGATTTGATACCAACGTTTGAATGTACTAGAATGCGTCGGCAGAAAAAGCAACACAACTATGAAGCAAGAGATGAACCTATTTTGGATCCCAAAACTAAATTCAAAATTGAATTTTTCTTTTTTATTATTGATGTTGCAACTAATTCTATTGAAGAAAGGTTCGAGCAATTGGAACACATCACATTTTTCCTTTTTATTCATCCCATTGAAATTGAGACGACAAATGAGCTCTTAAACAAATGTAAAAAATAAAGGCATAACACATCAAGAAAATAGAGAATTGATTGCCAATATGTGATGAACTGAAAGAGTAACAAATTAGTACAGAAAATACACCGCCAATGAAGTTCTTCGTTATATTATTTAACAACTATAATAAGTAAAAACTTTGCCTGTAACTAGCAAGAGCGTAGTTTTTTTCAAAAAGCACATCAAGAAAAAGAGACATTGATGACAATTGATGCGGTCCTTCAAACCATATAAATTCAAATAATGTGAAAATAGTGCTAAAAACTATAACATGTACATACTATAGTTAAGGTTTTTTGTGACTCAACAGTTCATCGCTCCACATGAGAAGAGCATCCCCTATATGTAAGTAATGTAACTACATTTATTTCATATAATTGTTTCTAATAAAGTCAATGGCTTATTTTATGACTATACAGTATTTTCATCAATTTATCAATACATTATTATTAATAGTACTATTTAAAATTAGGCTAAGGGTCATGAAATTAATGTTGAAGCTTGTTTAACGTAATGGTTTTAAAAATTTCAAACGTTAATTTGAGGTTGGGCTGGGGCGGCAAGGTATGGTATTGCACGGGGCGGCAAAATTCCTAGGGCCGGCCCTGTCTTTGACCAACATATCCCCGAGGAGCACCGGCCTTCAACAACTTTATGCCGAGTCTTCTTGTCCTGTGCCATCCCAATTCTTTTTCATGTCGTCTTTATTAATTTCGTGTTAGACTCCAGTTTCCTTCTACTCTGGGGGTTAAAGAATCCTGCAATTCTATCAGCTGGTGTCCCTAATGTGCGCCCTATCCCCTGCTAGCGTTTTATTATCCCTTATTGTGCCGCTGCTCGTGTCATCAGTTTCCCAAGGGTCATCTTGTCATACAGTTACAACCATATTCTAAACAAGTACCCATTTATGAAATTCTGTGATTTCTTTTCTGTAATTTTTGTTGTTCTCCGTCTTTCAGAGCCATACAACAGAATTGACTTGTCATGTGACTTAAGATTCTGATTTTTGTGTGTCCGACCCGCAATTCAACATCATATTTCATTATTATGTTCCTTTGCGATCCTTAAGGAGGATGCAGCCACCACTGCCGCTATCTCTTCGCAAAACCTGCACCAAGCATTTACGTGCTGTTGTAGTAGTGGTTTCTGTGGCGATTCCTGTTACCACGATAAGGTTGCCATCAAAAACAACTTGGCTGAGAACTGTGGAGGCCGTAATGCAAAGAATGAACCAGAGCTGGGGCACTGTACGAAGGATGGCAGCCGACCGAACAAAGTGTAAACAGTTTGTTGCTGCCCTGCAAGACTCCGCCAGGCGTGATGGCCACTGACTACTCTGTATGCCACATGTACAACACGTTTTGGCATTGTCTGCATGCTCGTTGAGGAATTAAATGTATGTGTGTGTGGGTTCGCGTGAGTGATAGACGCGCATGTTTAAGACAATAATATGGCCTGTTTATGTCATATAAAAAGTGGAAGTTGAAGGCCATGTTTACTAGAAAAAGACTCCTCCTCCTAGCCTACGACTTTACACAAATATTTAGCTTTAAGATATATTTTGTTTTGTCTTGTTCCCCCGCATTTCTAAAAGTGTGCTGCCGATTACTCGCAAGAAATCGATTTTTTTTCCTCTGATAAATGAAGACACGAGTCCACGAGTCCGGCAACCAGTAGAATTTATTGTAATTGGCGAGATGCCGCAGTGTGAAATTCTAGTTCAATGTTAATGAACAAAGAGATATAACAAAGGTTATGTATTCACTCTGAGCCAAACAAGGTTGCCTCCCTTACAACAAACAGTATCCTGTTTTACTTAGTCAAACAAGGCGTTGGTTACCTAAATCCACACAAAAACTTCGATTCTATTGTCAGTTTCCACCCTGCCACCTCTGCCTCCAAGACCAACATACAAGATAAATTTGCCGAATTATGAAGCATGTCTCTTGCCTGAAACGAGATGCTGTTTCACATGGGCAGACAGAATTTGTATTTGCGGTTTTCTAATATATTCAATTTTCTTTGTAAGCTTTTTTTTTTTTTTAAATAAAGTATCCCGTTCAACCCTTGATGGATTATAATTAGGGCATATGGTGTACTAATTCAAGAAAAAAAAGTCAGATTTCCAATACCCAAATATAGTTACCCCCTATTCAGTCCAAATAGAGTAAATCAAAACCAAATTTGTGTGAAGGTTTTTGTGTGCGACCTCCCCTTTCCAAGAAACAAACAAACAATACATTTTTTTTCACATCAACGAATTAAAAAAAAAAAACTAAAACGAAGTCTCTTATAACTGCCCTGTTGTTAACAAGGTGAAAAGGAGTGAGAAAGCCCAAGGGTGTCCGAGATTGCATCAAATCCACCAATTATCTGCCATGGCATACAAGCACCCCATCAGACTACCCCTTTTCCTCACACCATCATTGATCCTTATATATTAATTTTAGTTCTTGTTATATACTGTTTTTCTATACTGTACAATTCTCTAGGTCTATCTATTCTCAACACCTGTTCCACAGCTATGGATGAACTGCATGCCTGTAAATAATCTAATATTAGTTTTTTCTGTTATTCATACTTCCTACATTTTACCAGAAAATGCTCTATATTATTTTTTTCTAGATACTGCACAGTAAGGTTCTTCTATTCTAAAATAGCCCATTCCTAGTTGCAGTCTAAGAAGTTTCTTATGACTAGGAATTTTTAGTTCTCTAGACACCTGACACGAGCCTTGAACAATTTATATACATGTCTGCCCTTCAGACTTCCATCCCACTCTACTGCCCATTCCTCAGTTATTATTCTTTGTATGCTGTTGTCTCAGCATTTATAATCCACTTACCACTGAGGTCGCTTATATCTTCAATGACACAAACACCCTGTGTACCCTAAGATCTGTGCGTATCACAAAGCTTCATACTGTTACGTACATTAAACCAGTGGCGCATCTACGAATATACGGTGGTGGGTTAGTTTGGTGGCAGGAGCCTTTTCGGTGGTTTAAATTGAAAGGCGCCATATGGATCACGGAGTCGCCACTGACACTGGTTCCCTTGCACCAAAGCATTTATGTGCTTTTGCAGTTATGGTTTATGTAACAACTTAATGACCACATGGAACTTACACGTGAGTTTCTCCCTTTGAAACCAAGTGTACTTCTTCAAGTACCATGCCTAGTGGCATCGGAGATCATGTTTCTCCCTGTGGACTTCTTCAAGTACCATGCCTAGTGGCATCGGAGATCATATTTCTCCCTGTGGACTTCTTCAAGTACCATGCCTAGTGGCATCGGAGATCATGTTTCTCCCTGTGGACTTCTTCAAGTACCATGCCTAGTGGCATCGGAGATCATGTTTCTCCCTGTGGACTTCTTCAAGTACCATGCCTAGTGGCATCGGAGATCACGTTTCTCCCTGTGGACTTCTTCAAGTACCATGCCTAGTGGCATCGGAGATCACGTTTCTCCCTGTGGACTTCTTCAAGTACCATGCCTAGTGGCATCGGAGATCACGTTTCTCCCTGTGGACTTCTTCAAGTACCATGCCTAGTGGCATCGCAGATCACGTTTCTCCCTGTGGACTTCTTCAAGTACCATGCCTAGTGGCATCGGAGATCATGTTTCTCCCTGTGGACTTCTTCAAGTACCATGCCTAGTGGCATCGGAGATCATGTTTCTCCCTGTGTGCTTCTTCAAGTACCATGCCTAGTGGCATCGGAGATCATGTTTCTCCCTGTGTACTTCTTCAAGTACCATACCTAGTGGCATCGGAGATCATGTTTCTCCCTGTGTACTTCTTCAAGTACCATGCCTAGTGGCATCAGAGATCATGTTTCTCCCTGTGTACTTCTTCAAGTACCATGCCTAGTGGCATCGGAGATCATGTTTCTCCCTGTGTACTTCTTCAAGTACCATGCCTAGTGGCATCGGAGATCATGTTTCTCCCTGTGTACTTCTTCAAGTACCATGCCTAGTGGCATCGGAGATCATGTTTCTCCCTGTGTACTTCTTCAAGTACCATGCCTATTGGCATCGGAGATCATGTTTCTCCCTGTGGACTTCTTCAAGTACCATGCCTAGTGGCATCGGAGATCATGTTTCTCCCTGTGTACTTCTTCAAGTACCATGCCTAGTGGCATCGGAGATCATGTATCTCCCTGTGTACTTCTTCAAGTACCATGCCTAGTGGCATCGGAGATCATGTTTCTCCCTGTGTACTTCTTCAAGTACCATGCCTAGTGGCATCGGAGATCATGTTTCTCCCTGTGGACTTCTTCAAGTACCATGCCTAGTGGCATCGGAGATCATGTTTCTCCCTGTGGACTTCTTCAAGTACCATGCCTAGTGGCATCGGAGATCATGTTTCTCCTTGTGTACTTCTTCACGTACCATGCCTAGTGGCATTGGAGATCATGTTTCTTCCTGTGTACTTCTTCAAGTACCATGCCTAGTGGCATCGGGGATCATGTTTCTCCCTGTGGACTTCTTCAAGTACCATGCCTAGTGGCATCGGAGATCATGTTTCTCCCTGTGGACTTCTTCAAGTACCATGCCTAGTGGCATCGGAGATCATGTTTCTCCCTGTGTACTTCTTCAAGTACCATGCCTAGTGGCATCGGAGATCATGTTTCTCCCTGTGTACTTCTTCAAGTACCATGCCTAGTGGCATCGGAGATCACGTTTCTCCCTGTGTACTTCTTCAAGTACCATGCCTAGTGGCATCAGAGACCATGTTTCTCCCTGTGTACTTCTTCAAGTACCATGCCTAGTGGCATCGGAGATCATGTTTCTCCCTGTGTACTTCTTCAAGTATCATGCCTAGTGGCATCGGAGATCATGTTTCTCCCTGTGTACTTCTTCAAGTACCATGCCTAATGGCATCGGAGATCATGTTTCTCCCTGTGTACTTCTTCAAGTACCATGCCTAGTGGCATCGGAGATCATGTTTCTCCCTGTGTACTTCTTCAAGTACCATGCCTAGTGGCATCGGAGATCATGTTTCTCCCTGTTTACTTCTTCAAGTACCATGCCTAGTGGCATCGGAGATCATGTTTCTCCCTGTGTACTTCTTCAAGTACCATGCTGATACAGAGTAAATATTAGCAAGGGGAAGTGATCTTGAAAATGTTAAGCGAATAGATTCGATTGCGGGTTACGTTGCCTGATTAAGCTGATGTTAAGTTAAAATTGTGTTAGGGGAATTCCCTCGTGTGATCGAGAAGTTTCCAAGTCAGTAAGCGTGGCGAACACTGGTCAGTTCAAATTGCGGAGATGTGTTTTCTCTGAATTGTCTTGAGCTGTGACTAAGCTCGTGTGACTAGCCCATGCAATTATTGAGACTGAGTTGAGTTTTTTAAACAGCCGAGTCTCGTGTCTTTTTTAGGCGGGACTAGTGTGTGAACTAAGAGCAGTCTGTTTTTGGGCACCGACTGGAGAGGTCGGCCCTACAGTGTGTGTTTTGAGTATGCCTGCGCAGTGCAAAAGTTATAGAGGCCATTATTTGTGTAGGCCAGTAATTCCTGAGTTTATTGAAGAATTATGTTTGTGAGTATTTTTGAAGAGGTAAGGATCCATGACTTATATTGTCAGATAATCACGCTGAGATGAGTGAGGGCAAGATTACTGCAAACTGCCAGGGAGTGCAGTCTTGCGAGAAATTGCCGCGAGTATTCACCATTTATGTTGTTAGCACGGCGAGGATGATGTCCGTTTGCTAACCGGATCCATTGTTATTATTGAGAGGGATCCATATTTATATTAGAGCGCCAATGTTGAGAGCGTCTTTATTGAGGAGATTTGAGGAGGCCATTATTATTTATGTTATTAGCACGGCGAGGATGACCGTTGCTAAAAGGATCCATGAGAATATTATAGCGCAGATTTGAGGAGGCCATTATTATTTATGTTATTAGCACGGCGAGGATGACCGTTGCTAAAAGGATCCATGAGAATATTATAGCGCAGATTTGAGGAGGCCATTCATGTTGTCAGCACGGCGAGGATGACCGTTTGCTGAGAGGATCCATATTTATATTAGAGCGCCAATGTTGAGAGCGTCTTTGATGAGGCAGGTTTATTATATAAGCACGGTGATGCCGACCGTTGCTGAAGGGATCCATTAACTATCTATATGATGTTGAAAGCATCTTTGATGAGGTATATTTGTTATATTAGCACGGTGATGATAACCGTTGCTGAGAGAATCCAGTATTGATATTGTATAGCGCTAATGATTCTGAGAAGTGGAGATGTGACTATAGTACTTCCTTGTTGTGAGTTATGTTTGACTATGTGTATTTCATATTAACGTATTGTGACAATAAACAATGTTAAATGTCACCTGTAGTTCCACGACTCGTACGTACGTATCTGTGGCGTGTGAATGTACCCACGCACACTCACTGCGACATTTAACACGGTAGGAGAACAGTAGGCGTGACGGTAGTAAAGCATGACCATAAATAGCCTGTGTGGCGAAATCTATGTCAACAAACAGGTTGAATTCACTAAAGGTATCTCGTGTGTAGCAGTGGTATGTAGTAGCACTAATCCTCATTAGTAACAAGACGTATTAGTAACAGTGATCTTCATGATTAACAATAATAATTGGAACAATACCACGCTAGTAATCACCTCGCTAGTAACAATACCTTAGTGGTAACAGTGGTACCAAAATAACTTTGTATCACATGCCTAGTGGCATCGGAGATCATGTTTCTCCCTGTGTACTTCTTCAAGTACCATGCCTAATTGCATCGGAGATCATGTTTCTCCCTGTGTACTTCTTCAAGTACCATGCCTAGTGGCATCGGAGATCATGTTTCTCCCTGTGTACTTCTTCAAGTACCATGCCTAGTGGCATCGGAGATCATGTTTCTCCCTGTGGACTTCTTCAAGTACCATGCCAAGTGGCATCAGAGATCATGTTTCTCCCTGTGTACTTCTTCAAGTACCATGCCTAGTGGCATCGGAGATCATGTTTCTCCCTGTGTACTTCTTCAAGTACCATGCCTAGTGGCATCAGAGATCATGTTTCTCCCTGTGTACTTCAAGTACCATGCCTAGTGGCATCGGAGATCATGTTTCTCCCTGTGTACTTCTTCAAGTACCAATCCCTAGTGGCATCGGAGATCATGTTTCTCCCTGTGTACTTCTTCAAGTACCATGCCTAGTGGCATCGGAGATCATGTTTCTCCCTGTGTACTTCTTGAAGTACCATGCCTAGTGGCATCGGAGATCATGTTTCTCCTTGTGTACTTCTTCAAGTACCATGCCTAGTGGCATCAGAGATCATGTTTCTCCCTGTGTACTTCTTCAAGTACTATGCCTAGTGGCATCGGAGATCATGTTTCTTCCTGTGTACTTCTTCAAGTACAATGCCTAGTGGCATCGGAGATCATGTTTCTCAACAACTTTCTGTCTCCAGCAGTTCCATTTTTTGTCAGCTTTGCCTTTCCTAACTCAAGAGCAGAGTCAACTTCCCATTTACAGTTGGGGAGACTGAAGGTGAAACTCGCAGGTTTTGAACCCAGAATCTGGTAACTTTGTCATGAGAGGTAAGCATTCTAATCACTCAGCCAATCGGATGCTCACCCTTGCCTATAGTAACTTTAAAAAAATATCAAATAACTGATATTAATCATCTTTGTGGTTTTGGACCATACCATCTAATGTTGTCTTGTATTTAAATTTTTTAAACTTGACACTCCTTCCAGTATATTACTAATCTTCCTAATAAATAGTATACCCTAAACATAATGGGCATTGATGTAGCAGACACTAAATACAGTGAGCAAAATTCTGCTACAAGGTGTGTCATTTTTATGAATATTCAGTTATTAAAATAACTCCATCCTCCTACAGGCTATGCTATTTGTAGCTATGAAAACAACCACTGACACTGATGTAAAAGAACATAACAGTCAAATCCATTAGAAATTGGCCACTGTCTCAGATACAAACCCCTGCATCCTCGGACGGACACACAGACAGACACACACACATATATATATACAGTCTCACGTTAATTTTCCCCAAGAAAAATTGTAGTGAATTGTTTATTTAGAGAATTTATCACTTTTAAAAAACTTGTATCACACTTTATGTATACAACAAATCAACATTAACAAATAAAAAATGTAGTCATAAATGCAATCTACATTTTCATAAACTGAGGTGATGTCTAAAGTTAGGGAATAGTAATGCCGGTAAAAACTATTTATATTCCACCATGTCGAAAAAGAAAAAAAAAGCATGATTCAGGAAGAAAAGAACATTACACTGTGATGGATAACAGGGACGCAGCAAATTTCGCAGTTCGGTAAGTATGATATTTAACTCTAGTTATTCAACTCATGCAGTTTATTAACATTCTTGTAGTATCTATTATTCTTAAGAATTAAGAGCAGTTCATAAAAAAAATAGAGTAAACAGCAATACATTAAATGTTATCCTATCATCTCATCTCAACCCATAACCCGTCATGGGTCGTAGGGGTGCCATGGTGGAAGCATCAGCAGACATGGTCCTCCACTGCTCTCTATCCTCAGCAATGCGTACAAGTGTGGAAAAACCGTGTCCTGCCCATTCTTTGATGTTATCAGCCCAGGATTTTCTTTGCCTATCTCTTCTCTGTTTACCTTCGACTGTTCCCTGGAGGATCGTTTTCGAAAGGGAGTCATGACGAGTTACATGCCCAAACCAGGCAAGCTTTCGACGTTTCACTATTGACAAAAGTGGTTCTTGGTGGCCTGCATAGGTGTTTATCTTCTCTCTAGCATAGACATTTGTTTTGTGCTCTTTATAGCAAATGCGCAAAATTCTTCTAATATCTTGCTTTTTTCTATATTAATCCTATATATATATATATCCTATATATAGTGTAAAATGTAAAGTAAAAATAGCAATTTTGCAAGAAACAAAACTGATACCCTAAATAAATTATTATTATTATTACGTTTTTCTTTTTTTAAATGGTATAAATTTCTTTAAATTTTTTTTTTTAAATTAATGAAGAAAAATATCTCGTTCAACCTCTGATGGGTTATAATTAGGATACATATTGTTTTCAATTCCAAATAATATGAACAACTGCCGATATGAGAAAGTGGCATCACATTTGTCAAATCATTGTAAATAGGGACAATCACAATTGTGCTTATACGTTAAATAAATATAAAAAAATAAATAAATAAACACACAAAAAACGAACAAAATCAAGAAGAAACTCTGAACAAGAATAATATTAAAGTGGAGGGGTGTAAAGGCCTGGTGGTTCCAGTTATATAACTGACTTTAATAGATATTTAATTGACTTTCATCTGTTACAAGTCATATGCATTGTAAAAACAGCATCAGACCTTCACTTTCCCAGCCACTATATATTAACATTTGTTCGTGTTAAATATTGTTTGACTATATTATGCAGTTCCCTAGGTCTGTCTATGCTTAACACCTCTTCTATATTTATAGGTAAGTTGGATGCTTGCAAATAATCTAATATTGGTATTCTCATTTGTTCATACCTCTTACATTTTAACAAGAAATGTTCTATATTATTGTCTTGAAGACATCCTGCACAGTAAGGTTCTTCTATTCTGAAATAGCCTTTTCCCAGCTGTAGTCTGAGAAGTTTCTTATTACTGGGAATTTTCAATTCCCTAGATATCTGACATTTTCTTGTTGGAGCCTTGAAATCTTATATGCATGTCTTCCCTTCAGATTTTTATCCCACTCTGCTTTCCATTCATCTGTTATTAAATCTTTAATTAAGCTCTTAATCTCTGATTTACTCATCCCTACATTTATTAGATTGTTATCAGATCTACCTTTCTTGGCCTCGTTATCTACCTTGACATGTAATATGATCACAACAAATGAAAAGAAGCCTTCATAAAAATTACCTTCATAAAAACCTGTCTTCACAACAGATGATTTAAAGTCTGTGCAACAGATGTCTGTGTTTATCTTACATAACGTCAGCTCCAGTCAGCTAGCATAAGTTTTTTTAGATGCAGCCTCAGTCATTTGATTGAAGATACTTAAAATATAATTTGAGCTAAAAAGATTTGATATGAATTATTCATTTCAATTAGATCAGCCTATTTTAAGAAAACGACACGGTTATATTTCTAATCCTACAAGACATGACAAAACTGACATACTTGTGTAATTAAAACAGTTCATAGAAGCCTGGTATTTTTGATGCACTGTTTTAGACCAGCAATTAATTTTTATGTCCACTTTTAGCAAGATATGATCTATTTCTTTTAAAACTAATAACAAACGATAGCTTGTTCACGCTCAAAAGCTAGAAACAGGTATAGCAGTATATATTTCCACCTCTATTAGTTACCGCCGCAGAATCGACTTAGAGACAGCAGAGACTGAGTGCATATGGTTAGAAATAAAAATACAAAGTCAGGGACACTTTCTAGTCGGGTATCTTTATAGAAATCCCAGTGCAGGAACCATCTGGTACGAAGATTTCACCACTATGATGGACAAAGTATTTACCACTGCCAAAGAAATTATTCTTCTAGGCGAGTTCAACATTGACATGCACAACACAAACCAAATGTGGGAAAACATCACACTATCATACAACCTAAAACAAATAGTCAACCAGCCTCCCAGGGTAACAAAAACATCATCCACAACAACTGACCACATCTACGTCACCTGTGCAGAAACATTATCGGCTACCCCGACAAGCATGGGAAACAAAGAGCCAGGGATCCAGACCCCCAGGACAACCCAGAGTCTGCTGGGAGGACAACATCAGACAATCTTTGAAGGACCAAGGACTAGAATGGAACCAGGCCAGGAGGAAGACAGCTGATAGGATAGTCTGGCGCTCTCTCTTCCAAACCTCTACACCTCACGGTAGAAGGGGAATGACTAAGTAAGTAAGTAGTATGTTAATATCAACTAGACAACACTTCAGTTCTACATTGGTACCTCACTAATTGAAAACGTTAATGAACATAAAACTCTAGGTATAGTCGTTGACCACCATCTAAATTGGAACTCACATGTACATGCACTGACCAAGCAAACGGCACAAAAAGTTTACCAGTTAGCTAAAAATCAAACATTTTCTAGATGAAGACGCACGAAAATTATTGTATGTATCTCACATACAAGCAAACCTTGACTATTGCTCCACAATCTGGGATGGTTGCTCAATGTCCAACACGAAGAGACTCCGTTCACTACAAAAGCGTGCAGTGCATCTAGTCTCTGACAACTGCCTAACTCAGTGTGTAGATCTATATAAAAAACTCAAAATACTGCCCTTAACAAAGCGCCTTCTGTTTAACAAAGCTAAATTTGTTCACAAAATCCTGTCACATAATGCTCCAGCATATACATGGCCAATGTTCAAATACAATGAAAGACGCAGTCAACGCTTTAACAAACTGCAAGTGCCCAAGCCTAGGCTTGACTTATTCAAGAAAAGCTTAGCGTACTCTGCTGCTCATCTTTGAAATTGTCTTCCACTTAACCTAAGAAACAACCTCAGTCCCTATTCATACAATCGTACTTTTCGAATACTTTATGAGTTCTGATTACATGCCCCCTAATCGGATTATCTTTTCTTATAATATCAACTGTAGGTTCTAATGACGATGTTTGTACTTTTCAATATATTTTATGTCATGCTTATAAGTAGTTAATGTTAGTATGAGTGTGTTATTTTATTTTACTTTACAACATTGAATTCCTTGAAATTGATATGTAAAATGCATGTGAGAATAAATGAATTCAGTATGAAAGGTGAGAGAAAGGAAGGGCAGAATGTCAACCCAATTCTAAACCCTTTGAAAATAAAGTTCGTTCGTTCAATGAAACTTCCACTTTTAAAATCACGGGTTGATGGGATGTGATAGGTTATTTTCGGAAAACACTTTTTAAAATGTTAGGGCTTAAAAAAAATGTTAAAGAGGAAGAAAATCTTATTTAAAAAACATCTGCCCGAACTGCTTGTACATCTGTACACTGACAAAATGCATATAAATATACTGTACAGATTATCCCTTTCCTGTACAAGTTGACAGGTGTGGTCTCTGCCTTTTCTTCTGTTGTCTGGTACTATACTTTTGTAGGAAAATCTTTGCTAGCCCATGTGATCCTGACAGGTGGCCCTATCATATCTGCTTCCTTCTCTTTATTACTGCAAGAAGGTCTTCATATGGTGCTACAGCATTAATACTTTCACGTCTTTTCCATTCTTACTTCTTTGTTTGCTCCTGTGTGCAGTTTACTGACTTGACTCTTGAACTTTTGATTTCGCTAGTGTTTAAATCTTTTTTTAAATATTTTCTTTCCTTTATCTAAAGGATGGTTTCTGTTATTATCTGTTCTTTGTGCAGGTGTTCTATTTTTCCAACAACTTCTCACAGATGTCTTATTCCATAAACTTTTTATCTGTTACCAGTGCTTTTATGTATTCATGATATCTTCTAATTATTGAGGTATTTAAATGTTATAAATGTACATTTTTCTTTTATTTCTTGATTTCTGAGATAATTCTACATTAAACTTTTGTCTTTAGCTATGTGTTGTTGTATATCTTCTGAGCTTCATCTTTCTATTGGCTAACAGAAGATGGTGCTCTGATGCTATATCTCTTCTATATACAGTTATGTCAGAAAATGATGATTGTTTATGCATACATAATCTTCTTAGGATATGCGCCCTAATATAACTGACTAGGGATGCGCCTCGCCAAAACATGGCAAATTTTTTTAATGTTTTTAAAATGTCCTTTGGTCTGGTAATAATCATGTTGCTTTACACTAATTGTAACATGATAATATGGTCTTGAGAAATTATGCAGAAAAAGTGAGTTTTACTGTAAAAATTACAAGCTAAAGAAGGTCAGCCCTACAAAATTCTCCAGTGTCTAAATTTTTTGCCATCAGTTGATTGGGGCTTGCATTTGGAATGTTATGTTTTGCATATAGTCTGCCCAGGCAGCAGTCCTGTTAGAAAGAAAAAAGTAAGATTTATGGCTTAAAAAAGAGACAATAAGCACATGGTCTGAAACTCTGAGTGCATCTAGCCAACAACAGCTCACCTGTTTCTGATCATCATAATCATCAGCATTGTCATCATCAAGTATTTTACTGATTTGTGAAACTATATCTACTATACAAATACTTTTATTTACCAGCTCAGTGCCAATGGCAAAAAAATGGTTGATTCAATAAAGATTCATCACATATTTGAAAACTGTTACACTAAATCTTCAACACTGTGTACCAGTGATTTGAAAAAGAAAAATGCAAGCATTTTCTAAAGATGATATGGTGTTGTTAAATAAATAAACCTTACAATAAAACATGTAGTGATATTTTAATTTGTAAACTTGTAACATTCTTTACATTGTGATACATAATCTAAAATAGTGAATGAAGCAATTAATTTAGTACCCATTTAGAACCCAGTATTCCAAATTACTGTCACAGCCGGGAGTGCAATTGAAGATAAGCTTTCAACTCCAGTAGATGCTCCTATGGTATGTGTGTCAAACAGCTTTTGACAATAAAAGTCCAGATTCTGATCTCCTCGTGGTAGGCCCATTGAAATTAACAGGGTAAGGAGCAAAGGTGAGTGTGTCATGCCTTATAACCAGACAACTTAAGATGGACCTGAGTTGTTAGCCTTTGGTGGCAGCTTGTCTAGGAGTAGGAAAACTTGGATTTCAAACCTTCTGCGGTCTTGAAACTAACATACAGCATTGTCTTTTACTTTTATCTTAGTATTAATTTTACTGCAGCAGCTATTGCTAAGGTAATGATGGGTACAATATTCAGTGGCTGCATGGAGTTATGAATGAATTTTGTCTGGTCTCTATCTCAAAGCCCACTCTTTGCAATTTTCAAAGACAAAGAAATCTGTAAGCATGGGCAACTTTTGCCTGACTCTGAGACTTACTCCTCTTATTATTATACCTCTTCGTTCCCTGTAGAGTAGAAGCCTCCACCACACCACGTTTGGTCCTAAGTCAGTTGTACTGCTTTTCTCAGTTTATTCCAATGGATTTAAGTCTGGTGTTTTGAGTTTACTGCCATGTGAGTGATCTTCATATTCACTGTAAACTGTGTTGGTTCCAGTTCAATTTCAAGCAATATTGAATTATTCTCTGCACAGCATATGTCTTATTCATTTCCTGTGTGTGTGTCCGGATGATACAAATTATTTTTGTTCTTTACCATAATTTGTCACTGCACATTTGGTCAGACAATCTGATCCTGGATATATGAGATAAGCAGTAATTGATGAAGGTCTGAAGTTTGTTATTCAGGCTTTACTGTATACCTCCATATCTTGCCTCCAAAATATACATCTATAGTCTTTACAGTAAGAGTTATTTTGTGTGAAAGTATGTTAGTTCCTCTAAACATGTCTGATGGCAGTGTATACATGTGCCTAGATACCAACTGTAATTCCCTGTAACTCACGGATGTGACATCCATACTAAGATAGACTGTAACTCACAGTCCCTTGCTAACAATCACTTGAAATGTCTAAGCTCTTGACCATTAAATTTAAAAAAAAACAAAAAAACTAACCTTTAAATACTGCACTGCTACAGGTGATACATGTGAACAACCATTAAGATATATCTCTTGTAACTGAGGACAGCTACTGGCCAGGCTAAAGATACTTTTATCTGTGATGGCAGGGAGACCTGAGAGGCACAAATTGGTCAATGGACAGCATCCACTTAAGTAGCAAATTGCTACATCTGTAACCTAGAATACAAAACAAAGGGTTAATGACCAGCTGACTCACCATCCTCTACAAAGGATCCAGGGCTAAAGATGAATTCATTCATCATCCGTCAGCAGTGTTTTTTTTTTTTACAATCCCATTCAACCCATGATGGGTTATAATTAGGATATATAATGTAGTAAGTTCAAGAGAATAAAATCTTATTTCTGCTACCTAAATATGGTATCTTCTCTCCCTCCACTCAGTCCAAATATAGTAAATCAAAACTGTAAAATTGTGTGAATGTATGTGTGTGTGTTCTCTCCTTTCCAAAAAAAAAAAAAAAAAAAACATTAAAATAAAAACACAAATACAAAAAAAGAAAAATTAGAAAAAAAGTCTGCAGTGTCTTAACTTTAGTATTCTGATTAAATTAGTTTTGCCACCATTATTTTCCTCTTTTGCTCCCTATGAATCCACCATGCAGCAGGCATCCTTGCAGGAAGCCTGCATAAAGCATTCACGTGCTCTTGCAGTGATAATTTGTGTAGCATTTTTTTTTTTTTTTAAATTAATGAAGATAAACAGAAATCCCGTTCAACCTCTGATGGGTTATAATTAGGACATATATTGTTTTCGATTCCAAATAATATGTAGCAATTTGTTTTAGATGATGAGGTTGCCCGCCCCATGCCCTCATATTAGTCACTTTGAACAACATGCCTGAGGAAGTAGTCATAGTCTTTCTTCGCTTCGTAGGAGATTCCCTGGGAATTACATGGGGCATGGGAGCTGCGCTGGTGTAATAGTTACCACACTGCGCTAGCGATCGGGTGATCCAGGTTCGAGCCCTGGCACGATCATTTAAAAGAGTGTCATTGACTGGGACTTGGACTGGAATAATTCGAGCCCTGGTGAAGACATTTGAAGAAGTGTCGTCAACCAGGGACTGGAATAACCTGAACGGCTCCAGAGCTGACCCAGCTCTAATAGGTACCTCTGAAATAGGCGAGTATCTGCCTGAATGGCGAGAGGACACCTGTCATTGTACAGGAAAAAAAGGGATACTCCTGTAAAATCAGTCTCAGGCTAGACATATTAACCGGTGATTTCGCCTCGAGTATTAGCGGGCGCACGATTAAAAAAATAAAAATATTAATAAAAATTTAAAAAAACAAGGAGCTTAATTATGCCATGTGCACTTTAAAAATGTCTTGTCTGCAGAAGCCAGTCAGTATACTATCCATGCATATTTCTATTGGTGCTCACCTGCTTACAACCAATCAGGTCAAGGTTTGTCAGCTTGGGTGAGTGGTCAGCCAAGTTGATTATCATGTCATCGCTCACTGTGCTAAGGCCCGACAGATCCAGGTTAACCAGGTTGGGGCAGCTAATCATTATTTGGTCTAATGTACTAACATCCATCTGGCAAAATAATTACACTTCAGTTAAACAACTTTCATAGGTGGGTGTTTTAAATAGAAGGATTGTAATGGTATGATAAGATCACTAATGGGGAACCGATAACAAGAACCAGACAAGTCCCAGTGGAATAAGAGATTAGAATAAGACACTGGCAATGGATAGGACATATACTGAGAAAACCTGGTGATAGCATTACAAGATGGTCCTTGCTCTAGAATCCCCTGAGTAAGAAGGGTAGAGGAAGACCAAAGAACACACAGAGAAGAGAACTGGGGACAGAAATGAAAGGAATGAGGAAGACACAGAAAGACCTTGAGCTGATGGCACGACCTTGAGCTGATGGCACGACCTTGAGCTGATGGCACGACCTTGAGCTGATGGCACAGGGCAGGGAGACTTGGCATGTTTGTTGAAAGCCTATGCTCCTTGGGGAGTTGAAGGGTGGTTAAACAACTGTAACACTGAATATGAACATTTGATGATCAGATTAAATCCTAATGATATGTTGTCCTAAAGAGTTTCCTATATTTTAAATACTAAAAAGGGACCCAAAGACGCAGCAATAGAGAACGCAGTCAGCGACTCATAGCTTGACTGCCTGCGTCAGGACCAGCGAATCAGAGCTGGTCAAGACTGCACTCCACCTCCACGTGGTGGTCCTGGAAACAGTCTGCAGCAGTGCAGTCTGGCTGAGCGAGTGCGGATCGCAATGGGATGGCAAACCCGGTCCTAAAAAATGCCGCGCAGAAGTCAGATGTGTCGACCGAAAGGTGCAAATATCACAGCTTAGGCGTAAACAGACACAACGCAACCACCGTCCTTTTCAGGACGAACGAGGAAGAAGAAGAAGAAATACTAAAAAAATTCTGGAGTGAAAGTCCTAATGTCACTCTTTCTTGAAGGCAATTAACAGAAATTAGTTATTTGTGTCCACAAATATTAGCATGCTAATAAATCAACCATTGTAAGAACTTTTTCAAGATTAACTTTATAAACTGTGCTTTAATTTAATTAATAACTTCTAAAATAGATACTGTGCTTATGAATTTAAATAATTTTTAAAAATATGAATTAAAAACCCAAGCACTCAACAGATCAGCAAGCAAAAGCAACAACAACAACTGCTTATTACTTTCTGATTCTACAATCACTAATTTCTCAGTTATTACCACCACTCTCCATAGTAACATGAAATGTGTGTTAAAAATCACATCCTCTGGTGGGTTTTTTTTTGTGGGCACAATTTCAGCATCAATTACTTAAAAGGGGTTGATGAAAAGAAGAAATGAAAGAAATTCAGAACATTATTAACAAGTTTTGTAAACACTGTAGAAGGGCTCCATTATAATAATTAGCTTAATGTTTGGCAATACTAAGTCATACCACAAATGGCACTTGAAACACAGAGCTGTATGTTAAGGCTGATGAAAAATCATGTAGTATTTCTGCGATTCTTCAGCTAATGGAAAATTCTGAAGTGTATTTTTCAACATTTTGAAAGACCTAACAGTTAAGTTTTTTTTTACTTATTTATAACCTCCTTTCTTCTTTTCATTAACTCTATTTCTGACTTTCATTATCATTTATGGCATGACTACGAACAATAACTTTCACAGATGACAAACTCATGTACAGAACTGGCTCAGACAGACAGGAAATGGTCTGAGGCATGCAAGAGACACTACAGGCAGTTTCTAAATGGCGTAAGGAAAGCAGATCAAAGGTCGATCCCAACAAGGCCTGTGTGATGTGGTGCTCTTTGAACAACTCCATAGTGAAAGCAGACCTTCCTTTAAATGGGCAGAACATTAAAAGGCAAGACAAGCTGAAGTATCTGGGAGTAACGTTTGATTATGGGCTATCGTTCAAGTATCATGTCGAACTGATCATATAGAAGTGCAAGCAAGGACTGGCAGCCTTAAAAACAATGGCTGCTGTGTATTTGTAACAGAGACTACTGTTTCTCCTGTATCATCAGCTCATGATTTCAGTAATCGAGTGTATGGGCTAGGAATACTCACGCTGTCAGTGTCACAATATATGTGGTGGTTTTTGATGTTATGCAATGTTGTTGTTCTGTAGTACTATTGTACTGAATGAGGTCAGCTGTGAAGGTCCCTGATTATAACAAAGTTTGGGTTGAGTTATCAGGACACCTTTCTGCTACCACCCTACGACCTCAATCAGACCTTATCTTGACTAGTATGTCTGATAGCTACGTCTAATGTCTAGGGTAATGCAAGTGTGATGTGATGGTAATTAATTACACAAACACACACACAAACACCAAAATTAATCTATGTGATCAAATCAACCAACACCGGTTGTTAAAAGTTAGTAATATACAATTTTTTCTATAATTTTATTAGTCCTATACCTAAGATTCTTTTGGTTAGGACTGTCAAATCACATGAGATCAATTTATATATCTACATAAATAATAGGCATACTTAATTAACTAAAAGAGGACAATTTGTCCTTAATCATATATATATTGTAGTTTTATGGTATTGTAAAATTTCTAGCTATTTCTAAAGTGTTATGAGCTGGCTGGTTGGGGTGTTAACATCACGCCCAGTCTTTGTCACAATGCTTCTTTTCTCTTGATACACTTTACTTCTTGACAGATAGTCTTTATTTATATTTCCTTTTCAGGTTTTATGAAGTGGAAAAGTTGATAAATTCTCCTTGTGCCAGGGCTTGTTTACTTATCTGGCACTGGAGGATTGAACATAGATGTATGATCTGCCAACAGCCACTGTTGATCTTGTCCCAAAAGAAATAGGGTAGGCCGCGAGTACCTCTATCTCTGCTGGAGTAACTTTTTCACACAGGAATCTGGCACCTGACTAGTGCCAGACAAAAACCCTGTAACATGAAAATTATGTTCTGTCTTAGCATAATACCTAATCCACCAATTTTACAAACAATACTATATTTAACCTAAAAGATCTGGATCAGATCTCTCTGACCAACTCAGCACATCTCCATAAAATGAGGTAACACTTTGTACAAGTTTTCATATTCCTCTCTCTAATGTCTGCAACGCCTCTGCTATTCTCAATGATTTTTTTCCATACAATGTGATAGGTGATGTGATTCCTGGTGACAACCTATAAGTATTTTACTACTACCTCTCTGGTAGCTTGATAACATGGTGGAGCAGCAAATAGGCTTGTATAAGTCTACTAATGACTTCTTTACTTACAGTCGTAGTGTTTTCTTCATTACCCAAGTCAAACAACATAATTAATAGTATAAATAATGTTAATAATTTCGGTCTTACCACAATTCAATGAATACACACAGGAACGTTGAATTAGCACAACCTCAGATGTACTGCTTGCTGGACTATGGCGCCCTTACACTTTTTATTAATTATATCTATATTCAAGGCACGTCACACTTCTCAGCTCTCAAGCGTCCTGCTTCTATGAACAGTCTTCGTGAAAATGGCACAGAGCCTTCAACTTTCCCAGTAATCTAAACTGTTTCGACCAATGAGATCTAACTACTAAGTTTGTCAATTCAAATTTTTAAAACTAAGGTCCAATTTCGGTCCAATGTTAGTGTACCTCTGTCGGTCTGTCCGTTCGAACTTGGCATTCGTCAAAAATAGACTTGGTTTTGGCCTAACTCTACATAAAAAAATATTCAGTTTGGGTCTGCTAAAATCAATGCGCTTGCGGTGTGGGTGAAGAAGAAACTTCATAACTCCCCTATTTTCATTTCTACCTTATTTTTATACTTACAATTAATAATTCTATCGGTGTATCAATGTACATCATCACAATGTGAATGACTGGAACACATTCAACATGAAGGGATGCAACTAGTTTTGGGCTGTACGCGTCATACCCCCATTGTGACAATGAGATACATGCTCGGATTGCTGTCGATTAGATCCAGATATGCGATGGCCCAGGCAAAAGCCTATATGCGGGTAACCACCGACAAAAGACACACCCTACATGAGAATGTAGCTGACATCAAAGGAGCAAGAATAAAGAGGGGGATGTCATAGATGGCACGGGCAGAGGCTAAAATTGGTAAGGTGACCAGGGTTGAAAATATATACAAAGGGGAAGAGTGGAGTAAGTCAGGGGAGAACTGGATAAACTACCAGCAGGTCATCATTAGCCTTGGCAGAGAGTGCAGATCTTGGGGCAATGGAAAAGGAGAGTTGGAGATTAATCAGCTAATAAGTGATCATGCTGGGGATAATGACACAATTGTGTACACTGATGGGTCTGTAGTGCGTGGTGAGAAATTAGGATGGGGCTTCTCTGCAAGAATAAAGGGTAGGGTCATTGCTGAACAGAGTGGAGCCTACATGACAACAACCTCCAGCATGAGAATGGAGGTAGAGGCAGTTACTGCAGCACTGAGGTGGCTGTCTGAAACTCCATCAACCAGGGCAGTTATACTGTCAGACTCTCAATCCATGCTTCAGAAAGTTCAGAACAGATGGCTGTGACAGGAATGGAAAACATCATTAGAATCTTCAAGTCTTCAAGAACTGGTGTGGATCTACTGTCCTGGTCATGCAGGGGAACGTGGCAATGAGAGGGCTGACGGACTGGCCTCAAGAGCACCTATAGCAAGGACACTGGACATGGATAAGGGAGAGATATTGAGGGCAGTTAAAGATCACCTGCTAGATAATGACACTACAATGGATGAATCAACAAGGCTGAGACTGTTGGAGTCTGGCATCAAATGTGAGACTAGCAGAGATGGACGTGAGAGAGGATGCATCCATCGTATGTACAACCAGCGTGCTACAGGTGCAATTAGCATTCATACTCTTCGACATTTGCTGAGGGAGACTGAGCACCTATGGGTTTGCCCAGAGTGCAGTGAGGTCGATTGTGATTAACAATAACAATAACAAAATGACATGACAGTATTACTTTTTAACAAAGTAGCTCCAGGGTCTCTGAAGAGAGAAAGAAAGAACAGGTCTACTGCACCCTAAGGCATATCGTACAAAGCGACTAATACGAGGCTGGCTACCTCATCGTGTAAAACAAATGGCCATAGAAACCTTTGCTGCAGGAGCTTGTGAATGCTTCCTGCAAGGGGACCAACTACAGTGGTAGCTCCATAAGGAGTGCAAAGGAAAATGAATGACAAAATAAATATTACTTTTCAAAATGTGCAAAGAAATAGGTTTGCATTTTACAGAATTCCTCTTTCCATCATTTGTTAGTCTTCGTATTAAGATCATTAGAACTAACATATAATAAGAAACATATGCCATGTCTTACCAGTCTACAACTGACAGAAAGTTTCTGTATTTTGAATGCCCTCTCAGAATCTGTAAATATAGGTCGAAGAGTAACCCCTGTGATTTGCCGCAATATACTGATATGGAGTGATTTCAGTATAGTACAAAATGTGCCCACAGATTTAAGTCCTGCATCTGTAATCTCCTCAGCTCCAATTCCACTCAAATTCACATCAATAAGCTTATGACCTATTTTCTCTACAATCTGCAACATTTAAAAACATTTAAATTTGTTTATAAAGTACAGGTTTGAAATTGAAAATGTTCACAAGTTAACAAAATTTTTTTCAACATTTGCCCTTATCATGGTACAATAAAATTAAAAAATTTTACAGATTTGGATAATAAACAAATAACTTTTTTTCCAAAATCCATTTGAAGCATGAGCTACTGATAAAAGTGACAAATCCTCACAAAATAAGTAGTATATTACATTTTAAGATAATGAGAAGTTAACATCAAACAAATATCTTTCAAAGACCCTTGCAATGGTGAAAAAAAAATTATTTTTTAGAAAAATGAAAAGTTATGCTACTTGAAGATATGTCTGAAAGTCATATTCTGCGAAAATCAGGTGTAATACTGACACGTTTAAACAGATCACTCAGATATATATATTTTTTTTAAATTGAGAAATGTCCCGTTCAAGCTCTAAAGGGTTATAATAAGGATATCTAGTCAAAGTAATATGTACTGCTGCCGATATGCAAAAAGTGGCATCATATCTTCAGTCCAATCAATGTAAAAAGAGCAAATAAAAATTACCAAATTGTGTGTGAAAGAAAAAACACAAACAAAAAACAGGCAAATAACACCAAATAAAAACAAAAAATGGGGGAAGATTGTAAAAGCTTAGGGTGTTTAATCTGATATTTAATTGACCTGCATTTGTCATAAGTAATATGTTTTATAAGAACACCACTAGACCTTCACTTTCCCTGCCATATACCCACCGATCACTATATATAAACTTTTGTACATGTTAAATACTGCTTAACTATATTATGTTCTTCCCTAGGTCCATCTACTCTTAACACCTGTTCTATATTTATATGTGAATCTGAAGCCTGCAAATAATCTAACCCACATCATCTGTGGGTACAGAAGATACAACATTTCACATACTTTAACTCTCACAAATAATGTTTTTTAAAAGATATTTTTAACTTAAAGATAATTTGCTCTTTCTCCAAATCAGACGTGATATAACACCACTGATTTTGTGAAGAAGCATCCAGATATTAACCATTTAATCTGGACTGGACTGTGCCAGTTTATGAGCAATGGAAATGATATATGTAGGTAACATAATGTAATGGAACTTTAACTAACAGATAGTGAATACTTGATACAACATCAGATAAGACTGAAAAATAACTAACAAAGTTTAAATGCCACAAACCCTGGTTAATGTGTCATCAGTGAGAGCTGGTACACCACAGATTTTCATGCTGGTGAGGCATGGCAAACGAGTGACAGATTCAACCAGTATATCTCCATCTTGCAACATCAGTCCACATAAAGAAAGGGAGGTCAAAGACTGAGGTAGGGTCCACAGAACCTCACACTCTGGGGTCTTTGCAAGCCTGCTACAGTAGCTCAAATCCAGGTCAACCATCTGTGTGCATGCTTGAAAAAGCTGCAAATTTTATTTGAATGGATTATAACTGCTGCAAGCTAGGAATAATTATTGCTACCAAATTTAACAATCCAAAAAGTTAAGTACATAACTATATTCAATACAAAAAAGCATTTAGCAATATGAAGCTCCATGCTAATTTTTAAAGGTTAAGAAACACTGCTCTAAGGGACTAATATAAACATGAATTATATTTTAAAAGTATGAGCCTGATTATATTGAAAATTATCATTTTTATCAGTGATAAAAGTCCTACCTTTATTAAAGATTCTTTTCCCACACATTTTGCTCCATTTAGATCCAACCTGTGTGATGCAGTTAACATCAACTTAATGCAGATGTGAAACATGGCTAATAATATTCCTAACTTGTATTTCCAGTTCAAGGTTTTGGAATATTAGCTATTACAATTAATCAGTTTAGCCATTACAAACTGAACCCACATAAATGTAATAATTTATTAGTTTACTTTAATTATGTTTGTTAGTATTACCAGCTCTTTAAGTGATGAATTCTTGCATCACTAACAATTACCTGGTGGGAAATTCATTTTGCATAATCATATCTTTTACAGTTGCTATGAATAGTTGTAATTAGTAAATTGTAAAAAATATATTTTCTTCATTCAGACAAATACTTTGCCCAGTAATAATGTAACAAATTCAAATTAAGTGTTCAATATAATTAATTTAAAGAAATTTAAACTGTCATATCATTTTAAAATGAACAGAATTTTTATTTCCAACTTTTTAATGCATTAAATTACTAATGATATAAAATCACCAAAATGCTCAGTAATAATGTTACTGATTTACAATGTTTGTTACAGTTTGGTGTAAAAATTGCTTGAAAGGTCAGTCATAACAATAAAACACAGTACAATATCACACTTTTGCACGTGACATGTCTATAATTGTCCAGCATTGCATGACGGAAAATAACATCTTCATATGTTCTGCACTGATTATTTTAAACATTATTGCTAATACAATCACAGATATGTTGAGTTTTATAAATGACTTATAGAAATTATCTTACAGTGAAATAAGAGTCACAATAATGCAAAGTTTAATATCACACTCTAGCACTCTCAATATGTTTGGCACTGAATGCTATAAAATATTATCTTCATTCTACAGTCTGTTCACACTGTCCAGTTATTAACTTTAAAGTCTGAATTACTGCCATAAAAATTACAATCTAACAACAACAGTAAACTGCAAAAATTTCCTCTCTCAACTATTCCGCTGACCAGTTTCAACCCCCTAGATCTGGTTGTCATTTGTCTACTAGCAATGCAATGAAACGCAAAAGATAAAAAAAAACTGAAGGTTTATGGGTAATAAAATTGTGAAGGAGCTGGTGATTTACAGATTGTGATGATGATGGTGTATAATGCATACAAATCCAACACTGAAATGGTCTGTTACAAAGAAAATAATATCTAAAACAAATAAAGTATACTAAACAAATAGCAGGATTTCGATCAAGGGGATGACCATGAACATACCTGTCAACCTCCTGAGACAAAAATCTGTACGCCGGACCAAAAAAATCCTTACAAACACCCAAAAATCCTTACGCAAAAAATATATTAATAAATTATACGCAATACAGTTTTAAAATGAGAAATGACATATACAAATCTATTAGCATTTGAATTATTGTGATATAAAACATGCTAATAGCCTCAAACTGTTCTTTACATATAAAAAACTAAGTGATCATGATGTACACTGTTCTTTCGATGTACAGTGTTTTGTATTATAATCAACACATGCACTTTTAGCACTTTGCAGAATTGCATTTGTGGGCTTAAAGTCTGCACAGCATGTATCAATGTTAATCTTACACTGTAAAATAGAAGTGAGTGTGTCCGCATTCATGGACCTCCTGCAGTCTGTGTGGATTTTTTTCATCATTGAAAATGATCTTTCGCAGTCAGCATTGCTGTGAGGGAGTATCAGCAGTCGCTGAATGATGACTTTCAAATTAGGGAAGCGGATGGCACCAGTACTAGTTTTCTGGTCAACAACTTCCAGCCAATAGCTAGAGAAGCTCTTTTTCTGACCACTATCTGTTAGTAGAGGCACACACACATCAGGCAACATACAGTAGTCATCGAACTCATCTTTCAGTGCTTCCTGATCAAGATCTTGGGCAAAAGCATCTGCCAATCTGCAGATGTTTGGATACCTGAGATTATCTTTAGTGCTTGGATCTAGCACTTTTAAGTCCTTTAGAACCTGGTTGTCAAAGGGAAATTTATCAGTAATTTTTTTAACCACTGATGTGTAAAAATTTCTGACATCCTCAAAAAATGAACTCTTTACTCCACTATCAAGCTCCATTTCTTCGATAAATGCTCTGTTCGAGAGGCCAATTGCCAGTATGCTGTCATCATGCTGCACCCCACGATCACTAAATTTGATATGCCTCAAGTCAACAACCTGTTTAACATACTTCATCTCCACAAATTTAACTAAAAATTTTCTAAGCAATCTGTCCATCTCCTCCATCATGCCACCAATCTGCGACTCATCTGTTTGAAAGAGTTTATTAAACTCATTTAACAGTGGCAGAATGAAACTCAGAAAACGAAGGGTCAGCTGGGTTAGTGGTGCTTTTAAAAGTTTATGGATGTTTTGGACTCTGCCAGGCTTTTCAACATCATTGTGGCTTTCAAAATAAGATGAGAGAGCTGTATACTGGTTAATAATTCTATCCACTACCTTCTGCAATGACAGCCAGCAAGTCTGACAATGTTTAAGAATATTCAGGTCATCTGCTTCTGTGAATAGTTGGAACTCCTTATAAGCCTTTCGTCGTTTTGAGCTGTGCTCAAAATGATAGTACATGTCTAACAAAAGGTCTTCTACTGGCACAGTCAACTGTTTGATTCCATCTTGTGCACATAAATTTGCAAGGTGGCAAATGCACCCAATACTAAAAACTTAAGGGTTCCTCTGCTTGATCCTAGTAAGTACTGAGTTTGATTTCCCCACCATGACATTGCAGTTGTCACTAGCAAAGCCGATGCAATTTTTCCATGGAATATGAAATTTTGTGAACAGATTATCAACATCACTGAATATCGCCTCACTGGTTCCACCACTGCATACAGGCATGTCCAACAATCTCGTTCTTGGTCCCAATCCTTCTTCAAAAACTCTCACTATAATAGCTAACTGCTTCTCTGTTTTCTTGTCATTTGATTCATCAACCATTAATGAGAAGGGTGTTTCCCTGCACAGCTTTATCACTGGTTCTGTTGCAGATGGAGCCAGGCAGTTTTTAATGATAAGTGTTGTCTTTGTCCTCTTCGACTGGAACTTTCTGGCAATATCACTGTCAGGAAACATTACAGGCGCCAAGTCACAAAAGTGATCAGCAACAGATGCAGTTAAGTTATGCTGGGCAATGAAATTGGCAAATAAAACTTCAGCCCTTATAATGCCACCCTCTTCCTGCTTTGGCTGAGCAAAAAAGGTCTTAATAGATGCTCCCTTCTTCATTGCAAACATTTGTTCATGCAATTTCGATTTAAAATGTACTTTCAGATCATATAATCCTGAAGCTACTACTTTAATATCTTTGCTGCATAATCTACAAAAAGCATGGGTTGATCCTAACTTGGATGCATCTACAATGCCAGGGAAGAGTTTAACCCATTCGACCTGAAACTTACCATGACCTGCAAGCTTTTGTTTCTTTGAATTAGGCTCAGCCATCATTCAGTGGATGAAATATTTCAACTAATAATCTTTGTAGATGAAGAGAATGATTAAAAAATACTACGAACAAAGCAAACGGCTAACAGCAAAAACAAAAAAACAAAAAAAAAAACAAAATTATGAACAGAATATCAAATCTAGGAAGAAAAAACGTACCACCAAAAATTTACAAAATTATTATTTACGAGTTGGTAGCTTAAAGTGATAACAGATTGCCACTTTATTAAAAAATAAAGCAGCTAATCTTGAGTGCTGGAATAAAGTAGGCCTACTCAACGCAAACAAACTTTTTTTTTTCTAGTTATGTAGGGCCTACACAGAATATTATGACAATTTAACGGAAATATATTGAAGGGCAAGATATAACTGGAAAGATTAAGACAGCGATTAAATTGCAACAAAGCAAAACAACAGCAATATTTAACCAAGTTATAAGTACTTAGCTTTTTTAAACGAAATGGCGTCGAAGTGTGGTGGCAAGCAAACGTGGTCGTTGATAACAGGTAACTTTAAAAATACGCCATGTCACGCTGAAAACCAAAAGCGTTTGAGGCCGAATTCAAAGTTTTTGCCGAATTGTTGGGAATGAAAGGATTTGATTGGTTGCTGGGAGAGACCTCAGTTTAAAAACGGACGCCGAGATTCCCGGAATTAAAAATTAAAAAAATGGTTAAATAAAAACCTGGGCTAGAAAATATTTTCTGATTTAAAATTTTTAAAAACTTGGGTTGGAAAATATTTTTAGAATTTAAAAAAAAAAAAAAAAAATTTAAAAAAAAAAAAAAATTTTTTTTTTTTTTTTTGGCGGGGAGAAAAATCCGTACAACGAGTCTGTACGGCCGTACACTGCTAAAAGTATCAAAAATCCGTACATTGTACGAAAAATTCGTACAAGTTGACAGGTATGCATGAAGTAAATAAAAAACTCTTTAACCTGTCTTACTAGTGGAGAAAACACTGAGTCAGACAGTCAAGTAGAAGGTAGAAATAGTGCACGCTATTAAAAACCTCATATAATTCCCAAGGATCTCTGGTGAGACAAAGAAAGAAAAAAACCTGGTGTAATTCCCAAGGATCTCTGATGAGACAAAGAAAGAAAAAAACCTGGTGTAATTCCCAAGGATCTCTGATGAGACAAAGAAAGAAAAAAACCTGGTGTAATTCCCAAGGATCTCTGATGAGACAAAGAAAGAAATAAACCTGGTGTAATTCCCAAGGATCTCTGATGAGACAAAGAAAGAAAAAAACCTGGTGTAATTCCCAAGGATCTCTGATGAGACAAAGAAAGAAAAAAACCTGGTGTAATTCCCAAGGATCTCTGATGAGACAAAGAAAGAAAAAAACCTGGTGTAATTCCCAAGGATCTCTGATGAGACAAAGAAAGAAAAAAAACCTGGTGTAATTCCCAAGGATCTCTGATGAGACAAAGAAAGAAAAAAACCTGGTGTAATTCCCACGGATCTCTGATGAGACAAAGAAAGAAAAAAACCTGGTGTAATTCCCAAGGATCTCTGATGAGACAAAGAAAGAAAAAAACCTGGTGTAATTCCCAAGGATCTCTGATGAGACAAAGAAAGAAAAAAACCTGGTGTAATTCCCAAGGATCTCTGATGAGACAAAGAAAGAAAAAAACCTGGTGTAATTCCCAAGGATCTCTGATGAGACAAAGAAAGAAAAAAACCTGGTGTAATTCCCAAGGATCTCTGATGAGACAAAGAAAGAAAAAAACCTGGTGTAATTCCCAAGGATCTCTGATGAGACAAAGAAAGAAAAAAACCTGGTGTAATTCCCAAGGATCTCTGATGAGACAAAGAAAGAAAAAAAACCTGGTGTAATTCCCAAGGATCTCTGATGAGACAAAGAAAGAAAAAAACCTGGTGTAATTCCCAAGGATCTCTGATGAGACAAAGAAAGAAAAAAACCTGGTGTAATTCCCAAGGATCTCTGATGAGACAAAGAAAGAAAAAAACCTGGTGTAATTCCCAAGGATCTCTGATGAGACAAAGAAAGAAAAAAACCTGGTGTAATTCCCAAGGATCTCTGATGAGACAAAGAAAGAAAAAAACCTGGTGTAATTCCCAAGGATCTCTGATGAGACAAAGAAAGAAAAAAACCTGGTGTAATTCCCAAGGATCTCTGATGAGACAAAGAAAGAACAGGAATATTGGTCCCTCAGGAACGTCCTACAAGGAGACTAATATGAAGCTGGCAACATCATTACATAAAACAGATAGCCACAGAAACCACTACTGCAAGAGTGTGTGTGACTGCTTGGTGGGGCCAGCTGCAGTGATGGCTCCATGGTCCGTAAGGAGTGCACAGAAAAGTGATGACGACGTAATTTTATGTGGAAAAATAGAAGTCCTTTTATTTAGAAAAATAAATTACCTTCTCAAACTGGGACAGAATTGAGCTAAAGCCTCAATGTGCTCATCAGTCACTGTTTGAAAATGTGTCCTCAGCTCCTCCTGCAAGTTAAAGACACACTCATACATACAAAAAAAAAAAGAATCAAAATGTATTAGAAAAGTAATAGCCTTTTCTTTTGTCTGCTAGGTCCTTCTAGCACATTATCATCATCGTCATCCTGTTTCGCTCCCAACGGAGCATGCAGCCACCACTGCAGTTGGCCACTTTGCAGGAAACCTGCACAAAGCATTCACATGCTCTTGTAGTGGTGGTTTCTGCTGCAGTTTGGAGAATGGAATTCCCATGGTGAAAGAAATCAAGAGAGACTAAAAAACACTTGGACAAGACAATTGAGACAGACATGAAATGGATAAAGAAGACATGGAAATACCATCAATTGATGACACAGGACAGGAGGAATTGACATGTTGTTGTTCAGGAACTGTGCTCCACAGGAAGCTCAAAGGTACTGCCTGACAGACTGATTGACTTGTATTTCGTTTCACATGATATGTAGAAACTCATAAAAAAAAGAGAAACATGAAGGTAGGTGCAGTATTATTTCAGAAACATCATGTCTTCTCATCATTCTGAGTTATGTTCCACTTCAGATTTATCTGAGCCTGGTGGCAGCATGGCCTTCTACAACCCAGTTAAGGGAGAAACTGCATAGTGACGAGAGAAGCCTGAGACAGACTGTCAGCTTTATAAGAGGGATAGGTTATTGGATAGAGAACAATGAAGAATAAGATTTATCTAACAAAACATGTTCTATACATTTAGTGTTAACAACTGTACATGAGGAACAAATGACCTTGACATTCAAGCCAAACTTATAAGTATTCACTGTTCCAGTGTTTTAAGCCTGTCACCCTTTGGCCGAAAAAACTATTAAAATATTATTACTTCTCACTATGTCATGTGGAGTTTCCCAAGGGTCTCTGAGGACGTAACAAAACAATAGTACTAGCACTCCTTCTGGCATTTTGTCAGAGGTGACTAATATAAGGTTGTTCACAGGGTTAGCAACCTCATGTTAAACAAACTGCAACAGACACCACTGCTGCAAGTGCAGGCTTCATGCAAGGGGACCAGAAGCAGTGTGGGCATCATGCTTTGTAAGGAGCCATAAAAGAAATGATGATGACAATTACTCACTACACATGTTGCAAGAGCTCTGACTATTACAATTACACTTTCACCGTACATTTCATTAATTAATTCATTTCCCTTTTTGTTCCTCATGGAGTCACCATTGAACATAACATCAACTATCAAACTATTAATGCTCATGTACAGCCCAGTGTAACCGCATATTTTAGCAGTAACCTCTTCTGTATTGGTTCCAACTTGACTGTAAACCACCAACTGATACAAACTAGATTTGCTGATGGTTCTGTCTGAATGTTATATGCATAACGTTAGTGTTATTATGTCTTTGAAACCACCGCTGATAACGGCGCTAAGTCTAAATGTTATAGTCTCTGTTTACACCCACTGTTGCGAGTGTAGTGGTTTGGTCTATATCCTCGCCACACAGGCTAATTCAATATATGTGTGCTGCTGTCCTGTCACTGTGTCTGGAATGTTGACCTGGGTGTGTGTTGATATGTTCGCACACCACGGTACGTACATAAGAGTACATGCAGGAGTCAAAAGGGTTGCAAACGTCTAGAACAGTTCGATACTGTTTATTCCGTACAACACAGACACGATGACATAAATGACACACATTCGACAGCAAAACACGAATCATATAATTTCCACATTGCATTAAATATATATAATACGGCCTGTCCACATCCTGGGTACTTCAACACTCACTAAAGCCTGCATCACCCGGCAGCTTCATTAATCTTCACAATATGGCCTACAAAAGTACCTTAATACACAGCGAAGCCTGCATCACCCGGCAGCTTCATTAATCTTCACAATATGGCCTACAAAAGTACCTTAATACACAGCGAAGCCTGCATCACCCGGCAGCTTCATTAATCTTCACAATATGGCCTACAAAAGTACCTTAATACACAGCGAAGCCTGCATCACCCGGCAGCTTCATTAATCTTCACAATATGGCCTACAAAAGTACTTCAATACATAGCAAAGCCTGCATCACACGGCAGCTTCAATAATCTTCAAAATATGGCCTACAAAAGTACTTCAATACATAGCAAAGCCTGCATCACACGGCAGCTTCAATAATCTTCAAAATATGGCCTACAAAAGTACCTTAATACACAGCGAAGCCTGCATCACCCGGCAGCTTCATTAATCTTCACAATATGGCCTACAAAAGTACTTCAATACATAGCAAAGCCTGCATCACACGGCAGCTATAATAAGGTTCATATGGCCTAAACAAATCTTCACTGCAGTGTATCACATAGGCTGTACACACAGCGAAATATATAAGTCGACATTTTCTCAAATCCTACGTAGGCATACATTATCCAAAAACACTGGGACTCGACCTACACGGTCCACGCCCAAAACACAACTCCCAAATCACACACTAGTCCCGCCAAAAAACCCGTCACGAGATTCGGTTGTCTTGAACACCGTTCTCGATAACACATGCAGACTAGCGAGCTATTCACATGACTCAAAACAGTACAGAATAAATACATTAAACAGCGTTCACACGCTTATCTGTACTCTGTCACCCGAAAAATAGGAAAAGATAATTCTATCCTAAAGTCAGACAAGTATCCGCTTAATCAAGCGTTGCAACTCGAAATTTAATTTGTTCAAAACATTCTAAAGATTACTTCCCCTTCCATAAGTTCCACTTGCAACAGTTACCACCCGCTCCGGGAAAAAAAAATGATTCTATCATTTTTTTTGAAAAAATTAACTCCCAAAAACGAAAAATTTAGAAGACAATTAAGCTCTAACGTATGCCTACAAAAATATCTTATTTTAAATCAAAATTATATCTACAACAAATATCAGCATTAAAGTGTAAAGTAGCAATTAAAGCATACAGCATAACCAGCTAAGTATAAAAAGTAATTAGCTAAATATACAAATATGATCAGTTCCAAAATTAAGTTACGTATATTTAGTACAAACCAAACCGAAAACAACCAATCGAAAGAGAAAACACAAGATCAATCAAAAGAAGAATGATCTGTAAAAAAAAAAAAAGGAAAGTAAGAACTCAACAATACCATATACTCATAATTAAGTTGGACAATTACATGTAAAATAAATACAACTATCATAAGTAGATATATCATATCAAATCATATAACCACTCCAACAATACAAAGAATAGAGGTATAAGTGTTGAAAGAAGACAAAGTATACAAATAGAATCAAGTAAAACGAAGATGAGGTACGAAAGTATAAACAAGATATGAAATCCATACCGAAAAGACAACAGAAAAGGAGGAATGAAATGAAGAATAGTTACCAAAGACAGATAGAAAGCAAAGGCACGAACGCAAAGAAAGTCAATAACAGTATATACTAATAACTGTTTTGATCAGATAACCTATTCAAAAATAAATATATATAAACATGATCGAACGGCACAACACAAAATATCAAAGTATATCTATACTAATACCACCAAAAAATAATTTACAACTAAACAAAACCTAATAAGTAATTTAACCAAGTTACAAGAGTTATACAAAACGAAAATAAATAAATTATAGGCATCGAACAAACAAGTAATAGCATTACTATAACTAATACGACCAACGCACAATCAAGCGCTAAAAATAAAAAATACATCATAATAAAAAACAACTTTTTACAAGAACTAATCAAACTACATATCAATGATATCACGCAGTCAAATGCTGGGCACACCCAACAAAAAATTACAATGCCAAAAAAAAAAAAAATCATTTTTTTCAACAGTACCGTACAAACATATTTTTTTTTCTCGATAAGTTACATAAAAACAGTATTTAATTTTTAAGTAATTCAGTAATACTTTAAGTAAAGCCTAATAATGAAATCAATATTTTAACAAAATGAGTGAAATATAAAACAAAAATCCTATCTCGAAGAAACCTTTAAATCAACACATGTAAATTTAATTTATTCTTTAAGTTCTTTCTGCTGACAATTACGTTCAGCTCAGTAAAATGCTATTTAGCTATAACTTTATCTCTTATTCAAATCGATAAGATATACATCTATAAATAAATCTACAATCTGTTGCTAATATGAAATATAAAAAAGGTTCTATAAAAATATCTACAAAAAAAAATAAGTTTTTTTTTTAAAATAATCTGCTAAGAAAATAATCTACATGTCTGACTGGCAAAAAAATCAAGTTCTGGAAAATCGAAGTTTCACAAAAAGTTAACAAATCCAAATACAAGATCATGTATGATACATGCAAGCTATTTTCAAAATTACATTTCACAACATACCAGATAATACACATCTTCTCTGTATGTTCTATATATTAATTAATCATGACATCAAAACATGAGAAAAATATAAATTAAGTGAATAACGAACACTCAGGACTAGGCTATCTAAAAGTAACCACTACATCAACACAATAAATGAGTTTGTGCAATCTCATCATGTACAAAACTATCCTAAACAACACAGTTGCAAAAATTCTAAGTTGAACAGAGTAGTATAAAGGATAATAATTACATACTACACATTATCAACACAATAATATATAAATAGCATAAAAATGTATTAATACATCATCAAAATACAGACATATAAATAACAATAAAAAATTATGGCAATCAAATGATGCATAGAAATAATCATTACAACAAAATTATATGTTATTTCAAAACAACAACATGTCATGTACTAATATAGAATACAAAAATATTTACTATCTTCACATAAAAAAAAAAATAAATCAGACGCGAAGTCTCCCACTCTCTTGTAAACATGCTTGACCTTCAGAAAGCAACACCTCAGATTTTAGTTTGACGCTGACAGGTTTCGGTTGACTACTCGAGCGGAAAGTTGACTCACATTTCTGACCGTCAATATGTCACAGAAGCCTTGACCCTTATCGCAACGTAGCTTCTGTCAACAAATACAAATGAAAATTTCCATTTTACTCAATAGTGAAATTTAATGAGAAAAACGTAGAAATCACATTTACAATTACCCAACACCGGCTTGTGTAAAAACCCGGTCTCTTCACAATGTCACTAGCTCTCTCTATCACATGTAGATATCATTGAATTCTTGGGGACAACATGACCGACCTTGAATGTCGCCGCTGCCTTACGCTGAAACAAAGTCTCACATTCACAACAACAAGTAGAGCAAGCAATAGTATTCAAGCATCCACTGTTATTTTTACTCTGTTTACTTTGATTATAAATGACTCTAGGCTCATGTTGAACAAAATTAGCACAATTGCGCTTATTATTTGATCTATGATCAAAATACTTATTATTACCGTTGCCTTGTTTACAAATAATCACTTTAGTCTTTTGTTGAGGAACATTATTCTGGTGATGTAAAGCAACATTTGAAAAGCTATTATCTCTATCATACTTTCCAACATTCTTACAATCAAAACTTTGAAATTTGTTAAATTGTCTACAGTATCTATGAGAGGGAAAATTATTATTTACTGATCTCCCTTGGTACTGTTTACTCTTGGGGTTATCTCTCTTTCTAGAACTGTTTTTCTTTTCCCCTATGGGAATATATTTACCAATTGTTTCAAACTGACTGTGATGAGTTTGATAACTGCCAGAAACAATAGTATCTCTATTGTTCCGCATATGGGTTTCATCTTTGGAACAAGTAGTAATAGCCTCAACACCCGCTATTAATTTCTGAGTATTTCCAGTAGTAGAGAAATGTTTGCTCTTATGAGTCTTGACCTGAAATTTATCACCTTTCATTTCCTGACCAACAGAACTGGTTGTTACACAAGAATCTTTGTTGTTCTGACGCCAAGAATTATTACTGGAACTATCAGTAATATTAGAACTAGGAAAGTTGTATTTCCCACGATAAGATCTATATTTACTATGTATGACATCTCTCTGAGCAAAAAGGGGCTGACTTTTCGCAACTTTCTGTCTATCATTGTCAACATTGACAGAAGACTTCATATTGTTTTTCAAAACCATATCTAGTAAGCCAAATATTCTTTCCCTTGCTTCCGCAATTTCATTATCTTTAAGTGAAATCGTTTCACTTAACCTTTTATTTAACTCCTTAACAGCCAAAACTTTGTCGCTTTCTTCTGCTAGCAAATTTTCAATTTTAGCGACCTTCTCTTTCTCAGCCGTCAACTCCACTAAAGTCTCTTTCTCGTACTGTTCTTTATTTGCCCTCAACTGAGTCAACTCTATCTGAAGTGTTTCAGTCTGGACATCATCATTGTTTTTCATAATCTCATTACTCTTCTTGGGGGGTACAATATTCATCTCCCCAATTTGATCACTGAGCATCGCATTATCATTCATCACCTCATGAAGCATTTCTATGTAAGTCTTCTCACAGACATTTCTCTCAACCTTCAATTTCTCATACATCTCTTTCTGTTCTTGAAGTTCCCGCGTGAGATTACCTATCTGAGTTTCCAAGTCTTGGACTTTGCTTAAAGCTGAATTTAATGTAGCTTGTGCACTAGAAAGTTCTGAGTTTGATTCAAGTATCTCACTTTTAAGCCTATACACAGTTGCCTGTAGTTCGTTCTCTTTAGCAACACCTTCTAGGAAATTCTCTGTTTGCTGTAGAGCACTTTGTTTGTTTACTTTTGCTTGTTTCTCAATTCTCAATTCCCTTTCCTGCTCATCAGATGTATGGTTGTGAATTATTTTGAACATGCTTTGCATTATATGTCCGTGTTCACGTTCAATATACTGTTGCAAAAACACACGAAGGTGCCGTAGCAAATTCACCAAATCCTTGGCCATTACCAAATTGCAAACAAACTTAAAGTTATGTTTCGCAAATAACTCAAGGGATGTTGACACATTAATCAAAAAATCATCCATTATCCATTCTCCAAGTCGTGCACCTCTCAATCCCTTACCATCTCTACCTACCACCAATGCAGACTCCAACATAGGCCTTATATCTGTAGGGCACATATCACGATCCATGGTAATTCACTTACTTAATCAACTATATATAGTAATCACTTATAGTTATGACAAATTACTGTCGCAAAAGGTTTGACAATTACCCTTCCAGCTCACAAAGTTAACTATTTGTCAAGAAATGAGCTTATTCCTCAATTCTGTATCACCAATCCTTTTTATAGCACCTTTATCAAGTCACATCATTATCAGGAAAATCGACATATGTCAACAGCCATTAACATCTATGCATCAAATCTTAATCATATGTCAAATTAGACATAAACAACAATAATAACAAAATGAGCAATTAGGGAGGCCTAGCGACATATATGAAGTGACACAATTTACACAAGACACAATCACTTATCTGTCAATGATCCCACTTCTTTTCCGCCACGACACTGGATATCACATAGACTGCTAAAACCTCCACTGCGGGAAAGCACTGGAACTTGATTCGTTTCTCTTCAGGTAATTTCGTCAATATGATATGTGCTTAGCAATGCACAAGTTGACAGGAACCATAATACAGCACACACTGCAACTCTTGACTCTTCTGTAGTCTGAAATGTACACGGCAACTCCGTGTATCATAACATCTTGAACTTGTGATGGTGACAACTGGCACAGGTAACCCGAATATTGCAGGAATCCGTCACAACCCGTATAAATGCTGGTACAAATACTGTCCAAGTCTAATTGAACTTCCTTGACCACTGCAGACGTTGTTGTCGTCTATAGGCATGAAATAGGACATCAATTGCTACTGGTGTAAAGTTGCCTTCTACCACAAATAAAGCGTGCGTTGTTTCTCAAATGCGCCACCCAGGCAGATAATATCTAGGTCACAGTTCTGAAGTACACCAGATTCAAGCCACGCCCACACCGGGCTAATTATAACAAAGTCAAGTGTTCTACACTCTTGTCACGTGAAAGTCATATGTATTATTTTCAACTTGTAGTGACTGATCCTCTAGATATGTTATGGTCTGGTGGACAAAATTTGATTCGCATTATCCTCTTGCTTCAAGTACATATCACTGTAGAGGTAACAATTTCTTAATCGTATACGCCACCCAGGCACATCTTAAATCATATCCAATGATACAAAACTACGCCACTTAGGCTATCGACGCGAATAGTCGTAGATGTCAGATCCTGTTAACTGAAAACCACCAACTGTAACCGAGTGGTTTCAGTATGAATGTTATATGCATAACGTTAGTGTTATTATGTCTTTGAAACCACCGCTGATAACGGCGCTGTTACGTACATTTATTACCTAAGGGGGTAGTCTTCGGTCCTGCCAAATGTACGCACCAGTTTTATAGTTATATTATTTGTGCGTTCGATTGATTCGCGCACTGACGTGCACAAAGCAGTGTGAGTTGCTTTGGGACGCACGGGTAACCTAGTTGGGTAGTTTCTGACGTCATGATTTGGAGGGGCAACATGGACATTGTTTATGTCCGTGATTGATATATTATTATTGTATTCATGGCACGTTTATGGAAGCCATTTATTCTAGTGATCTGTATTGGTCTTCAGGTCGAAACCAATAGCAGCAATGTCACGTAAGTTATCGCCCCACTTCTTATTGTATGCTGTATTGTAAGGCCGCTCTTATACTAGTCTAGCGGGAATATGTTATTCCTAGAATGGACCTACAGAGTCGTTAGCCTTTAGGATTCGTATCGTAGAAGAAGGATTCCTACGAGTGGGAAAGAAGTTAATTTGATTGCAGTATTCATATGTGTAAACGCCTTTATTGTAATGCCAAAGTCGTGGCATGATTTTGAGAGGTTAGTTAAAACCTAAAGATACTAACTCAGATACCTCTTCATATATGTACCAGTGAATGATATATGGAGTCTACGTTATATGGAACTATGTCTTGGATAGAAACAGTCTCTTATTGGACGAATGCGGGAGTTCGTGGTATGGGAGTACATGCTTAAGTGGATGACCTCAAGCAAGGTCAACGGACATTCCCTTGCTGTTAAAACCTAGTATGAATATTATTGGATTCTTATTACTTACGTGAGAGAGGATTTTTGATATGAATGACCAGAGATGTATCGTTTTATCGGAACTGTCACTACTATGTATAAATTGTTCATCGTACCTGTCAAGGAACATTGTATCGTCTTGTCAAACGTCTTCGTACCACGTAATAAATTATAATAACTTTACCGACGAGTTGAGTATGATCATGTTGGCCTGATTTGCCTTCCACTCGTTGAAGTTCTGTTGGATAGCTCTTCATCTAATTTTCATTCTACATTCGCGTCAAGATGCTAGTACATTGGTACATCTGCTACTAGCTATCATGTTACCCGAAAAGAGCGCTCAACAGTAAATGGTGTGCCAGTGTGGTCTGGAAATCAATAATTTCAAAGGAAACGTACCCTTTACAAGTATCGTTTGAATGGAAAATTTGAACTTTCAAGGCGACAACATCTTGGAATCTACTGTGTTGGTGAATCACAATCAACTTACGGACAGGGTCAAGGTCATCAATCAACATCCACGTCAGGTTGTACAGTGACTGACTGCCTTGGAATCACCTCTTCGTCAGTATTGCGTGCGAGCTGTGGTCTAATACTCAGAACGAAGTATTTTATCCTCAAACGTACATCCACGGAGACGAGGCACATTGATTTTTTACCTGCACGCGAGATGAGTATAACGTGTTTTCGTTGTACACTTTATTACGTTTAGTTGTGCCTCATGTAGTTATGTCCACATTTATATTTTTCATGTTACATGTTATATGTGTTGTATTCTTCGTGGGAGGTAGGGAGGTTGATCTGACGAACGAGATCCATCTCGAAGCCAATTCGGGCTCTTCGTCAGACGTTCTGTAGGGCTCATTTTGTAAGTTTCAATTGAGCGATAATTCCGGTACAAGGCTAGAAACCTTGCCGAAGTTCCGATCGCTAGTTGTCCCTTATAACAGTATCTGTTTAGCTGTTTCGTCACGTTTTTTAATTGTTGTTTTCGTAGTTATTTTTACTCGTATTTAGTTTTATGATGAATTTTGTTTGTATTATGCGTCCGTCTAATCTGACTATCATTCAGTTTTTTACAAAGCATATGTTTTTACACTGTGTTGTCAATTGTCTTGTGCATTATTGGATCGTAGATGTCATCGTAAATTTTTACGACATTCTATTTTAGTTCCACATTTTTATTTTATTTGATTTCTACGACTGTAGTCATTTGTCTTGATTATCGTGTCGTGTCAGTATTGTGCTATTGTCTGTCACGGTATTGCTTTCACACCATTTCATGTTATAAATTACATTATTGATTATTAATATTATTGCCTATTATATAACTTGATTATACCGTTCTAGGACAGGGACGAAGAACACTTGTTATAGTAACAAGGTTAATTGATTTACATTGATTAATTCTCATTTTATAAATCAAGAGTATAGTGACTACTTATATAGCATAATGTCTACCTGGGAATATTTTATGTCCCAAGCTAAATCCCTTGGTATGACTCCTGATGAGGCAACAGCTTTTGCAGTTGTTGAACATGCCACGGCTCAGAGGTTTATGGTATCTCATGTACAGTATCTCATTAATCTAGGGAAATCCCGTGGTTTGTATAAAGAGAAGCTCAGAGAATTCGTAGAAGAAGAAAAAATTAAGAAACTACTCCAAGACAAGGGTGTTGGCTACCCAACAGCTGTCTCTGTCACACACTCACTAGTCAACGGGTTCAAGCGCATGTTGGCTATTGCTGTTGAGACAGACTACACATTTAATGAAGCAGAAAGGATCAAGGATTTATTAAAGGAACAGAACATAAAAGTTTTGGATAAAAAAGTAGCAAATCTTGATTTGACTGATCAAGAGCTCAGGAATCTTCTATGTCAACAGGAGAAAGTGTCTCAGGAAAAACAGATAAATATTGAAAAATTACTCATGGAGAAAAATGAGTTAGAGAATGAAGTACGCTCAGTAAAAATATTACTTGACAAGCAGAATAAGGTCATTGGAGAATTTGATAAGTTAAATATGGCTATAAAGACAGACTGTCATGCTCATTTGGCTCAGATTCAAGAACTGACATCTGAGATTCCTCTTTTGAAATTAAGGGTTGAGGAACTTACGAATAGCCATCAAAATGCCATTGAGGCACTTGAAAAAGAAAAGGCCATTAATAAAGAACATGTCAGTAAACACACTATCGATGTTGAACATCTAACTCAAACTGCTGCTGCAGAACTCGAAGTTAAAGATTTAAATATTATGAATGGGATTGCTAGAGAGCTAGAACAAGTCAAAAGGAATTATGAGAAGTTGATGTCAGATTATGTAGATTTGAAACTAGAATCTGAAGATAATAAAATTCAGCAGCAAATAGAAGCGGAAAAACAGAAAAAAATTGATAATGAATCTTAGAGATAGAAAAGTCAGAAAGGGAAATAACAAGAATTACAATTCTTTTAAAGGGAAACAATTTTGTCAAACTTCTCTATATAATATATCTTCTAGCCAATCTCACAGATCACGAGATTTTCATCAGAATAATTTTGGAAATAATCAAAGCAATAATTGTTATCATAATGGGAAATTTAGATCACAATCTTTAAATAACAGACAAGGTTATCAAAATAGACAGTATGGTCAATGGCACAATGGTAATGGTCATACTAACCGTGATTTTAACGTAAACAAAAATGCAAATACTAGCAATTTTGGGGATAATAATCAGAATCGATCGCGTCAAATAGGTGGATCGTCGAGTAATACACGTAGACATTCTAATGTTGCTTTGAGTGATACACATTCAAACAAGGAACAGGATAATAATGTTAATGCACATAGTGCTATGTCATGTTCTCTGGATTTCAAACAGGTCAAGTCTTGTGATGAGAGTAATACCCCATTCCAGCCCAAGGCGATCACAACGCTGCGATGCGGGCAAAGTATACCAAGCCTACCAGCGGCTTGTACAGCCACGTCAGCTACTGACTATGGAACAGGAAGCCTTAAATTAAATAAGGGTTTTATAAATGGCATTCCATGCTCTCTTTTATTCGATTCAGGCTGCAATACTGTGGGCGTCCGGACTTCGCTGATCAACCCAAGTTGTGCCACGGGCAGGGTTGTCAAGTGTGTGACTTTTGGTGGCACCGTTGAAACATTTCCCACAGCTATTATTGACCTTAATACACCATTTTTTTCAGGAAAGATCCAGGCATGTCTTCTTCCGAATCCAATTTCTGATGTCATCCTGGGTCGCATACATGATATAAAGGAATGTACCCCACAGCAAATTGCTGAATGGGAAAAGCAGCATATACAGGATGCCTATGCATTTAAGTCTATACCTAGAGTTGTGTCACATGCACATGCTATTAACATGTTGGGTAATGCTAATGTATCGGAATCTAGTAGTGAAAATGATTCCATGGTTCATTACGCCACTGTGGCTAATGCATTACAACCTTTACGACATGCGTCCATTCTTAAGAAGGATATTAAGATTTCGACGCAACCTGTGAAGACTAGTAGGTCATTCCGTGGGACATATACCTTCCCTAGGCAGAATAATAAGGCCAGTTCTGAAAACAAATCCTGGCGGATAGATCTTCAGGCAACTGATCGTAAGAAAAAGGTTAGGTTTGAGAAAAAGGGAAGAGATGTTCCTAATAAAAATACTTGTCGTAACTCCGATAATAAAAGTAAAAACAATAAGCTAGTCAGCAAATTTTGCACTTTACCCAGCAAACAGGTGTTTACTACATGCCGTGCACCTACTCCTTTGTCTGACGTAAATAGTCATACTCAAGTACACAATTATGTGACATTTAAGAACAATAACTCTACATGTAGAAATAATGAATATTATAATCAAAGGAATAAGGTTACTCATCAACCTTACTCCCATTCTTATGACTACGATACCACTTATATTGGTCGAGGTGCATCTTCTCGCACCATCCTTGTGCAAAATCTGCCACAGCAAACTAGTTGGCAAGCACTAGGAGATTTTCTCAACCACACGGCAGACGTTAGGTTCGTGCGTCTGTTACCTCATACCAATAACAGGTATGGTGACGCCGTGGTTACTTTTAGGACCAATAGAGATGCTCGCATGGCTATCGAGCGGAACAATGGTGTATATTTCCACCACCATTCTCTCCGATTACAATTGGTTCCCGATTCTGCGTCACGCAGATAGTAACCTACTATATTGGATTTTGATTTCACATTCGTTGATGACTCAGCCTATGCAGTCATCATCTCTTTCTTGTAATGGTTATTTGTTCTTTTTCTAGTTCTCATGATCTTTTTCAATGGAATTTTATGCCATTCGGATTAATGAATGCGCCAGCTACCTTTGTACGCATGATGCGCCGCATATTGTCTCATCGTCCCGATGTCATTACTTATATAGATGACATCTGTCTTTTCAGTGACTCTTGGGATGAACATATTCATGGATTAAAAGCTTTACTTTCTACCTTATGGGATTATAACTTAACAGCGAAACCTTCAAAGGCTTTTGTCGGTTTTCATGACATCTCATTTCTGGGTCACCGCATAGGTCATGGTTTCATGTATACAGAAGACAGTAACATCTCTAAAATTTTAAACATCTCAGCACCTAAGACAAAAAAACAAGTTAGGTCGCTTTTAGGACTAATACAGTTCTATTCAAAATTCATCCCTCATTTGTCTACTATAACTGCACCTTTGTCGTCTCTACTGAAGAAAGGCACATCTAATGTAATAAAGTGGTCGCAGGATCACCAAACGGCGTTAGACTATATAAAACATTTTTTTTCAAATGAACCTTTTTTGAGGTTGCCTGACAAAAATCTCAATTTCATTCTTCGCAGTGATGCTTCTTCTTACGCTATCGCTGCAGTTTTGATGCAGGAATATAACGACACCTTATTTCCGGTGATGTACGTGTCCAGAAAACTTACGGAGAGCGAACTCAAATACTCCGTTCTCGATAAGGAGCTCCTCGCATTAGTGTGGGCAATCACAAAACTGGAACGTTACCTTCTCGGCTCACACTTTGTGGTGGAATCTGATCAAAAAGCTCTTACCGCACTGAACACTAAGAATGTCAAATCATCAAAGTCAGCGCGTTACGCTATAGCGCTTCAACCATTCAATTTTGAAATACGAGCTATTCCTGGAGTGAAGAATGTGTTCGCAGACTGTTTGTCGAGATGCCCAAGCGAACTTGTCGAAACTAAACCACTTCCAGATGGTGAAACATCCTCACCGATAACGTGAACAACTTTGTACATTATCAATGATTGTACATCTATAAAGACTGTTTATATAACTGAGGTATTCTTATAAGTATAACTTTCATGATATACTCACTTATAGATTATAACATTACTTCTTGTGTAGTAACGTTTTATTACTACGGGAACATTGACACTATAGTAACGTTTTATTAGAACGGGAACAGTGATATTTGAGTAACATTTTATTAGAACGGGAACATTGGTACTACAGTAACTTTTTATTAGTATGTAAACATTGTTAAGAGCGACAAATATACATTTGTTATTCCTATGGAACATATTACACTACATATCGTAGCCTTCTCAGACAATGGCGAAAAAATAGGAGGTCCTGTGTGCAAGTTGCGCACGTTAAAAATCCCACAACAGTTGGAGATCGTAAAGAGTACGCCATAAGACAAATGCCCTGGCAAAATTTAAAATTAGAAACCTACCCACCAAATATATTTATAGAATGTGTGATTCCTATTTCACACATTGGGATTCTCGCTGGTGCTATGGAGTTTGTGCACTGTGATGAGATCCTCATTGTGTGATCTAAGGGAAGAGATCGGAGCACTGATGGAGTTGTCCGTGTGCAATGAAGATAGTCCTTAAAACCAAACCATATATGTGTGTGACGTAACATTTCTCAATCCACCCCAATCCACTTCATATATGGATGGTTCCATAGTATTCATTACAGGATGTGTACATTTGAAAATTTTATTCTCGTGCCTTTCTTCCTCAAGTCTTATACTCACCTTTCTATCTTTCTGTGAATCTTAAACTCTCATTCTTTTTTGGGTTGAATTCTACTTCTATTATGTTCTTTGCTGTTTTGGGTTTGATTATGAAACCCACTCTACTATGTGTACAGTTTGCCAGTATAAATTGAAATTCATATGTTGACATAGTTCTTACGCAATCATTTGTGACTATTCCCCCATTGAGCCTGATATCACAAATGTTCAAACTCACCATGAAGTTACAATTGTTGGTACTTTCTCTCCTAGTCTATAAATATTTCAAGATCGTAATTTGTTCATGTTTGTTTTTTGTCTGTTGTTTTTCCAGATCCTGGCTAAACAGCATGAAACAACAGCCAATGTAAAATATTGTGGAAGTCTGTTAACTGATGAGAAATGTTTACCCATGCACCAGAAAAGTTAATCACAGCAACAACTAGAGAATAGATAACGATCTGCATTGGCACATATTATTTACTGTCGGTGGCGTTTCGTGCTGAAATAACGTAATTGTATCTGGTTAGCGAGGTGGTTGCCGAGCAAAGTCGAGGGTTAAAATCTCTGGTTTGCCTTTAACATGTTAATTTCTTTTCTACGTTTGACCTTTTCTTCTTACTTGTTTAAATGCATGTGTTGGTAATTTACTTCATTTTTTCCCCGAGTTCAGTTTTGTTATTTTGTTTTGTTTATACATTTCACAAACACGGTGAGACAAATAAATAATTGGCTAATGTCAACGCATTTTATTTATTTCATAACGAAATTATTAGATCGTATCGCTTAATTTGTGTACGGTAACCGCGTTCGTCACTATTTATGATTTTTTGAAAGAAAACAAAAGAAGCTCGAAACAGGGTTAGGGCTATGGGTAGCGTTAGCGGCTATTTTTCTGTTTCCGCATCGTAAGCCCAGCTCCAACTCTAAATCCTGTTTCCATCTTCCTTGTAATTGTTTTTTCTTTGCCGTTCCACCCCACACAACCGAATTGTCGATCGTGAGGTGGGTGACACGATGATGAGCGTACAGTAGGCTACATTGTGATTGAAATAGTTATTATAATTACTTACATTGCTTTGCTTTCATAAGGCACATAATATATATAAGGCTTTCATAAGATACACAGTTCACCTCCTCGCAACTACAATTTAAAGTTGCGTCCCGGAAGATAGCTATGACTCTATTTTTGGATTGATTCTAAATATATCCTTCGCGTACAAGACCAATCCTTCTAGAATTCTAAGCAAGCTAAATTTAATCCTAATAGATAGGCCTACGCCAGAACAGTGGTTCCGTCTTTTCGTCTTCATGCCCACCACCACAAACAGTGCCAGACGAAGACTGACAATATGATGGTGCCACTATGTAAAACTACCCCCAGCTCTAACAAAAAAAAAAAAAAAAAACAACAACAATAAATAAAAAATCGCTTTCATAAGTAACTTAGAAAGAAGGACACAATACGCCCCATATTCCAGAGTTGTGAGTTTTGACGTGAATTTAAAAAAAAAAAAAAAAAAAAAACTACCCATGTGACAGCACTTTTTGGCTAGCTTAGCTTGTTACAGGAAGTTCTTTCTGTACGATATACATGCGTTCCCAAGACCCTCGTGTCAAATCGCGCAAATGGAACAGTATTTTCTCATTCACAAACATTTAAAGTGCTTTCCACTAATCCCGTGCATAATAATTATTCGACAGGGGCAGGACCATTACCTTCTTCATTTTCATCAACTTCTAATACAACGAGGGGTGGGGATGGTGAGTCATGTGAATGAGGAGCAAGCGACGCAGCAATAAAATTGTTTCCTGAAGTAGGTGTCCAGAGTTGAGTTTGTGACTTTCTCTGCTCATGGAGGATTTCTTGGTAGGGAGCAGTTCAGCTCATACAATCTTTTTTTTTTTTCTCCTGACCGTAAAGCTGCTGTCCATGTTAGGATCATTTTGTTCAAAGATCACAGGGCAGGATTCTTTAAGAAGTTGGAAGGCCTCCGTTAATCGTTTCACTGGAAGTTGTCGGCCTTATATTAGTTGCTGGCTGGTGCAATTTGCTGCGTCTTCTTCTTTAGTGGTGATCTCCTCCAGCGCCAACAATTCTTCATTGCCGAGTTCTACTTCCTGAGATTCAAGAGAATTTACAATTTTACTTTCTTCAACTCCATCTAAACCAGCTCTTGGGGCCATTATGACACCATCCTGAATATATGTGATAGCCTACTATTGTCATCCACACTAAAGTCTTCAACGTCATGACAGAATTGAGGGCACAGTTTTTTGTTTTTTTTTCCCCCACACACCGGCGGTCCCGCATCGCCGCGGAACTTCTTTCCGTGCAATCTTGATAGCCAGAGTGCATCTTTAATAGTAAATGTCGTCCAAAAATCCTTCAAATAAACATTCAAACTGCCATTATCTAGCTCTTGTGCTCCCGTTAGCGCGCAGATAAAATACTGTAAAAATGTCTAAACATCGGGTTGCTTAACTTCGAGTTTGGCGCGTAAATAAAATAAAAATGCATTAAAACTGGTGCGCGTAAGTTCGAATTCGCGTAAATGAAACACGCGTAAACAGTATTTCTTATTGGGTACCATTTCTCGCAGCGAGGTGGTGACTTTTTTTTGGATGGACATGAATCAAAGCTCATAGGTGCATGTTAGCTGTTTCTCTTCTGTTGTATACTGTGCTCCTTCATTCTCTCTCCCCCCTCTCTTGCTTTCTTAGGAATTGATCTAACTTTTCCCCCTTGTTAACAACGTGGCAGGTGTGCGACTTCTTGTTTGTTGTGTTTTAATTGAAATGGGAATGCATACGCACATACATTCACACAATTTTACAATTATTGATTTACTCTATTTGGACTGAGTGGCGTGAGCAGATGACATACTTTGATATCAGAATTATTATTTTGAATTAACCACACTATATATCCTATAGTCCGTTCGGAAATTCGTGCCCACAGAAAGTGTCAATTTTCTCCAAAACTGTTTGTTGTATGGACATGCATTTTTGCATGCAGTCTTAGATTTTCCATGCAGTTATTAATATATTTTTTGCCCTTACAAAACTCATGTCATGTTCGAATTTTCTTCTTTACGTTATATAAAAAACTCTTACCGTTGTCTGGGTTAATTTTTCTTAGTTTTACAGAAAAGTTACAAGATCCGTTCAAAAATATTTTTTTTTTTTTTGAATTAGTGTAGTGACTACATGTCCGCACGAGTGCGCACCTATTGTACACAGTCGCGAGTAACTAATTCAAAAAAATATATATATTTTTGAACGGATCTTGTAACTTTTCCTGTAAAACTACTAAAAATTAACCCAGACAACAGTAAGAGTTTTTTATATAACGTAAAGAAGAAAATTCGAACATGACATGAGTTTTGTAAGGGCAAAAAATATATTAATAACTGCATGGAAAATCTAAGACTGCATGCAAAAATTCATGTCTATACAACAAACAGTTTTGGAGAAAATTGACACTTTCTGTGGGCACGAATTTCCGAACGGACTATAATTATAACCCATCAAGGGTTGAACAATATATTTTGTATTAAAAGAAAAAAAAAATCTCATAGTGTCATTTGTTCATTTCATGTACGCCTATGCCTGGCAGAAAACTGCTCTATGAGGAACCAAACTCATGATGTGCCAGAATATAATAATTATCGTTTTTTAAGTAAAATTTATTATCACTTGAGTTGATTGCTCCATAATATTTAGTGGGAATGTAGAGAGAAATAATTATTACGACCTGGCAGGACATAGATTTATTACTGTGTGAACTGTGGTATCAATAGGACCTGCTGTTCCACGCGAACCGCTATAAAGATTACTCCCTCACGGGAGGTAACATAGTAACGCTAAACTCGCACAGATAAAGGAAGAGAACGCAGAAGTCCTCAAAAGAATTGAAACAGAGGGAAGGATCATCGAGGATATCGTAACAAAAAGCAATCAAGGAAGAGAAAGAAGCATAGAAACTAAAGACAAAATAATTACCGAAACCCTAGAGGAACGCCTACCAAAAAGCAATCAAGGAAGAGAAAGAAGCAAAGAGGCGGAAGACAAAATAATTACCGAAACCCTAAAGGAACTCCTACTAAATATAATAAAAAGGATAAACTTTCCTGCCTCTGTCCTACCCCTGATACTGTCACTGCCTCCTCTACTCCATCTCGTTCCCAGGTTGTTTGTATTCCCTCTGATCTTGCCCTCTCTGAGGGTGAGCTTTCGGTCCTCAGCAAGGGCTTGCACTTTGTCCCTCTTCAACCATCCTCTGATCAGTACAATCTCCTCCAAGATGTCCATCGGTTTCATCGCCGTCTGCGACTTCAGTTCCATTTCCGCAACAATGATGATCCTGAGAGATCGCAGGCTGAATCAGATGATGCCTTTGCACGCTTTGCTCCTTCCAAGAATAAGAATTTTACACCCTCTCCTGGGGCTTCCCACGCTCTTGATTTATATATTCAGAAAACCCTCCATGACATTCAGCAACTCCAACCTCAACGCCTGCGTTATTCCAACCTTTCTTCTGATGAGTCTCATGCCCTCTCGAAGCTCCGCCGCAGAGATGACATTGTCATCAAACCGGCAGACAAAGGAGGTGCCATTGTGGTATGGCGCAAGGACCTTTACCTCCAAGAAGGTAATAAGCAGCTCACCAACAGCTCCTTCTACCAGTGCCGTGACAATGATGCGACAGTCCTCAATAATCGTCTGGTCCATGACACCATCAAAAGTCTTATCGCCAACAAGTCCTTACCTTCTAGCGCTTCTCATCTCCGTATTGACAATAGTGGTCTGGGCAAGCCTGTGTTTTATATGCTTCCCAAAATCCATTAACCCTCCAACCCTGGGAGACCCATTGTCTCTGCGTGTGCCTGTCCCACCGAACGTATATCAGACTTTCTCGACGGCATCTTCCAGCCTATTGTAGAGCAGCTTCCTTCCTTCTTAAAGGACACAAACCATGCCCTTACTACTTTTTCCTCTATCCAGCTTTCCCAAGACCGTACCTACCGTTTATTTCTGTTAGATGTGTGCTCGCTTTACACTTCCATTCCTCACTCTGATGGTCTCCGAGCTCTCCGGTTTTTCCTGGACCAGCGCACGCACCCCTCTATTGCTACAGAGACTCTCCTGCGCCTTGCAGAACTTGTCCTTCGACTCAATTCCTTTGAGTTCAATGGACAGTTCTTTGACCAAATTAGTGGAGTTGCCATGGGCACCAAGATGGGTCCCAGTTATGCCTGCCTCTTCATGGGCTACCTGGAGTATCAGGTGTGGCAGCAGTATCCTGGACCTTTCCCATTGATGTATCATAGATACATCGATGATGGCATAGGTCTCACCGATATGCCAGAGGTTGACCTATCTAGGTTCATTAATTTCATTAACAACTTCCACCCTGCGATCCAATTCACCTCTCACATCTCCACTGTCTCTGTTAATTTCCTTGACATTGCTGTCACCATCACTCCCCCCCCCCCCCCCACCTCACCACTTCGGTGTACTACAAACCCACCGATGCACACAGTTACCTCCTTTATACTTCCTCTCATCCTCCGGCTTGTCGGGACTCCTTGCCTTTCTCACAACTTCTCCGCCTCCGTCGGTTATGCCAAGATGATGACAACTTTCTATGCCGAGCACAAGAAATGTTGGACTTCTTCCGTAACAGACAGTATCCAGAAGATGTTCTTACCTCTGCCTTAGAGCGTGTTCTCCCTATCTCACGTCTAGAGGCCCTCAAACCCCGCCAAAAAAACCTCCTCTGATAGAGTCAAGTTAATAATGACCTATCACCCTCACAACACTGCTGTCAAAAGGATCCTGTATCGTCACCTACCTCTCCTCCAAGCTGACCCAGTGGCGCGGGAAGTGTTTAGTGAGCCACCCTTGCTGGCATATAGACGGGATAAAAATTTGAGGGACCTCCTAGTCCACAGCCGTTTGAAAACCGTCGACGATGGCCACTTTGGAACCAAGCCATGTAACCGTACACGATGTAAGACATGTCAGTATGTAATCGAAACACGTTCAGTCTCGTTCCCTAACGCCAAGTTCACCATCACCCATGGCTTCACATGTGAGTCACGCAACGTCATTTATGCTATTATATGCAAACGTTGCACCATTACTTACATCGGCCAAACAGGCACACGACTGGGCGACCGATTCTGCAGACACCTCTACGACATCTCTCAGTTTAAATCCACACCTGTGGCCATCCACTTCAATGGCCCTGACCATCACGGTGCCAACGACATCCAGGTGACAGCCATCAGATTCTGTTCCTCGGACGCCAACAGTCGGTTTCGCCAGGAACAACGCCTCATCCATCTTATGGGTTGCCTCAAACCACACGGTTTGAATACCCAACATTCTTTTGTCTGAGACGCCTTTCTCTATCGAGTCCTAGTTGTGTTATGACTATCTACTTTGATGCGATCACGCCTTTTTTTTTTTTTTAATTATGATTATTATTATTTTTTTTTAATTTATTAATTATATATATATATATATATATATATATATATATATATATATATATATATATATATATATATATATATATATATATATATATATATATATATATATATATATATATATATATATATATATTATTTTTTTTTTAATTTATTTATTTTATTATTTTTATTTTATTTTATTTATTTATTTATTTATTTTTCCTCACTCTTTTCCAGTCCTTGTTTTCATTATTTCTTATTTTTTGTTTTTAAAAAGACTTCCTATTTCCGGTTTAGTGGCAGCCATCTTGCTTCACATGTGACTGGACATAAAGGGAGTTTTTTTTTTCTCTTATTTTTATAGTTTCATGTTCTCTACTTAATTCTCATTTTCTTTCCCTCTTGTCTCTTGTTTATTTGTCCCTGACGAAGGCCTTGTGGCCGCAACGTAGGTTTTTCTTGTCCTTTCTCCTTGTAAGACGTATTACTACCTATTTGTGTGTGTGTATATATATATTTTTTTTTTTTGGTTGTTTTTTTTTTCCACATTCAACTAAATATAATAAAGACAGTCATGATCAGCACACAGCCGAAAAAGACAACGAGTAGGGACCTAACAGGCAGCTAGTTGTCCTTTTCAGGACCAGTCATTTCCAGGACTAGGAACGTGTTACCAGCGAAGACATTAACACCCTATATACCCCAATATAACCGTTTTTAACCCTTCAAAGGGTTTTGGTTGAACAGGGTATAACAGCAAAATAACAGACGGAAAGGACAAAAAAGAGGTAACATATATCAAAAGCTGACGTTGCTGGCATACATTTGTGATGGGAGCAGGGTCGGCTCTTGGTTGGTGCAAGCAGGGTCGGCTCTTGGTTGGTGCAAGCAGGGTCGGCTCTTGGTTGGTGCAAGCAGGGTCGGCTCTTGGTTGGTGCAAGCAGGGTCGGCTCTTGGTTGGTGCAAGCAGGGTCGGCTCTTGGTTGGTGCAAACAGGGTCGGCTCTTGGTTGGTGCAAGCAGGGTCGGCTCTTGGTGTGAAAAGTGCTGCGGCACTGCCATCATCTTCTTGAGGGCGCCGAATTTATGTTTGAAATATTAATACAAGATTTAAAAGAGCAAGAAGAAGTAAAATTCCAAAGTAACAAATATTTTGCTTTAATGAAATCTGAAAGGAACATCGCCGCTTGGTGCGATCGGCAGCTTCATCCTGCCAGGTTGCTGGATTTATGCCCAGTGCCTTCATGTCTCTCTTGCACTCATATTTAAACTTTAGCTGCGGTCGCCATACTGTTCTTTGCCATTGTCCGTAGAAACATGTCTTTGTGGATGCGACCATTTTCCATGCGGCAGACATAGCCAAGCCAGCGTTGTATGTGCTGTCTAAGCAATGTATACATACTTTGAAGGCCAGCACATTTTGTTTGTTAATTTAATGATGAAAAATATCACGTTCAACCTCTGATGGGTTATAATTAGGATATATATTGTTTTCAATTCCAAATAAGATGAATAACTCGACATTTGGGAGTAATAGTAGCTGTAGTAATAGTATTAGTAGTAGTGACCGTAGTAGTAGTGTTAATAGCAGTGATAGTAGTTATCATAGTAGTACTATTAATAGAAGAAGTTAACACCTTTAAATATCTCGGGTCCACTATATGTAGTGATGGAAGATCAAGTAAAGAAATCAAGACAAGACTTGAGATGGCCTCAGCTGCCATGACAAGACTGAATGTGATCTGGAAAAGTAACATCAGTTTTCCTGTGAAGATCAAATTATACAAATAACTTGTATTATCTATTCTCTTATATGGGTGTGAGAGCTGGACACTCACTGCAGATACGGAGCGAAGGATTCAGGCTTTCGAGCATAAATGTTATAGAAGAATTTTGCGCATTTGCTATAAAGAGCACAAAACAAATGTCTATGTTAGAGAGAAGATAAACACCTATGCAGGCCACCAAGAACCACTTTTGTCAGCAGTGAAACGTCGAAAGCTTGCCTGGTTTGGGCATGTAACTCGTCATGACTCCCTTTCGAAAACGATCCTCCAGGGAACAGTCGAAGGTAAACGGAGAAGAGGAAGGCAAAGAAAATCCTGGGCTGATAACATCAAAGAATGGGCAGAACACGGTTTTTCCACACTTGTACGCATTGCTGAGGACAGAGAGCAGTGGAGGACCCTGTCTGCTGATGCTTCCACCATGGCACCCCTACGACCCATGACGGGTTACGGGCTGAGATGATGACTATTAATAGCAGCGAGTGACAGTACCTGTAACTGTTGTTGTTATCGAACCAGCAGCTCTTGGGCTCTCCCTTTGGCCCAATGCCATGTAGTGATATCTGCATGTTTTCACAAGTTGTTTTGTTTCTCCGTACAAGGTGTTCCACTTATCTGGCCTCGGAGGAAGGAGCATTTTCCTAACATCATCGAGTTCTGAGCACTCAAAAGTGGTGGTCAACAGTTTCGTAGGGGTAGTTACATAACTGGCACTCTGGAGTGTGTTGTGGTTAATAGAAGTAGTTAGTATTAATAGTAGTAATAGTAGAAGCAGTAGTGGCATTACAGTACAAGCGTGTGCAGTAGTATTAATAGCTGTGGTAGTGGTAATACAATAATAGTACCAGGAGCCAGGGGTGTACTTAAAGTATTTGGCAGCCTACCTCTGGCACCGCCCTATAAACAAACACAGCTGCTAGTATATATATATATATATATATATATATATATATATATATATATATATATATATATATATATATATATATATATATATATATATATATATATATATATTTTTTTTTTTTTTTAAATAAGTACTGTCAAAATGGTGTCCGATGGCACCCACCCCTAGCTGTCACCCGGGGTGGACCGCACCCTCGCACCCCCTTAGTACGCCACTGCTAGGAGCAGTGATAGTAGTAGTAGAAGCATTAGTTGCGTGGTTTATATTAGTATTAGTAGAAGTAATGGTAGCAGTGATTACATTAGTATTAGTGTAAGTGTATTACTTTATCATAATTCCAATTTCGACTTGACCCCCCAGTTAAAAGTTATAGAGGTATCTCAACTACATTTAATTAGACGTAAGAGGAAATTACAAGGTTTATACAGAAGTCTTACGAACTGCATCGGTATTGTATCGGATGGCGCATCAACTATGGTTGATTGTAGCAACTCCATTTGATCTAGTCTGAAAGATGTGTCGCGTCACTATGTCTAGCTCATATGCATCTGCCATCCACTTGCATTGTACATTCAACATGCAGTATCAATAATATCATCAAATATTGAATGCTATTTGACATAAATAACTTGTTGGTTTTGTCACCGTGAGTTTAGACGAGAATCATACAAAGAATTGCTAGAGTGTTCATGCAGACTGAACCTTCTCCAGCTGCCTCACTCCCTTTTGAAAAAAAAAAATCAAAACAATGAAACCTTTATCTACGCCAGAGTTGTCAAACTCACGGCCCCAAGGCTGTTTTTTGCCCGATGCACTTGTGGCAGATAAGGGAACGAATAATGAGAATCAGATATAGGAAAGTCTAGATAGAGTAAAAAAAGGGGATGCGCAAATAAGAATGTGCATGAGACGGAGAATCGAAAAAAAGGTGAACAGAAATCCGGTCAGGCACGCTTTTCAGCGACAGTCAGAAGCGTGAGTTAGGCAGTGCAAGTCACAGATACGCTAGAGAGACGAGTGTAGCCATGTTGAAGGCAATAGTCAAGTAGAATGTGTTGTGCAAATTCTCAGACAAGGAGACAAGATTGGGTGGTAATTAACCCAACATATTGGCAGTATAAATTCTTGACTAGGACGGAAGAACGATGGAGCGAGTTAGGTTTCATTCAGAAGAAAAAGGGTACGTAGAGTGAAATTATTTACATCTATACAGTAGTCCTATTCCTCGTCTAAGATAGTGGCCATCTATAAAAGGGAAAGGAACAACCCCGGAGGAGTCCGGTATCACATCGATAACCTGAACCCAGAGCGACATATATCAATAGACAAGGACTTGTTTAGAAAGAAGAAAGGAGGTAGATATTAATAACATCTGAACAACCATAGATGATTAGATATTATAATATTGAATGTAAATTTTCAATGCTGAGCGAGTGTTGAAGAAGGAAGGGTGACGGACCAAGATTGTTGGAGGTCCAGGTAGCAGCAGTGGTCCACACATTGTAAATAAACATTATTCCAGTTGACTGTGGCGTTCTCTAGTTATATAGAAGATCTGCTTGGCGTTAGGTTGTTCCTCGCTGTGTGTGAGTGTTGTAATCATTGATCATCATGTCATCGCTAGTTACTGAGGCAAAGAACCTGGGCATACAGCGGCCGAGTGATGTAACCACCTGTTAGTGCAGGCGACCACATTATTATACAAAGTGGTGCCCTGAGCAACCTCAGGCAATATTGACATTGCTATCTACCAAGGCAGACTGCCACACAGTAGAATTGTGGTACCGATGAAGCGGTCACACACTCTTCAGTATGGCCCGCTCCACTGCCGCAACATGCAGTAAGAATTTGTCACTTTCCCGGGTCTGAAAGCAGTGTGACCCGGGAAAGGTTTTGCGCAATCATTATGAGTTATGCTTATTTATTTTTCATACCCTGCAAACAAAGCAGCCGGGGAGCTTTATATATTGGCAATAATCCATAATCCTGACATTACGTTTAACTGTTGTCTTTGTTTTATAAAGGATGGGTATGAACAACATCGAAAAAAGGTGATTCGTCTTTCGAGGACAAAAGACAAAGAAAATTGCCAACGTTGCGGCCACAAGGCCTTCATCAGGGAAAGGAAAGAAAGTGAGGGCTAGATAGGACACACAAGAATCTAAATAAAACCTGGATACTTCCCTAAAGGCAGCTAAGACCATGCACGCTATATTAAACATTCAAACTGGTTGCATCATAATTTGTTTGGCATAATAGCTTTGTTTTATACAACAGGAAATGATGTGCTTCAAAATAGTAAATTTTGTTTAACGTAAAATAAAATAAAACATTATTTATTAATTTACACTATATACATATTATATTGTGTCACATTTTATTCTCCCGCAAAACATAGCTATTATGCCAAACAAATTATGACGAAACCAGTTTGAATGTTTAGGAACCGGCCCTCTCAACGTCCTTTTGTCCTTTTGCGGCCCCACATAAGAAGCGAGTTTGACACCCCCTGGTCTATCATAACTAACACATAATATAGTAATTATAATAACACACCAGCTCGGGCTTTGGCGTAGCTGGCGAGTCCTTTTTTAGAGCTTTATGCTAGCAGATAGATAATGTTGGACCTTTTCAGGACTTAGTATCTATCAACGCTGATCGGGTTAGCAGTCAACAGAGTTGACTATTTTTTGGATGGTAAATGCGCTCTGATATAACCAAATAGGTTAAAAGGAAGGAGCCTCGCCAGAAGAAGGCAAAAACCGAACAAACAAACAAACAAACAAAAACCCCTGATCTACTCGGTGGCTCGTGCAAGAAAACGTTTTTTTTTATACTTTGAGTGAATAGGTTGATAGTTTCATTGGCCATTAAGTATCAAAATACATACCTGTTATACACGACGTTCCACTCGTGGAAGATGTTAAGGCAGGGAATTGTCACAACAGATTAAATGTAAAGGTTATCCCATGGCAGATATTGCCGTAGTATAGTAAAGTGTTAAATACTTCAGTATACTGGTTCCAGCTCAATAAGAGGGGTAATCATTTCCCTCCCTCGCTGTCTTTGCCTTCCTTAATCAAGAGCAGAACCATGAGCCCATTTACAAGTAGGTAAATTTGTTTTGAGCCCAGGACCTGGTAACTTTACCATGAGAGACAAATGTTCTAACCACTCTACCAATCGGAGGCTCTTACAAAAGAAGTCTTGAAAAATTGTCAAAGTACCGTACAAGAATCTATGACAAAGTTTAACTTCATAAGTATACGAGCTAATTTCATGACTACAATTACAGATTTTGCAATAAATAATTTATTTATAAAGATAACATAAAGTGTTATATATCAAAATGTGAAGAAATGAAACCCCTATATCATGCACGTAACTAAATTGTTCAGTGGTTTTAAACATGCATTCAGCTATAAATTTTCGCTATTGACGGGGATCGATCATCGGCCTCTCTAGAAGGCCGCTCGTATACTAAGAGTTACGTATTAAGAATTTAAAAATTGCCTCACGACACTCAGATTTTCTAGTGTGTAATTTTTTTGTCTTATGTTGTGCTTGTGACGCTGAGTTTTGCTAATTTTTACGTTTATTGTGCATAATTTATGTTGGAAGGATTAATAACTTTCCTTGAACTAACATACGGTGCATATTCTTTTTCGAGGACAGCCAGCCCCGTTTGTAAATAATATTTTCACAAATGCGTAATGATAACCTTTCACTCTGCCACTCGCTTTGAAATTACATACATTACGTACCCGTAAATCATAAAATACACATGAATTTTCTCGAGACAGTGCACTTTTCAACATTTGTTTTTTTCTGTGTATTTAAAGGGAAATAAAAAAAGTGCGCAACGCACGGTGTGCAACTTGCGCGGCGTGGGTGTTACATAAAACAAATACTTCGGTTTTATTTTTTAATTCTTTCACGAAATTAGTAGCGCTCGACAAAGAAAAAGTGCGTAAAAATTGGTGTGCATGAGCCCTTACCCGATGTACAAATCATGAAAACTTGAAAGTTTTTGTTAAAGCCACTTATTATCAGGGAACACTCTTTGAAAACAATCCACACACTTTCACACGAAATGTTATCATCAAAGAACTTTTAAATTGAATCTAACATAACATAATTCTCGCCGTGTGTACGTTGGTCACAGCTGAGGAATGCAACCGTGATGTAAAATTGTATTGTTTCCATTATATATACTCTCCCGAAAATAGTTACAATCCAATCAACAAAGAAAAGCGTTCAAATGGCGGTGTTCGTGAACAGTTTGATTACACTGTATAATGGAAAGAAACCAAAAACACTCTAAGAATGTACTAATTCTATCTGCTCATCCGGGAACGGAAGCAGCACACTATAATTAAAAACCCGTCAAGTTTGACGGGTTATTACTTACTTAGTCGTTCCCCTTCTACCGTGAGGTGTAGAGGTTTGGAAGAGAGAGCGCCAGACTATCCTATCGGCTGTCTTCCTCCTGGCCTGGTTCCATTCTAGTCCTCGATCCTTCAAAGATTGTCTAATGTTGTCCTCCCAGCGGACTCTGGGTCGTCCTCGGGGTCTGGATCCTTGGCTCTTTGTTTCCCATGCTTGTCGTGGTATCCGATCTTCTCCCATTCTGCAGACATGGCCAAACCATCTTAATTGGGACTGTTCTACTTGGGTCTGCAGGGGGTAGGATTTAAGGCCTTGACGTATCGTCTGGTTGCGTACCATGTCTCTTCTTGTTACTTCAACCACCTTCCTCAGATACCTCATTTCTGAGGTTTGGATCTGGCTTTTATGGGTTGTAGTCATTACCCATGACTCGCATCCGTATGTCAAGACTGGAACATAGGTGGAGCGGTATACAGCCATCTTCGTTTTCTTACCAACCTCTCTCTTGCTGAGGAATCCTCGATTTATGGCCTGAAAAAGTCTCCCAGCCGCTGCTTTTCGAGTGGCCAACTCTTCTTTGATGCCTCCCTTTCGGTCTATAATAGCTCCGAGGTATTTAAAGTGGTCGACCTGCTCCAGGACCTGTTCTCCCAGCTTAATCTGATGTTTTCTTTCTTCTCGTGATATCACCATGGATTTTGTTTTAGAGCTGCTTATGACCATCCCTCTCTTCTCCAGCTCTTCCTTCCAGACTTGCAGGTTGGATTGGAGATGTGCCTCTGATTTAGCAATCAGGGCAACATCATCAGCAAATGCCAGCTCCGAAATATAGACCTGTCTCATCTTCCAGTACCCCACTGAATACTTTCTTGTTCTCTCCTTACATGCCTTGATGACATCGTCCATAAGGAGTATGAAGAGGTAAGGTGGTAGGATATCACCTTGTCTTACATCAGTGGTGGTCCTGAACTCTTCCGACTTATGGTTTGCTGTCCTCACATAATTTCTGCAAGACTTGTAGAAGCTCTGTATAGCATGAATCAGAGGTGCTGGAATATTCTTCCTTGCCAAACAGTCCCAAAGTTTGCTCCAGGGGACCCTGTCAAACGCCTTTTCCAGATCTATGAAACAAAGATGCATCTCACTCTTATACTCAAGGGCCTTTTCACTCAGCTGTCTGAGTGTGAAGATTAGGTCTTGAGTACTTCGGTTTGCTCGGAATCCGCACTGGACCTCATCCAATTGTGGCTCAGCTAGGCGTCGGAGTCTCTGCTCTAGGATTCTAGAGTAGATTTTACCAGGGACACTGAGAAGGGATATGCCTCTATGGTTTCCACACTGTCGATTGTCACCCTTTTTGAAAAATTGGTGTTATGATGGCAATCTCCCAATCCTTTGGTATGGTCTTGTTGTACCACGCTGCCTGTAAAACCCTTAAGAGCAATAGGTCGCCTGATGCTCCCATGAACTTAACCATTTCTGGTGTTATACCATCATGCCCTGCTGCTTTGCCCATCTTGATTTTCTCCAGTGCTGCCTTCAGTTCTTCCATCTTTATGTCATCTTCACCATCATTGGTTTTCTCTTCTGTGCTAGTGTTTATCATTTCTGATGCTTCACCATGCTCACCATCCAGGAGTTCTGAGAAATATTCTTTCCATCTTCCCATTACTTCCTTCGGGGCAGTAAGCAATTTGCCTTGCTTGTCCTTTATAAATTTGAGAGGGCATTGTTTTTCCTTCCTCATGTTCTTTAGGGTCTTATAGAACAATTTCTGGTTTTCTTGTGCATCTTTTTCTAGCTTTTCCCCAAAGTCTTCCCAGGACTTCTGTTTTGCTGCTAGCACTTTGTTCTTTGCTTCTGTTCTGAGTGTCACATATTCTCTATATTTTTCCATTTGTCCTGTTGTGTTTTTAGCTCCTAAGTATTGTTTCCATGTCATTTTCTTCTCTCTTATTTTCTCTTTGACTTCCTCTGTCCACCAAGGTGTCCTCTTTCTCTTGTTCCCAAGTCGGACTTCACCGCATGCTTCTGCAGCAGCTGTCTTTATGATATCCTTGAATTTAATCCAGAGGGTTTCCAAGTCATCAGGTCGTTCTTCTGTGTTGCTCACCGCTGCAGCAGTAAGCCCCTGATATCTGGTCTTAATTTCTGGCTCTCTCAGCTTGTAGGTCCTAATGCTCATTTCTCCTGCTCGTTTACTTGGTTTCTTGCGTGATGTTGGACAGTTCCTAGGCTGAGCAACTCTTTCAGTTGTTCTTTTGATTGTTAGCAGGTAGTGATCACTTCCAATCTCTGGCCCCCTCCAGACTCTAGACTCTAGCATCTCGGACATATTTGAATGAGGACGGGTTATTGCTAGTAATAATAATTATTATTATTAGTATGAAGGGTAAAGTATGGTTTTACATGTTCTTCAAAATTGAGAGTGGCAACACTGGTTATAATTTTCGGATGGCAGAATAGTCTGAACGTGTGTATTCAAACCATTCATTAATAACATTGAATAGAACTTGAACAACTACACTAGGCAGTTATTTTCCAAGAACAGTACATGAATAAACTTGAGTATAACGTGGAAACTACGCCATGGTTATTTTCCGAAGGTAATTTCCTATCTTTCGTACCTTTTTGCTCCGCAGTGAATACCGGTATGTATAGTTAGGTGTTGTTTCGTAGCGCTTAGGGTTAGGATTAGGGTTTGTGTTAGGGTTAGTGTTAACCATAATACTAATCCTAACTCTAATCCTAACCCTAACTGCTACGAAACAACACCTAACTACATATACTGTATTCACTGCGGACCAAAAAGGTACGAAAGATAGGAAATTACTATAACAAATGAATGGACAGCAGAGTGGGATAAAAATCTGAAATGAAATGCATGTTTGCTATTCAAATCTCTGACAAGAAAATGGCAAATATCTAGGGAATTTAACCCTAACAATTTTTTTTTTTAAATTAATGAAGAAAAATATCCCGTTCAACCTCTGATGGGTTATAATTAGGATATATATATTGTTTTCAACTCCAAATAATATGAACAGCTGACGATGTTGTTCGTCCATCACAGGTGATGAAGACCACTCTGTTCATCCAATTATTAGGATGTTAGGATAGTCTATGAGTACGAAGGTGACTGATGAGCCCGATGCGGGCCTGGAAGGATCTCGGACAGTGTGGGCAGGGAATGTTTGCTTCATGTGAAGGTTTTATTTCACGATCTTTTCTAGCTTGTCTCCGCTGTTCCGCTGCTGCTCTTCTGGAAGATTCGCATGCCACTGCACCTTTACGAAGAGATGTGCGCCAGGCAGTTCGGTCTTGCGCAGCAGCTTCCAATGTGTCTGGGTTTATGTCAAAGGTTTTTAATGAAGCCTTAAGCGTGTCTTTGAAGCGCTTTTTCTGGCCACCATGGGAGCGTCTACCCTTCTGCATCTCACCATAAAAGAGTATCTTTGGCAGTCGATGGGCTGGCATGCGGACTACATGACCTGCCCAGCGAATCTGTGACTGCATCAGAATAGTATCGATGCTAGGGATACCAGCTCTGTCAAGAACGGCGGTATCCGGGATCTTGTCTTGCCATTTGATGTTCATTATCTTCCTGAGACAGACTGTATGAAAGTGGTTGAGCTTTTTTACGTGGCGCCTGTATACAGTCCATGTTTCACATGCATAAAGCAGCACTGGAAGCACCGCAGCTCTGTATACCTTCAGCTTTGTCTGTAGACTAATGCCACTTCGATGCCAAACATTGGTGTATAGTCTGCCAAATGTGCTGCTGGCTTTGGAGATCCTGGTGTTCACCTCATCATCAATGACGATGTTCTGGGATAGTGTACTACCAAGGTATGTGAACCTGTTCACAACATTCAGTTTCTCACCATTTACCTTGATGACTGGCTCAGTATAAATTGTGCCAGGAGCTGGTTGGTACATGATTTCTGTTTTCCCCGTGTTGATGGTAAGCCCAAAGTTGGAGCAGGCTTCGGAGAATCTATCAACGCTACGCTGCAGATCAGCCTCTGAGCCAGCACTGAGGGCACAATCGTCAGCAAACAGAAGATCCCTGATGGTGTGTGATTTGACCTTGGTTTTTGCTTGAAGCCTCCTAAGGTTAAACAATTTTCCATCAATACGATATCTAATGTCGATTCCTGTGTCCCCGTCTCTGAAAGCATCAGTCAGCATAGCAGAAAACATGATACTGAAAAGAGTCGGTGCAAGTACACACCCTTGTTTAACTCCATTTGAGACTGGGAAAGGCTCCGATAGCTCACCGTTTTCCTGAACTCTAGCCTGCATTCCATTATGCAGCTGCTGCACTATTGAGATAAATTTCTTTGGGCAGCCGTATTTTGCCATGATCTTCCATAGACCCTCTCTACTGACCGTGTCAAACGCCTTTGTCAAGTCGATGAAAGCTGTGTACAGGTCACAGTGCTGTTCTTGGCATTTTTCTTGAAGCTGTCTTGCAGCGAACACCATATCGGTGGTTCCACGTTCTTTCCGGAATCCACACTGACTTTCAGGTAGAAGACCTTTGTCAAGATGAGCCGTAAGGCGATTAAGAAGGATTCTGGCAAATATCTTCCCAGCGATTGATAGTAGTGAGATGCCTCGATGATTGTTACAGTCTTGGCGATTACCTTTACGTTTATAACGATGTATAATTGACGCATCCTTGAGATTGTGTGGGATGGTTTCACTCTGCCACATTTGCTGGAAGATCATGTGAAATTTCTCTATCAGAACTGTACCGCCATCTTTATAGACTTCAAATTGAATCGGAGCCGGGGGCCTTTCCACTAGAAAGTTGACGAATCGCTTTTTGAGTCTCCTCCAAAGTCGGTATATCATCTAGTGCTTCATTTATAGGAATTTGGGGCAGTCGGTTGATGGCTTCATCATTAATAGATGATGGCTGGTTCAGAATATTATTAAAGTGTTCGACCCAGCGTTGGAGAATTTTTTCCTTGTCTGTAATTAGTGTTTTTCCATCTGCATTAAGGAGGGGAAATGATCCTGATGATGTTGGACCATAGACCGCTTTGAGTGCATGGTAAAAATTTTTCAAGTCATGGCTGTCAGCAAAGCTTTGGAGCTCATCTGCTTTATGAGTAATAAATGAATCCCGCATCTGGCGTAGTTTATGTTGGACGATTCTACGCATGTTGTTGAAAGCGTCTTTCTTGGATGTAGATTTTGGATCATTTAAATATGCTTTATGGAGATGGTGTTTCTCAGCCAACATCTTCTTTATATCATCTGAGTTCTCATCAAACCAGTCATTTTGTTTCTTGATGGCGGGACCCAGGACCTCTGTAGCAGTGTTGTAGATCTGCTCGCTTAGGGCTGTCCAATTTGTTTCCGCACTTTGGCCGTCTAACGACATAGATTTGAGTGTCAGTGAATGACTGTTTAATTTTTGTCTTCTTTAGTTTGGTAATATCCAGCCTTTTTTTTTGAGTTTTCTTTCCCTGAAAGCGCCTGGCAGGTTGGATACGAATTTTAAGTTTAGACACAATGAGGCGATGATCAGTCCAGCATTCGGCACCACACATGGACTTGGTCACCCGGACATCTTGCCTGTCCTTCTTCCTAACAATTACATAGTCAATTAGGTGCCAATGCTTCGAGCGAGGGTGCATCCAGGAGGTCCTGTTGCGGATAGGAAGTCGAAAAATGGTGTTGGTGACAAGGAGGTTATGTTCTGCGCAAGTCTGGAGGAGAAGAAGTCCATTGCTGTTACAGCGACCCACGCCGTACTTTCCGATAGTGCCATTCCAGGAGATGTTATCTGAGCCTACTCTTGCATTAAAGTCACCAAGAATAATAAGCTTATCTGCTTTGGGAACTGATGCAATGACTGCATGTAGTTCTTCGTAAAACTTATCCTTGACGTCATCCTGGTTTGTCATAGTTGGTGCATACGCGCTAATGATGGTGGCATGTTTCCTTCCATAAAGCAGCGGGATCTTGACCGTCATGAGTCGGTCATTTATTCCCTTTGGGCTCCGCTAGCTTGCCAATAATTGCTGTTTTGATTGCAAATCCAACCCCTGCTTCTCGTCTTTCTTCAGTTCCTCTTCCGCTCCAATAGAATGTATAACCTGCACCCTTTTCGCAAAGTTGGCCCTCGCCTGCAAGTCGAGTTTCACTCAGTGCTGCTATGTCAATGTTGTATCTGGCCAGTTCTCTCCCTATCAGGGCAGTTCGCCTCTCGGGTCTGTTTGTGTTAAAGTCTTTGTCGAGTAGAGTGCGCACATTCCATGCGCCTAGAATGAGGGGGAAAAATCTGTCCTTTCTTTTTCTTATGTGTCGCCCGCTGAAGTAGGGTACCCACCAACCGCGGTAAGCTGGTTAGGTAATGGTGGAGCAGGCAATGTTTAGGGCACCTTTTCTAGCCCCTTCCTCATGCCATGGAGGTGAGCAGTGCTTTCCTAAAGAGGGCTGCTCAGTCACTCAGGGGGCTGCCGAATCCCACTGCTGCTCCAATCAGTGGAAGACGACCATATGGCCTGAGCCGCCTGTGTGTAGGTCTGCGACTACGACTGCCAGCGCACCCACGCCTGCCGCTTCGCCGCTCGCCCATCGCCACAGGACTTGTTGTGAGTGGATGGATGAGTGGATGAAAGAGTGACTTGCGCAGTGATTTGGTTTAAAGTGAGGAAGAGTTGCGCAATTCGTCGACCTCACTCTCTCGCCTGGGTCCATCTTAATCCAGTGGCAAGACAAGTCAAGACGACTGGAGATGAAGTCAGGTGCAGTGGATGACCATGGCTTTCTACGTGCCTCGCAATGCTCCTTACGCTCCACAGCGCGTTGCTGGTAATCGCCGTCATGCCCGTTGAACCAACAGGTGGTTTCTTCCGCGCAGTCTACCGAATCCAGTCTTCGCATGCATGGGTAGGCAGACCCTAACTCACCGAAGGTTTATAACCAGTCGGCTACCCTCACCTAGTTTAGCCGGCCTGTCAAAGCCGTTTCCCGGGGGGTGGCCGCTGTCGCATGCTGACAGCTTCGAGGAGCCACAGGTGAGAGCTGACGATATGAGAAAGTGGCATCACATTTCTCAAATCATTGTAAATAGGGACAATCACAATTGTGCTTATACGTTCATTAATTAAAAAGAAAAAAAAAATCAAGAAGAAACTCTGAACAAGAACGATATTAAAGTGGAGGGGTGTAAAGGCCTGGTGGTTCCAGTTATATAGTCCTAACTGACTTTAACAGATATTTAATTGACTTTCTAACAAGAAAGTTATAAACTCTAACAAGAAACTTCTTAGACTACAGCTGGGAAAAGGCTATTTTAGAATAGAAGAACCTTACTGTGCATAATGTATTTAAGACAATAATATAGAGCATGTCTTGTTAAAATGTAAGAGATATGAACAGCATACAATCCCAGTATTAGATTATTTGCAGGCCTCAAATTTACCCAGAAATATAGAATGGGTGTTAAGAATAGAAAGAATTACATAATATAGTAAAATAGTGTAGGCTATAACAAGAACAACAGTTAATATATAGTGATTGATGGGTATATGGCAGGGAAAGTGAAAGTCTAGTAGTGTTCTTATAAAGCATAATACTCACGACAAATTTAAGTCAATTAAATATCAAACTAAATATCTCTCGCCCTGTTTTGTTTTTGTTTCTTCTATTTATTTATTTTTTGACACGCACACAATGTGGTAGTTTTGCCACGCTCTATTTACAATAATTGGACAGGAGATATAATGCCACTTTCACATATCGGCAGTTGGAACATATTATTTGGATTTGAAACCACTATATATTCTAATTATAGCCCATCAGAGGTTGAATGGGGTATTTCTTACCACTAATTTAAGAAAGAAAAAAGAAAGGCAGTTGGAATTTTGTGCCAAGTGTTATTTACAGTAACAGGTGCAATCACATCAACATCGATGGCTGCTCAGGGTGTAGCTTTAAGAGTTTTACCTTTGAAACTTCAGAGAAAGGAACTAAGACTAAATCACATGACCAAGATTATGTTAGACAAGGTTTATCCAGCCTATTGGCAATATCACCCTAGCAATACAGGAACTCAGACAACCTGGCACATATAAATAGTAAAACAACTGAAATGGAAACTGTCAAAAACAGTCAGAATATATATAGAACAAATATCAAAGGACAGTAATACAGTGTACACAGATGGGTTCAAGGGAGAAGATTAGGGTAGGAATTAATATTCCTACATGGAAAGTGGTAAATGGATGTAGCATAAGAGAAAATACATATATTTTCATAGCAGTGATAGCTTCTATTTGTAAAAGGTGTAGAAATGTTTTTTTTAACAGCCCTCCCCAGAAACAATTTTAACATACTCGCTTTCAGCAATTCAAGCTCTAAAAAATTAACAATAATGAAGAATACCAGATATAGCAGAGGAGATAATTCTGGCAAATACATACTTATGCTCCATAGGATGTTCAGTTTTAATAGCGTGGGCACCTTCACATGTTGGCAAAGTGGGAAATGAACAGGCAAATAACAAAGCCAAGTGTTGATTGTCTCGTTATTTAGTTTGTTTTCCCGACTAGAGTTACTTACCCTTATGGGAACTCTTCTGCTTCTCTTCTTCCGACTTCCTGTTTTCTAAGATGGCGAATTAAACATGTCGATCCTTGTATCTTGTGTTCAAGCTTCGTGATTATGCTTCATGATATGAGAATATATGACAGCCAGCCACGTCTTATTATACTTTTCAATATTTACTACACACGACAGTAAATATCAACATGGTGGCAGCGGTGTTTATTTCTACAGAATTCGAACTATTCTGCTGAAGATCTTGTAACACGTGTGCTGACTCAAAGACTGGTAGGTTATTGCTTGCATACCATTGTTAGACATTTCGTCATGGCAGAACAGCCCTTATTTCGGTTACCACCCTGCCTAGACATAAATAACGTCGAACCAGACACATTTCGTAAATGGAGACGACAGTTAGATCTATACATGCATGCAACAGAGGTGGCCTCTAAACCTGATCCTGTTCGGGCGGCCATTATCTTACACTGTGCTGGACCTCAAGCTGTTGAAGTTTTTGATCAACTTGCAGAGGAAGGAGACCACTCTAATCCTACTAAAATTCTCGACTTGCTCCAGAACCATTGTAGCTCACGAAGCAATGAAGTATTACATACCTTCAGATTCTGGAACACACCTCTTCAAGAACCTTTTATTTCCTTTTTGACTGAGCTGAGAACTAAGGCAGATTTGTGCAACTTTAACGACAAGGATCGTATGATAAGAGACAAAATCGTCTTTACTGTCAACAAAAGGTTACAGGAGAAGCTCTTGAGAGAAGCTGACCTTGATCTAAAGAAAGCCATTCACATATGCAGAGTCTTCGAGCAAACTGGAAACGACATAAGAGAGATGAGTAATACAGTTCAACCTTCTGAAGCAAGGGTTGAAAAGGTACAAGAAAAATCACTCAACCATAAACCTCCTAAGAGAGACACTGGGCATGCTGCTGGTAAAGCTTGTCAAAGTAACACTGACAGTGGGTACTTTGAACCTAGAAAGGAGTGTCATTACTGCGGACAGAAACATCTATTAATTAAGAAAAAGTGTCCTGCATGGGGGAAGTTTTGTTCAAATTGTGGGGGAAGAAACCATTTCAAAGTTAAATGCAAGGAAGTTCATACTGTTCACGCAGAGTCAGTAGAAGATTCTGAAGTTTTTCTTAATTGTGTGAAGTCTAGCAAAGCTTGTACATCTGCACAACTCATTCTCAATGGAAAAATGGTAAAATTCCAGTTAGACACAGCAGCTGATGTGAATACAATCTGTCAACGCTTTGTGGTGCAAGAACAACTGTTACCCACTAAACAGAGGCTTGTTATGTGGAATAGTACTAAGATGACTCCACTGGGAGAAGTTCTATTAACTGCTGAGAATCCTAAGACTGGGACAAAACACAATATAAGGTTTACTGTTGTGAAAAATAGATTCACATGTTTGCTGGGCAACAACACACTGCAGGATCTACAGTTTGTGACAGTCAACACAAACAAATTTATTGCTAAGGTGGCTACTGACAGTTCAGATAATGATTATAACTCTGATAACCATCTAGGTGTCCTGGGTGAAGCTGTGTTGCATATTGATCCTAATATTCGTCCAAAGGCACTGCCGTGCAGAAAAATACCATTTTCACTTAAGAGCAAGGTAAAATCAGAGCTTCAAAATCTAATGAACAGAGGTATATTAATACCAGTAGAGGAACCGACTGAATGGGTTAACCAAATGGCTGTTGTTGAAAAGTCTGATGGTTCCTTAAGAATATGCATTGATCCTAGACCCCTGAATGAGGCTTTGCAGAGGGAGCATTACAGATTACCAACTTTGGATGATGTATTGCCTGAACTCAATAATGCCAAGATTTTCACAAAGCTGGATATCAAGGAAGCATTCTGGCATATCAAACTTGATAAGTCTAGTAAACTTACAACAATGATCACACCTTATGGTAGGTTCAGATGGTCTAGATTACCATTTGGCTTGAATGTAAGCAGTGAAATTTTCCAGAGGCATCTAGCACAAGCTCTTGAAGGTCTTCATGGTTGCATCAATGCTGCTGATGACATAGTTATTGCAGGTTGTGGATCAAACAGACAGCAAGCAATTAAGGACCATGATCTGAAGCTTAAAGCACTGAAACATTGGTGTAAAGAGAAAGGCATTAAACTGAATGAAGCTAAAGCTCAAGAGAAGAAAGAAGAAATTACCTTCATGGGTCACCTTATTACTGCTCGAGGTGTTGAACCAGACAAGAAAAAGGTTGAGACAATACTAAACATGCCCGTTCCTAAGGACTGTCATGAGGTTCGCAGATTTTGTGGCATGATACAGTATCTAGCAAAGTTTCTCAACAATCTTTCAGAAGTTCTTCATCCAATAAGAGAACTTACACGTCAGGATACTCCCTTTATCTGGTCTGCTGAATGTGAACAAGCTTTCAAGAGAGTCAAGAAACTGATTACTTCTACTCCAGTACTCGCATACTATGATCCTGATGAATCTTTGTGTATTCAAGTCGATAGTAGCAGCTATGGACTTGGGGCTGTCCTCCTACAAAATGGTCATCCAATAGAGTTTGCTTCAAGAGCTCTAACTGAAACTGAACAACGCTGGGCTCAAATTGAGAAGGAGCTCTTAGCTGTTGTATATGGTTTGGAACGCTTTGACCAGTACACTTATGGAAGGAAAGTTACAGTCATCAATGACCATAAACCTTTGGCAGCCATCGTGAAGAAACCTCTGAGTCAAATTCCTCGAAGACTGCAGAATTTACTGATGCGCAGCCATCGATATGACTTTGAATTCCAATGGATACAAGGTTCCGATCTTCTTATAGCCGACACACTGTCCAGAGTTAGTATTCATAATGTCACATTGGATTCCTTAGCTGATAGAGAGAGCAATGCAGGAGCTGATGCACCTGTAAGATTACCTGAAATACCAGATGTGATGATGGAAAAGATTAAAGCTGAAACTCTCAAAGACAGTGTGCTCCAGAGGTTGAAGTCGACCATTTTGGATGGGTGGCCTAAAAGAAAGTCTGATGTACCAGCTGAGCTTATGCCTTATTTTGACATTCGTGATACTCTGACAAATCGACAGCCGCATTGGCAAAGCTGCAGCTACCTTTGCCCGCCTCACATCGCGTGTTTGGGGAAACTCTAAACTCACAATGAAGACCAAAGCTGCGGTATATAATGCCTGCATCACCAGCACCCTCCTATATGGCAGCGAGACCTGGACGACCTATGCTAAGCAAGAAAGAAGGCTCAATACCTTCCATTTGCGGTGTCTACGCCGCATCCTCGGCATCTCGTGGAAAGATAAAGTGACAAATGTCGAGGTGTTGTCACGTGCTGGCCTTCAAAGTATGTATACGCTGCTTAGACAGCGCTGGCTTGGCCATGTTCGCCGCATGGAAGATGGTCGCATCCCAAAAGATATCTTCTACGGACAATTAGCAGATGGCAAGAGAACAGTTGGGCGACCACAGCTGAGGTTCAAAGATGTGTGCAAGAGAGATATGAGGGCACTGGACATGGATCCAGCAACATGGGAGGATGAAGCTGCCGATCGCACTAAGTGGCGATGCTATTTACGGCACCACCTCAGATTGGGCGAAGAGAGGCTCACACAAGAAGCAGAGGTGAGGCGAAAACGTCGAAAGGAGCACCAGGAAAATAAGCAGCTGAGGGCTGCCACCTCAGGGGCGCATTCCCATAGTCAGTTATGACTGAAGGGGCTATTATTATTATTATTATTATTATGATACTCTGACAACAGAACAAGGCATAATACTTAAAGGAGAGCGTATTCTTATCCCAAAAGCACTGAGGCCTGAAATCAAGCAGAAGCTACACGCTGCTCATCTTGCATTTGACAGTATGATGCGCCGGGCCAGAAGTTGTCTGTTTTGGATCGGCATGACGGCTGAGATTTGACAGATAGCTGACAGTTGTCCAGAATGTCAAGAAACGAAGGCAAGGAATACTAAAGAACCTTTAAACCAACACTCAAGAGGTTTATCACCCTGGGAGAAAGTTGGCACTGACATCTTTATTATAGAAGGCCGATATTATTTAGTCCTGATTGACTACTTCTCCAACTTCATTGAAGTAGACTTTCTACCTACAATGACAGCACAGTTAGTCATCAGGAAATTGAAGTCTCATTTTGCTCGTTATGGTGTTCCCAAAGTTATTGTATCTGACCAAGGTACTCAGTTTACGTCTGCACAGTTCAGATCATTTACTGCTAGATGGGGAATACTTCATGTTAAATCAGCACCAGGTCACCATAAAGCCAATGGATTAGCTGAATCTGCTGTGAAACTCATCAAGGGTATGATGAGAAAGACTGTTCAGGACAATACAGATGCATATGAGGCACTACTTGAACTTCGTAATACGCCGAGACAAGGGTTTGATCAAAGTCCAGCAGAAATACTGTTCAACAGGAAACTGCGTACACTGATACCTTCTGCAGTGAAACCCGTTGCATCTCACAGTAGAGTTATTGAAAGTAGAGGCAAGAGAGACAGATCAGTGAAGAAGTATTATGATAAAACTGCTCATGATCTGCCCAAGTTGTCTCACCAGCCAGTCTACTATCAAGACCCTGAACAACCAAACTGGCAACCTGGAAGGATTGATAAGAGGCTCTCTGAAAGAACAACACCCTTCACACCTGATCCCGAGTACCTGGAAATTGATGTCTCCTCTCCAGTTCTACCCGAGCAACAGGTTGTTTTGCCAGACATGGAAAACACTAGTGAAGTGAACATTTCCAATCCTCCAGAAGTTGATCCTTCAACTCCAGCTACTTCTAGTCCTGGGAAAGCTTGGAAAGAACATTCTCTCCTACCATCTTGCCCTAAGAGACCTCAAAGAGATCACAAGAAACCCTCTTGGATGAATGACTTTGTTCACTCATAAAGAAGGGGGGATGTTGATTGTCTCGTTATTTAGTTTGTTTTCCCGACTAGAGTTACTTACCCTTATGGGAACTCTTCTGCTTCTCTTCTTCCGACTTCCTGTTTTCTAAGATGGCGAATTAAACATGTCGATCCTTGTATCTTGTGTTCAAGCTTCGTGATTATGCTTCGTGATGTGAGAATATATGACAGCCAGCCACGTCTTATTATACTTATCAATATTTACTACACACGACAGTAAATATCAACATGGTGGCAGCGGTGTTTATTTCTACAGAATTCGAACTATTCTGCTGAAGATCTTGTAACACGTGTGCTGACTCAAAGACTGGTAGGTTATTGCTTGCATACTATTGTTAGACATTTCGTCATGGCAGAACAGCCCTTATTTCGGTTACCACCCTGCCTAGACATAAATAACGTCGAACCAGACACATTTCGTAAATGGAGACGACAGTTAGATCTATACATGCATGCAACAGAGGTGGCCTCTAAACATCAAAGACTGGACTACCCAGGACTTGAATGCTTGCATGTTTTATAAAGGGTGCAAATAACATCTTTGTTTCATAGATCTGGAAAAGGCGTTTGACAGGGTTCCCTGGAGCAAACTTTGGGACTGTTTGGCAAGGAAGAATATTCCAGCACCCCTGATTCATGCTATACAGAGCTTCTACAAGTCTTGCATAAATTATGTGAGGACAGCAAACCATAAGTCAGAAGAGTTCAGGACCACCACTGGTGTAAGACAAGGTGATATCCTATCACCTTACCTCTTCATACTCCTTATGGACGATGTCATCAAGGCATGTAAGGAGAGAACAAGAAAGTATTCAGTGGGGGTAGTGGAAGATGAGACAGGTCTATATTTCGGAGCTGGCATTTGCTGATGATGTTGCCCTGATTGCTAAATCAGAGGCACATCTCCAATCCAACCTGCAAGTCTGGAAGGAAGAGCTGGAGAAAAGAGGGATGGTCATAAGCAGCTCTAAAACAAAATCCATGGTGATATCACGAGAAGAAAGAAAACATCAGATTAAGTTGGGAGAACAGGTCCCGGAGCAGGTCGACCACTTTAAATATCTCGGAGCTATTATAGACCGAAAGGGAGGCATCAAAGAAGAGTTGGCCACTCGAAAAGCAGCGGCTGGGAGACTTTTTCAGGCCATAAATCGTGGATTCCTCAGCAAGAAAGAGGTTGGTAAGAAAACGAAGATGGCTGTATAATGCTCCACCTATGTCCCAGTCTTGACATATGGATGCGAGTCGTGGGCAATGACTACAACCCACAAAAGCCAGATCCAAACCTCAGAAATGAGGTATCTGAGGAAAGTGGTTGAAGTAACAAGAAGAGACATGGTCCGCAACCAGACGATCCGTCAAGGCCTAAAATCCCATCCGCTGCAGACCCAAATAGAACAGTCCCAACTAAGATGGTTTGGCCATGTCTGCAGAATGGGAGAAGATCGGCTACCACGACAAGCATGGGAAACAAAGAGCCAGGGATCCAGACCTCCAGGACGACCCAGAATCCGCTGGGAGGACAACATTAGACAATCTTTGAAGGACCGAGGACTAGAATGGAACCAGGCCAGGAAGAAGACAGCTGATAGAATGGTCTGGCGCTCTCTCTTCCAAACCTCTACACCTCACGGTAGAAGGGGAACGACTAAGTAAGTAAGATGTGAGAATATATGACAGCAGCCATGTCTTATTATACTTATCAATATTTACTACACTCGACAGTAAATATCAACACCAAGAAAAGTTGAACTAGTGAAAACTAAATGAGTGTGGAAATGAGTGATCAAAAGTTTAATTAAAAAAATAGTAATTGATGAATGGGCATTTGTGTGGGGTAGTAGTCTGAAAGGCAGACGTGCATATAAATTGTTCAAGGTGCCAACCAGAATGTATCAAGTGTGTATGGAACTACAAGTTCCCAGCAATAGGAAACTACTTGGAGTATATATATATATATATATATATATATATATATATATATATATATATATATATATATATATATATATATATATATATATATATATATATATATATATATATATATATATATATATATATATATGGATTAGAGAGTATGGCAGGAAATTGAAGGTCTACGGAAGTTATTGTAATACGTATTGAAAAGTAAATAAATTTCATTATTGCTGCCCGACGCCATTGTATTTACCGTATCTTTTATCGAAGAGTGTCATAGCAGGACTTCTTGTTTTATTATTCCATTTTCTGCTTTTAATTTTCGTTGATTGTTAAATTAATTGCCTTTATTTTTTTTCGGTTTTGTATTCTCCTTGCTTTATTATTGCTCTTCATCTGTGTTGTTATATTTCATATATATATATATATATATATATATATATATATATATATATATATATATATATATATATATATATATATATATATATATATATTTCATATATATATATATATTACATATTTGTAGTGTCTATAGTATTGTTCTTTAACATGTCTATATTTCTTGTCCTTGTTGCCTATTTGTAACTGGCTGACGTTAATTTGTGTATAGTTAATTTGTAAAACTGATTCAATACTGTTTTATTTGTTAATATATATATACATATTGATAAATAACATATGGTTTACCCAAGACTTTCCCACCCTCCTCCCCTTTCATAACATCATAATACATATAAAGACGACTACCATCTTGAGACAAGAAAAAACACACACAAACATCCACGTAGTTTGACACTTATAATTTATTATTTTTACAAAGATTGGAAATGAGAAATGATCAGGTATTAGCAACTGAAAATATTATCTGGAATTAGTGACTATATATGCTAATTGTAACCCATCAGAGGTTGAACAGGATATTTGTCTTCATAAATTTCCTACAACAAACATGTTAAGTAAGGTGGGAAAACTTGTATAATGTCAAAAAAGTGCTATTGTAGCAAAATGTGGTAACAAAATGTGAAATAAAGAATAGTGGGATTTTATCATATTTTGCAAAAAAGTCGATCAATTCAGTTGCCAGTTAAATCACCCATGCATTTAGGTTTAGGGTAACCTTAACCCCATTTACTATGTCTCCGAATTCTTATTTAAGGCCGTATAAATGTTGGGAACTTAATTGGCTATCAGATCAAAAGACATTTGGGGGAAATCAGATATATGTCTCATGTTTTTCAATTCAACTGATAAGAATAACTTCTTGGTACAAATATGCAAGAAGAAAGAGAACCATAGACAACAGATAGAAAATTAATAGGCATTTCTGGAGTGCTATTACTCCTGTTTAATTTCTATTATCAAGTGTTTTCTTTCCATCTTTCTTACATGTGCCTACACTTTACTTATTTTTATTATTTGTTATAAATCATTGACTTTTCTTTTCCACCTTTCTTTGCCAGAACATTTGACCAAGCCAAAAACATGGTGGTGTTGTTGTTAACTAGGACTGCTGACCATGTCACTATTTCACAAAATAATCCTTTATGAGGGGAGGAAATAGTGTCAGCAAATAGCTACAAAAGCCAAATTAACTTTTATAAAGGTGATAAAAAGGCCATTTATATGCTCCAAGAGAAACTGCTCAAAAACTGTGGCAACATGAAGCATATTACAGGAACAGAAATAAAACAAGAAATGGATATTGAGGTAATTGTATTTTGAAAAATATATTTAGAAATAGGCTCTTCTTACACATACATATAATTCATTCCTTCATTACTTTTCATCTATCTGTGGAGCATAGCTTTTTAGTCAGTTCATGTCAAGTTTTCATTTTTCTCTTTTGTATCTGTTTCCAGATCTTCATAAGTTTTTTTTTTTCAGTATTTCCATGGTGATCCTGTCATAACATTTGATTCATTCCATTCTGCACAAGCATCAAATTAATATACAGTGCAGTCCACTTAAGAAGAACTTGCTTAAGTCGAATTTCACTTAAGTATAAGCATTTCTGAAGGGTCCGGCCAAATGTCTTCTTTGGCTCTGTTTAAAAAAACTCCTGTTAAGTTGAATTCTGATAACTAGAATTTTTAGATAAGCTGAAGTAATTTTTCTGTCCCAGCTCAAATTTGGATTCCAGAGCAACAAAGGCCTTGTAATGCTGGTGCTTCTTTGCTTAATGTGTATCCTATCGAACACCATCCTTTTAAGATTCTATTCTGTACAAGCACCCATTTACACAAAAGAATAGTTTTATCTGTATCACTAAAAGATATTTCTGTATCAAACTAGGGATCATCAAAGTATGAAAACAAGTGAATTCTGAAAGTTAGGAGAACCAGTTGTTAGTTGCTTATCCTTTACAGGACGTGGCAATCAACCCCAGCTTTTATTGGCTATTTGTGATTTTTCTAGGCAATTGTTTCATTCAGTAGTTTGCCATTGCTTTCTGAACGGTACGGCGCTTATACCATTGTTAAAAATCCACACAAAGCGATCTGCTACCAAACCGCCTGCAGCAGGTTTCAAACTTTGTATATCTGGATTATGAAACTGCATTCATATCCATTAGGCCACAGACGCCGAGTAACAACGAAGGTAAATATGAGCACTTTCATAAACAGGTTCTTGTGCAGAAGAGTAGATAAAAATGGCTTGACACAGGTGAAGATGATAGAAATAACCAGATAAATACCAGTGGAACATGATGTGAGGAAAATGATTCTGAAATTGGATATGGTACACATTAAGGAAGCAGGTTGATAGCATTACAAGGCAGAAACAAGTTGATAGCATTACAAGGCAGAAACAAGTTGATAGCATTACAAGGCAGAAACAAGTTGATAGCATTACAAGGCAGAAACAAGTTGATAGCATTACAAGGCAATCATTTTCCTGGAATCCCAAGAGTGAGAGAATAAAGGAAGACCACAAAACACAATTAGGGAATTGGAGACAAGATGTGAAAGGGATGAAGAAGACATTGAAAGAAATTAAACAGATGGAACAGGATAGCAGCAAGGTTTAGTGTAAATTTGATGAAAGCATGTGACCCATAGGAAGCTGAAGGGGAGTGAATGATGAAGTAATAGTAACAAGTACATTTCTCAGTACAAGGTGACTAATATGAGTTTGTGTATAGGGCTGGCAACCTCATGTCAAACAAATGGCTACAGAAACCCCTACTGTAGCAGCATGTGAATGCTTTCTGCAGTCTTCTTGCAAGGGAGCCTAGCTACAATGTGGCTGCATGCTCCAAAGGGAGTGAAAAGGAAGATTAATGAACAGGTGCAAAAAACAAATAGTGCTGTAATTTGCCTTGAAGCTGACATTTTTGGAAGTTCATTTTCCTTTAAAATCCCATTCCTCAAAGTTGCTGAAACATAGATGAATTCTTGTATGTTTTTAACAATTTTTTAGAATTTACGCTAAAATTCTGTTAATAGCTGCATCTAAGAAAGTGCATTAATTAGTCACAGTTAATTAAACTAACATGAAATACTATCCAAAATAAGTCACAGCAGTGTTGCAAGCAACATCACTTTAATACAGTAGGCTAGTAAAAGGTAAAGGAACCCGTTACACGCCCATTGAGGCATATTGGGAATATGGTGTTAGGCCCATATTATCTTGACCGTCGGCACACGAGGGGTGATGTGGTCGGCATCACGCCGGCCGCCTTAACCTTCCCAGAGTAGCTCTGGTACCCATTTGGGGCTGGGTCGACCCAGGAGCCGTTTTGTGGCCTAAAAATTTTCCGCCTCATCTGGGGATCGAACCATAGACCACTGCGCTAGGAAGCCAGTGCACTAACCACTATGCTACCGCGGCTCCCACAGTAGGCTAGTAGTCAGCAGAAAAGATGATGTGGAATGTGTGGGCAGGTCACGTGGTCTTGTGTGTTTATCGCACAGACTACATTATGTTTTGCACGTTTACCATGTAGAGTGTAGTTTGTAGGCTACATTCTTGTTCTTTTGAATTTAACTAGTCACATAACCTGAATAAAATTTTAATTGCTAAACATTGAGTCACCTAACTTCAAGCCTTCATAAATAGAATCTGCATAACCAGAGAATTCATTGTACCAAGGTAATGAAGAAAGATGGCACTGTTGTAACAATAAAGCTTAAAATAGATAATGTAATCAAAGACATAGCTATAAGAAAGACAGTATGAACATGTCATGAGGTATACTTCTTCTTCTGTGTTTTTCCTGAAAAGGACGTTTGTTACATTGTGGTGATATTTGCGCCTTTCGGCTGGACACATCCGGTTTCAGCATGGCATTTTTGGGACCGTGTTAGAGAACATTATATATTATGTGGCGATCTCATCTCAGCCACGTAAATTATTTTTGCTCACACCTTTCAGTTACTATGGGGGTGGGAGCCGCGCTAGCGGAGTGGTTACAACACCGCTCTGGTGACCGGGTGATTTCAGGATCAAACCCGGGCGACGGCATTTGAGGATTTTTCGTCGACCGGGAATTGGACTGGATTAACTCGAGAACATTTGAAGAAGTGTCGTCGACCAGGGATTGGCGGCACCTGAGCCGCCCCAGCTCTAATGGGTACCTCCGAAATCGGCGAGTATCTGCCTGAATGGCGAGGGACACCTGTCTCTGTACAAGAAAAAGGGATACTCACGTAAAATCAATGTCAGGTTAGACATTAACAATAACCTGAGATTTCGCCTCGAGTATTAGCGGGCGTACGAAAAAAAAAAAAAAACTATGGGCAAATAAATTACAGGCATCTAGCAAGTGGTGGTCATATATCCTGAGGTAAACTGTATCTGTTTACCTTCTTTTTACATTTTTCTCTCCACTTGTACCATTTTGGTTCTTTTATCTAACATCCCGCAAACTGTCAATGTTCTAAATTAAGTCATTGTTCTGTCAGCTTTATGTAACATTTTCATGTCTAAACCCATTTGTACCAGTCAGTTTAATATTCTACTTTTTCTCCCTCTGAGATGTGTAAATCACTGCACGTTTTTTTTTTACCTGTCATAGATTTATTAGAGTTACTTTTGCCAGTGCTAAAAGGAGACTGTATCTATATAAATGTAAAGGTTGTCCCATAGCAGTTAATGTTGTGGAGAAGTGAAGTATTAGAGACTTGACTATAATAAGCCCAGCTTTATGAGGTGGGGTGACTAATTCCCTGCTCACTACCTTTGCCTTCCCTAATGCAAGAGCAGAGTCAGATACTTATTAACAGTTGGGTCGACTGGAGCTTGACTACCAGGTTTCGTTCTCGGAAAGCCTAGAGTCTCTCACTGTGCCAAACTGTCCCTGCTTTTATTTCTTTCTCTGTGCCATACTCTGTCTCTTCCTGTTTTTATTTCTCGCTCTCTGCCATACTCTGTCTCTCTCCCTGCCTTTATTTCTCTCTCTGGGCCATACTCTGTCTCTCTGCTTTTCGCTCTCTCTCTCTCTCTGCACCATACTCTGTTTCTTCCTGTTTTTATTTCTCTGTCTGTGCCATACTCTGTCTCTCTTTTCTCTCTGTGCGTGTCTATTTCATCATGTCTCTTTCTGTTTTTCTCTCCTTTATTCTCACTGTCTCTCTCTGGTTTTAACATTTAATCATATAATTTATGTGATCTTCCTTTTTCCAAAGGTTATATTTACAAAAACAATAGTTACAGTAGTGAGAAGGATTTCGAATACTTAAGAGTTTTGAAAATGGGGTATACTTTCAGGTCTGCTGTCTGAAGACCAGAGCATCAACATTACTGAAATGGTAAACAAGAAAAATAGTTCCAATGTTGCAGGAATGACAGATGACGATTGTAGTTGGTCGAGAACAACAGGAAATTATATTTCTTCAGATGCCATGGTCTCTGTTGAATGTACAGCAGATTTTTGTGAGACCCAGAATGAATGTAAGGTGTCATTACAAAATGACACAAGATCAGAGGAAACAGTTTTATTAATTGAGAAAAGTGCGGAACATGGTAGAGTTGATTTGAGTTGTACATTTGTAAGTACCATACAGGTTAAAAGAGTAAAGGCAGGAGAGAAGCCTTACAAATGTGATGTTTGTGGTGTAGGTTTCACACATAGGGGTAGTGTGAACATACACAAAAGAATACATAGAGGAGAGAAGCGCTACAACTGTGATGTTTGTGGCATAGGGTTTACCCAATGTGGTAGTCTGAAGTCGCACAAAAGAATACATACAGGAGAGAGGCCTTACAAGTGTGATGTTTGTGGTATAGGGTTTAGATGTTGTAGTAATCTGACATCACATAAAAGACTACACACAGGAGAGAAGCCTTATAAGTGTGATGTTTGTGGTGTAGAGTTTTCAGAATGTAGTAGCCTGAAGACACATAAAAGAACTCATTCAGGAGAGAAGCCTTTCAAGTGTGATTTTTGTGGTATAGGGTATGCATGTTCTAGTAGTCTGACAAAGCATAAGAGAATACACACAGGAGTAGTGACAAGACAATAGTAAGAAGAAAGACTGAAATGATAGATTCAGATAGAAATATAGTGCAAAATGTGAAAGTTGAGACCATTGGCTCCGAGGTTGAGAACCGAGGTTGATTCTTTCCTCGCCACTTCGGAAGTTTAAATTGCTATGGCCTCGAACCACCTCTAACTACCCTATGGGGATAAGGTTCAATTAAGATTCACAAACACCAAGGTACAGACAACATATAGCTACTGTACTAAAGGAAATGACTGATGCCAGCTACAATTTATACAAGTTTATTATACACCTATAAACAACAAACATATGCATGTCCCATACATCAAGTGCGAGGATGCACTCCTGAAAAACAAAATCAAGCACAGTTAAAAAAATGCATCCACCCAACCCTTCTCCCACAATTGCAACCTGTATGGAGAAAGAAGGTAAGGTTAACTGAACTGAACTACACTGCACTTGATGTCGCCTACACTCCAAACTAGCTGTTCTAAATTCTAACTCTAAGTCCACTGATAGCTGGAACGACGGCGAAGTGACTACACAATCTCTGCACAGACTTCGGTTCTACACAGCCTATCCTGGAATCTCCTGAACACAACTAACTGCACCTCTAAACTTCAGCAGCTGTCCTCTGCTATGATTCACCAAAACTAACAGTTCTGCCTATCTGTGCTGACTTCAGTAGAGAGAATGTTTACCCTATCTCTCTCCACTACTCTGGATTTGACTGAGGTTTAACAGAACCCCCCCCCCCCTGGAGTCTGGACTGGAACTGTAGCTGACTTCTACCACTCTGAAATTACCTGCCCGAGTATCTATAACTGGGCCGTCGGCTTTATTATGGCCGTGAAGAAACGAACACAAAATTACCACAACGCTGGCAGCCTGCCAAATCTGCGTGTGTAACGAGCGTCAGAGCTCAGGATTTATCCACAAAAATCCTATTCGCTGGAAAATGTCTTCCCCTGGCTGGGAAAACGTATTTTCTTCCTCTCCTTCCACTACTGGCAACTAACGTAAAACCCTTGCGGTTCTGCGAATGCCCCAATTTTGCCGTGGGAGAAATTTTGTGGTCTCAAAATTCCGCTCTCATTCCCACAAAGCCGGTACCTGCTGTTTTAGACAAAACAAAACAACAGCTAAACAAACCATAATAATACATTTCAAATAACAATTAACTTCCGTACTCTTCACCACGTAACTCCCTCTCTACCTGAGCCTACAAAGTAAACATTGGCTAACCCAGATCGCTTGTTCTGCCTGACTAACTCCGAGCAACAACAATATTTTCACTGGCCCGTCTGGGCAGACGTACTGTGGCCTACTTCTTACACTGACACTAATGCCGTAATGTTTAACACAACTAAAACTAGCCTTCTCTAGGAATTCCTAAAATTCCCGTCAATAATAGTAATCACATTCAAAATGTAATACAAAATAATTCCCTTTAAAATTACTTCTCCCATCTTCTGAATTCACAGAACAATAATGCACAATCAATAACATATAATCCTGTTTACGCTAGCATCTACCTGCCGTCAAAAGTTATACATAACCCCTGATTATCAAATTGAAAACCCCGTAGTTCAACCACGTGTTTATAATTTTATGACCACGTGCTTATCTCCCCCTCGTCCCTCTGAACGTCGTATCAATAACAATTCCGTAACCAACGCGCCCACGCGCTTCCAAATTATGCCTCTTTCACTCCCGTCCACAGATAGATGTGTACTATAATATAAATAACTTGCAGCAATACATTCTCAATAAAATCCCAAATACACACGCTCCCGTCATTCTGTAAATAAATAAAATTCGCAGATGCGAGTTTCTCTCCCGACCGACTTTGCAATAATACAAAGCGGTGATATCTCAACTTTTAAACCATGCCGCTATTCCTTCAACAAGGAATTAAATGGACCTATAAAGTTTCTCGTCTATCACTAAGATCGCATTGATGGCTCTGGAGTTAAGAATTAAATTAAACTAAAACTTCCCAAGAAACTTAAATGATCGGCTAGGACTAGAAAAATTAAATAAAGTCCTCACGCAAAAATTCATGCTTACCAAATCTCGAATGTCCAACTGAAGGCAATCGACAATTTGCTTCTGGCACCCGGCTTTGGCAATTAATTTTTAGAGACCGAACTTATGAAGTTCGGGCGTATTTATTCTCAAGCCCCCACGCGCCGACTTCATGACGTCATATGCGCGGCGTGGTTCTAAAGCCAATGGGCGCTCTGCATTTCAACTGCAGTTAGCTCTCCGCCAATCAGAACCTTAGATCTTTCTGATGCAACCAGTCCCCGCTAGACAAAGAACCGGGAATTGGTCCTAGCCCTATACTGCGGAAATGAAGCAAAAATGGCCGCAAATAATTTAACTCCCGAAAAATGCGTATATGGCCACGCAATATCTTTAAAAAAAAGACACTGGTGCAAATCCTGATCCAGCCTCTATAATCTCAATCTAGAATAATACTTTCTAATTCCCTACACCCCCATTCTAAACACATAAAGAAGAACCATAAAGCAGATGAGATCAAACTCCCTCGTGATCTCATCTTGAAAAAAACGTAAATAATAGAAGGAGAAGAAACATGGAGAAGGATTACCTGTAATCCCTCCTAAAATATAGTGAACAAAATGCAAGGAGAAAAAGACATGGGCCATTTGAAAGACAGAATCTCAGTACTTTCGTCACATCACTCCCCCCTTCGAAGATTGAGCATCGATCTCATTACTGAAATCTCTGTGTTTCACATTGGCCCTTATTCATGTCTACAAGGCTGTCTGTCCTTACCCCTCCTATTCAGTGTTCTTCGACCTTCCTCTTTTGCGTTTCCTCCTTCTTCCTCTCCTAGAATGAGCTCCTATGCTCCGTTGGGAGAGTTGATCTCTCTTCAGACCTGTGCCGTCTAATGGCGGGTCTGAACTTTCCCTTGCTATGACCGTCAAAAGGCTGTCCTGGTCAGCTGATGTGACCGACGGGCGCTGTGGCGACCTGGCGATGACGACTTCCTCGCTGCGCGTCAGCAGGGTTGTGACTGCTGGTACCGTGCGAGAACGATGCACCGTCTCGGATTCCTCTGGTGTAGAGCCTCCGATTTCTTGCTGGGTGTCTATTGGATCACGATCGACCTCAATAGCTTCTACCTTTGAAGAAAGGTAGGTAAGATCTGCCCCTGGCAGTGGTTCTGGACTCGCTCTTCCCCTACCAATCTGAAGCGGGACAGAGCTCTCCAAAATAGCTCCTTGCAAATGTGTAAGGTCGCTTTTCTCACTCTTTTCTGGCCTGAAAAGTTGGTGAGATGAAAATGTAGACCACGGGAGCTCTCCGTCTAACACCCTGGTTCTACCTTCAACCTTGCCCTCCCCTGTGAGAGTTACTGGCGTCAGTTGGAATGTGTCCTGCAGTGACACTTGACGGTTTAAGATCCCGTTAGATCGCGGAGAATCTGAGATAAAGCTCTCAGTGACTTGTTCCAATGTTCCTTGAATACAGTTCTTGTCAGTATGTCCCTCTCCTGAAGGAGCTAATACCATCGGGGGCCTAATTCCCGACGACAAAGAATGTACTTCCACAATCACCACTGTTTTGCCATTAGGCTGCACAGGGATGTCAGGCAAATGCGCCTCTGCCTGTTGTTTTTCGCTGTCCCGCTGGGGAGCTGGCGAAACATGCCTTATTAGGGATTCGAACCCTGACCTCGACTTTCCGTGTCGAGTATGTTGTGCTCTCTCACGAGCATGGGAGAATCGGTAGCCATCCGAATTATAATGCTTGCTTGCATTATTCCCCCTGTTATGCAGTTTCCACGCCTGGGATCGCTTCGTAATCTTCCCAGAGTTGTAAAGGTCTGCTTTCCTTACTTAAATCCTTTCCCTTGTTTGGGCTTCGGGTCCATTTCCAACGGAAAGTCCTTTTCCTGGAGTTGGGGTGCAGTTTGAGCCGACACGTTTGCTATTACGCACAAGTTTTTCAGAGGGGTTGTCCCTTTCTAGTCGCTCCTTTTCCCATTGTTGTCTTTCTATTTCCCGTTCTTGTTTTCTTCTTTCCGATTTCTGGACCATTTCTATTCCTTGTTCTATGAATTCTCGGATGAATGCTTCGCTGTCCCCAGCTTTTGCACAGGTCCATGCCAACGCTAGACGATTGCCAAATAAGTTGTCTACCTCATATTGCCCCTGCAGGCTTTCTGCATATTCCAGAAGGGGTGGAATTTCGCTGTCACCATACTCCATGAACTTAGCTACCTCAAGTGCAATCTTATGTACTTTATCGAGATCAGCCATGTTACCTGCAAATTCTGCCGTAAGCTCACGAATATAGAGAAGTGAAGGCCCCATAACTTCCCGTTACCTACTAGGAAAAATGCTGTCGCAAAAACCCGAACTCAGACTAACACCAAGTCTGACTAATAACTACCTGAAAAAAATTCAAGTTATCCAGCTACCCAAAACCCGAATTTACTTTCCTGTCAAGAAAAAAATTCGATTAGCCATCAATTACTTCTAAGTCATAAACAACCTTACAACCACTATCATCTATACTAACTGGAACCTGTGGAAAAAAACTTATAGCTGGATCAGTCTTAATATAGCTCACGTCTAGGGGATTTATAAGAAATCTATTTCCAGAACTTTCTACAGAGACAATCTATGAATCTAGAAGTGATCCCAACAAAGATGATCCCAAGGACGACGCCACCCACTTTGTCAAGATCACAGAATTGAACGTAACAAAGATGATCCCGGACGAGCCCCCACTTTGTCACGAAATGGATTTAGGACTAGAGACTGTCTACATATAGTGACAAGACAATAGTAAGAAGAAAGACTGAAATGATAGATTCAGATAGAAATATAGTGCAAAATGTGAAAGTTGAGACCATTGGCTCCGAGGTTGAGAACCGAGGTTGATTCTTTCCTCGCCACTTCGGACGTTTAAATTGCTATGGCCTCGAACCACCTCTAACTACCCTATGGGGATAAGGTTCAATTAAGATTCACAAACACCAAGGTACAGACAACATATAGCTACTGTACTAAAGGAAATGACTGATGCCAGCTACAATTTATACAAGTTTATTATACACCTATAAACAACAAACATATGCATGTCCCATACATCAAGTGCGAGGATGCACTCCTGAAAAACAAAATCAAGCACAGTTAAAAAAAATGCATCCACCCCAACCCTTCTCCCACAATTGCAACCTGTATGGAGAAAGAAGGTAAGGTTAACTGAACTGAACTACACTGCACTTGATGTCGCCTACACTCCAAACTAGCTGTTCTAAATTCTAACTCTAAGTCCACTGATAGCTGGAACGACGGCGAAGTGACTACACAATCTCTGCACAGACTTCGGTTCTACACAGCCTATCCTGGAATCTCCTGAACACAACTAACTGCACCTCTAAACTTCAGCAGCTGTCCTCTGCTATGATTCACCAAAACTAACAGTTCTGCCTATCTGTGCTGACTTCAGTAGAGAGAATGTTTACCCTATCTCTCTCCACTACTCTGGATTTGACTGAGGTTTAACAGAACCCCCCCTGGAGTCTGGACTGGAACTGTAGCTGACTTCTACCACTCTGAAATTACCTGCCCGAGTATCTATAACTGGGCCGTCGGCTTTATTATGGCCGTGAAGAAACGAACACACAAAATTACCACAACGCAGGCAGCCTGCCAAATCTGCGTGTGTAACGAGCGTCAGAGCTCAGGATTTATCCACAAAAATCCTATTCGCTGGAAAATGTCTTCCCCTGGCTGGGAAAACGTATTTTCTTCCTCTCCTTCCACTACTGGCAACTAACGTAAAACCCTTGCGGTTCTGCGAATGCCCCAATTTTGCCGTGGGAGAAATTTTGTGGTCTCAAAATTCCGCTCTCATTCCCACAAAGCCGGTACCTGCTGTTTTAGACAAAACAAAACAACAGCTAAACAAACCATAATAATACATTTCAAAAATAACAATTAACTTCCGTACTCTTCACCACGTAAACTCCCTCTCTACCTGAGCCTACAAAGTAAACATTGGCTAACCCAGATCGCTTGTTCTGCCTGACTAACTCCGAGCAACAACAATATTTTCATGGCCCGTCTGGGCAGACGTACTATGGCCTACTTCTTACGCTGACACTAATGCCGTAATGTTTAACACAACTAAAACTAGCCTTCTCTAGGAATTCCTAAAATTCCCGTCAATAATAGTAATCACATTCAAAATGTAATACAAAATAATTCCCTTTAAAATTACTTCTCCCATCTTCTGAATTCACAGAACAATAATGCACAATCAATAACATATAATCCTGTTTACGCTAGCATCTACCTGCCGTCAAAAAGTTATACATAACCCCTGATTATCAAATTGAAAACCCCGTAGTTCAACCACACGTGTTTATAATTTTATGACCGCGTGCTTACCTCCCCCTCGGCCCTCTGAACGACGTATCAATAACTATCCCGTAACCAACGCGCCCACGCGCTTCCAAATTATGCCTCTTTCACTCCCGTCCACAGATAGATGTGTTACTAATAAATATAAATAACTTGCAGCAATACATTCTCAATAAAATCCCAAATAATTAACACACATTACGCGCTCCCGATTATTCTGTAAATAAATAAAATTCGCAGATGCGAGTTTCTCTCCCGACCGACTTTGCAATAATACAAAGCGGTGATATCTCAACTTTTAAACCATGCCGCTATTCCTTCAACAAGGAATTAAATGGACCTATAAAGTTTCTCGTCTATCACTAAGATCGCATTGATGGCTCTGGAGTTAAGAATTAAATTAAACTAAAACTTCCCAAGAAACTTAAATGATCGGCTAGGACTAGAAAAATTAAATAAAGTCCTCACGCAAAAATTCATGCTTACCAAATCTCGAATGTCCAACTGAAGGCAATCGACAATTTGCTTCTGGCACCCGGCTTTGGCAATTAATTTTTAGAGACCGAACTTATGAAGTTCGGGCGTATTTATTCTCAAGCCCCCACGCGCCGACTTCATGACGTCATATGCGCGGCGTGGTTCTAAAGCCAATGGGCGCTCTGCATTTCAACTGCAGTTAGCTCTCCGCCAATCAGAACCTTAGATCTTTCTGATGCAACCAGTCCCCGCTAGACAAAGAACCGGGAATTGGTCCTAGCCCTATACTGCGGAAATGAAGCAAAAATGGCCGCAAATAATTTAACTCCCGAAAAAAATGCGTATATGGCCACGCAATATCTTTAAAAAAAAGACACTGGTGCAAATCCTGATCCAGCCTCTATAATCTCAATCTAGAATAATACTTTCTAATTCCCTACACCCCCATTCTAAACACATAAAGAAGAACCATAAAGCAGATGAGATCAAACTCCCTCGTGATCTCATCTTGAAAAAAACGTAAATAATAGAAGGAGAAGAAACATGGAGAAGGATTACCTGTAATCCCTCCTAAAATATAGTGAACAAAATGCAAGGAGAAAAAGACATGGGCCATTTGAAAGACAGAATCTCAGTACTTTCGTCACACAAGTGTAATATTTGTGGTTTTAGGTTTATATGCTGCAGTGGTCTGAAAAAACATATGAGAATACACACAGGAGAGAAGCCTTACAAGTGTGATGTTTGTGGTGTAAGGTTTACTCATTGTGGTAATCTGAAGTCACACATAAGAATACATACAGGTGATAAATCTAAATAAAGTGATATATGTGTTAAATGGTTTAATCAGAATAGTAAAGTGAAAATAAACTACAGTACAACCACATATGAATAGCCTGACCACCACTAGTGTAAGACAAGGTGATATCCTGTCACCTTATCTTTTCATACTCCTTATGGACGATGCCATCAAGGCATGTAAGAGATAACAAGAAAGTATTCAGTGGGATACTGGAAGATGAGACAGGTCTGTATTTCAGAGCTGGCATTTGCTGATGATGTTGCCCTGATTGCTAAATCAGAGGCACATCTCCAATCCAACCTGCAAGTCTGGAAGGAAGAGCTGGAGAAAAGAGGGATGGTCATAAGCTGCTCTAAAACAAAATCTATGGTGATATCACGAGAAGAAAGAAGACATCAGATTAAGCTGGGAGAACAGGTCCTGGAGTAGGTCGACCACTTTAACTACCTCGGAGCTATTATAGACAGAAAGGGAGGCATCAAAGAAGAGTTGGCCACTCGAAAAGCAGCAGCCGGAGACTTTTTCAGCCCATAAATCGAGGATTCCTCAGCAAGAGAGAGGTTGGTAAGAAAACGAAGATGGCTGTATAATGCTCCACCTATGTCCCAGTCTTGACGTACGGATGCGAGTCATGGGCAATGACTACAACCCACAAAAGCCAGATCCAAACTTCAGATATGAGGTATCTGAGGAAGGTGGTTGAAGTAACAAGAAGAGACATGGTCTGCAATCAGACGATACGTCAAGGCCTAAAATCCCTCCCCAAGTAGAACAGTCCCAACTAAGATGGTTTGGCCATGTCTGCAGAATGGGAGAAGATCGGCTACCATGACAAGCATGGGAAACAAAGAGCCAGGGATCCAGACCCCCAGGACGACCCAGAGTCCGCTGGGAGGACAACATTAGACAATCTTTGAAGGACCGAGGACTAGAATGGAACCAGGCCAGGATGAAGAAAGCCGATATGATAGTCTGGCGCTCTCTCTTCCAAACCTCTACACCTCACGGTAGAAGGGGAACGACTAAGTAAGTAAGAATAGCCTGTCTCTCCGTCCTCTATATCTTTTCAGCAACGACCCTGCCCTTTATTCTCACATAGAAGCCCCATCCTGATTTCTCACCGTGCACTTCAGACCCATCAATGTACACAATAGCATCATCATCCCCAGCATGATAACTTATCAGCTGATTAATCTCCAGCTCTGCTCTTCCATTGCCCCAAGATCTACACTCTCTGCCAAGGCTAATGATGACCTGCTGGTAGTTTATCCAGTTCTCCCCTGACTTACTCCACTCTTCCCCTTTGGATACATTTTCAACCCTGGTCAATTGACCATATGTAGCCTCAGCCTGTACTATCCGTGACATCCCCCTCCTTATATATCTGTCTCTGCGTCAGTCCATCCATCTATCTGTCTGTCTGTCTATCTATCTATTCTATTGGTGGAGCCTAACTTAGCTTGTTAGAATTAACAGTGTTGATGTCCTGGTCATGCAGGGGTACATGGCAATGAGAGGGCTGACAGACTGGCCTCGAGAGCACTGTTAAGAACCAATCTTATAGTTCTCTTTTTTAATGTCTAGGATTTTTTTCATTTTTCGTCCTGATAAGATGTTGGCTCAATGAATAAATATTATCTTTGAATTGCCATTCATGTTGGAGGGTTTTTGTTCAATTTTCTTGTTTAAAACTGGCTTAGCCACTTCTATAGATTCGTTTATATTTTAATATATATTCGTGTCAATCACTGCAAAGAACTCTCAACCTGAGATAACAAACAAATTATGAATCTGAAATTTTATATAGATTCTTCAACAGTATTGTGTTTCAACGACTTTCATTTATTCCACACATAGAACTGTCATGAATCACATAATGCTCCAAAAAAATTAATAATAGTTAATCAGTGGTACGAATCGACTTGTATCATGTTTTGCGGTCAGGACGTCCATTCTCATGTCAGTGGCTTCCTTTCGGCTTTCACCACTGACAGTCATACGAGCCTCAGACTCCGGATGTCCGTCCCGCAGCAAAGTTTGTTTATTTGTTATCGTTTCCGTAACTTCAATTTTTTTTACATAGACAGGGGTGTCAGCCCTATGCTAAAACCCCCAACCTGGAGGACCAGGGTGTCTGCTTTCGTCTGACCCCTGCCTGCGCAAACCTGTCCAGCTTGGTAGAACTTTCCAGGAGTAAAACTCCCGCTGGCATAGCTCTGGGGGTAATCAGGGTACGCAAGCCGCCATACCTCGACAAGGTATTGACACCGGTGATGGCATACCAAGGATACATAGTAACACCAAACGGCGGGGCAGGCAAAGACATCAACATCAGAATGAATAAGGCAAGAACAGCCTTTTTTAGCCTAAACAACATCTGGAAGTCCTCTCAATAAAGCACAAGCACAAAATTAAGATTATATCAGAGTTGTGTGCTTTCTGTGCTTCTCTATGGTGCAGAATGCTGGAGAGTTACAGAGAAGGAAATGTCGAAATTGTCCTCTTTTCACACAACATGCCTAAGAAAAATTCACCGAATCTTTTGGCCGAATACCATCACCAACCAAGATCTGCTTACTCGGAGCAAGCAAGAGGACATGGACACCATCATAGCTGGCAGACGCTGGAGCTGGGTTGGCCATGTCCTCAGAAGAGACCCCGATGCCATCACAAGAACAGCTATGCTTTGGACCCCTGAAGGAAAACGAAAGAGAGGCCGACCAAAAACAACCTGGCGGAGGACTGTGGAGGCTGAGATGCAAAGAATGAACCAGAGTTGGGCACTGTACGAAGGATGGCCACCGACCGAGCAAAGTGGAATCAATTTGTTGTTGCCCTACAAGACGCCACTAGGCGTGATGGCCACTGACTGCTTTGACGGTCGGCGGCTAAGGATCAAAGAAAAGAAATAAAAACGAATCGACTTCTTAAATTTTATCTATCCTTTCTACACAAATTCCCTGCTTCTATAATTTTTTTCGATACTTGTAACAATATATTTCCTGTGCCTTTCTTGCACCTAATTTTCTGTGTCCACTAATTTCTTATTGTTATGGTCATTCTCGACCTATTAAAATATTCAAACATAAAATAAACAATAAAACCAAAGTGTGACTGTCACGGGTTGCCTCCCCTTTGCTCTGCAGTAGTGGTCCACCAGTGGTCAAAACTCAAGAGTAACTAATGTGGGTCTTCAAAGGTGTCTGCCTTCACACAAGATTACTCTTGGCAGAGTTGTAGATGGAAGGATAATGCTGCTTCTACCTCAAGGGAGTACTTATAAGATATTTAAGATGTCAAGAACAATGCTGCATGAGGCGGAACAATGTTAACTTTAGTATCTGACCCGTTGCCTTTTATGAACATGGTTGTGCAACACTTAATGTTAGCTCGTTCAAGCCCACAGCTGATTTAATTCAGCGAAATTCCTCTTATTATTTATTTGGCTCTATAGATGTAAATATAGGTATAAATGTGTGTGTGTATATATATATATATGTGTGATATAGAGGCTTTTGTTGTGATGTTTGATGATACTGCTTTCATAAGGTTATGAATGGTCAACTCTTCCCGACACAGTGTAAAGTAGTTAGGTCACCTTGTACGTCAAGTGTTGGAGCGCTGATAAGGGACCGTGTTGACATAGAGTGAGAGTGTAGATGTAAATAATGCGAATGGGTGTATAGTTCTGTTAGGTTGCCAGGTCACTCACTCAATCATAGCTTGAAGTCAATAAAGGCAGACCACTGATGACGTTTCATACATTTAATAATGGACGTACACTTCGACATCACGGTTACAGTCATTTGAACAGGTTGGCACAAAAATCATCGTATACTTGAAAAATGGGTGACAATATCAGATGTACATTCATGTAGTGGTAAATATAATGGAACGATAGTAGGCAAGCACTCAATATTCTGGTTGTCTATCGTCTCATGCTCTAACTGACTAATCGCGTCAGTTAAGGTGGATACATAAACATCAACAATGGTTCATTGTCAGAACCTTCTCCTGGCTAAGTTTCTCAAGCCGTAAATTCATCAAATGTTTATAGCAACAATGTTAAACCACAGTAGTGGGTTTTCATAATATGTAGATCTCTGTACCACCATCAGATAATAAGACCTTTTCTGTTCTCCGACAATGATCCGCTTACAATGGCGGGAATTCAAAATGGCTCTCCTCCGTGAGCTTTGCTCACCCAGGATGAAAAATTATGATGCAGAATTTACTTCAGTATTCATACGCCAGATTGAGACACAAGAACAGATAACCCATAGAACCGAATACAACATCGACCAATCAGGGTTCTGTCCCTCAGCCTGAGAATCATTGATTCTTTCATCAGACAAATAGTTATACTTTACATTTGTATGCCTACCAACAGTAATCTGTGCGTCACAAAAGAATATGTGCGCAACAGTATGTATGTATGTTTGTTTGTATGTATGTATGATGGAGCCGCGGTAGCATAGTGGTTAGTGCACTGGCTTCCTAGCGCAGTTGTCTATGGTTCGATCTCCAGATGAGATGGGAATTTTTTAGGCCACAAACGGCTCCTGGGTCGACTCAGCCCCAAATGGGTACCAGAGCAACTCTGGGAAGGTTAAGGTGGCCGGCGTGATGCCGACCACATCACCCCTAGTGTGCCGACGGTCAAGATAATATGGGCCTAACACCATATTCTCAATGGGCGTGTAACGGGTTCCTTTACCTTACCTTTTTTTTTATATGTATGTATGTCTGTCTGGCTGGCTGGCTGGACGGACGGACGTAGGTAGGTAGGTACGTACGTACGTATGTATGTATGTATGTATTAAAGATTCTGGATCATACGCTTGCTCTTATATCTATAGTAACTGAATCAACTATGAATTTGTAAAATAACATATAACAAATTTAATAATCAAGTAATCTTTAACAGTTTCAAATAAATATGATAAGATGGGGGAAATGTAGTAAAAGTTTTGTCTTCACAGAGACTTGATAGGGGAATTATAAAAAAAAAGTCTGTTGCGTTCGCCTGTTAATAAGAACTTAGCTCTTCAAATGCTTGAGTACTGCAGCAGGTATTTCGTCAAGTTTTTGTGATGAGGGCATTTCTCTACACAACTCATCCAATGTAGGTGGTTAGTGTCGAACCCAGCTCTTGAATCACAAGATAGTGGCAAAGACTCTTACTTCAAACAGGTCTCGTACCACGAACAGTAATATAGCCTCGTACTACAAACAGTAATGTAGCCTCGGACCACGAACAATAATGTAGTCTCGTGTCATGAACTTTATAGAAACAATAAAAGAACAAATGCCTCTGCTAAGTACATTGTGGTTGGAAGATTAAACAGGCACCTTTTCTCGCTGTCAACCCACCAATTTTAGCCTCTCTGAATAATTATTCTCCCTGAGTATACACAGTATAACTCAGGGAATATAATTGTTGAGGACTGCTTCACGGTGAGTAATCATCTTGGCTGGTTTATTTTCGGCCAGGGTGATTGCACCATTTAGCATCCCAACTAGAGACACACTAAGACGTGTCACGTATAGGACGATGGCGCGAAATACATAGTTATGAGGAGTCTGCACCGTGCCTTTGGGATAGTAAGATTATTGATAAGTATATATACGGACCAGCGTGACCAGAGGTCTAATTGTGTTCTATAAAGAAAAGAATAATAAACATTCGATAGTAGTGTGTAATGGCAAAGTTTGCCAGTAATTGATATTTACGATTGGAAATGGCGTGTCAAGCCAAAGAGAATAAAATTTAAATCTAAATATGACAGCAAAGCTAGAAAGATTAATGCAGACGCTTGGTCTGGGGTAATTTTAGAATCCCGCTTATGACGGGTGCTCTGATTCCTCAAGTCTCCAGTCTTTGTATTTAGAAAGTTCGGGTTTTCTTTTTAAGTTTCAAAGACGCCCAAAAACTCTGATCTGTCGCTTAATGTGGAATCGGGTATTACCCTTCGTCAGTAATTAGTACCGTACAAACACTCCTGAGCGGAAACGATTAGCGATTATGCCTCGCTTCTCCTTGTTTCCAGGTGGGGTAATCTTAAACTTAAAAGTGTTTCAGCCACACCCAACTTGGTTTCTTTTGTTTTCTCCGCCGGTGTGTCTGGGCATGTGTGCGACAAACACCACCTTCAAGATGGGCATACTTGTCTGACCGGCTGAATTACATAGACGGTCGCAAATATTATCACGTTTGTCGTTTCATTACCGAAACGGGGCGATAAAATTATAATCCGCCGGCTTGTCTAATAGCCGTGAAGTGACAGAGAAAGCGTATACACATCGAAGAAAAGGAAGAGGAAATATACGCGTATAAAATACGCCAAATAATAGGACGATGTGTGAGAAAAAAGGGTCGGAAAAATACACGCAAAAACGTATCGTCACAGTGACATTTTAAACATTCAGTTTTCAGCTGTGTGATCCCGAATGCCATAAAACAATAAAGAGGATTATGTTGTAAATCAATCTTTAAAAAGAAAAAGTATTATATATATATATATATATATATATATATATATATATATATATATATATATATATATATATATATATATATATATATATATATATATATATATATATATATATAATTCTTAATATGAGATAAATATTTCGATAATGTTATTTATTTATTAAGAAATAATTATTAGCTTATTTAATTTAATTAATAATTTTATTACAACTAAAAAAAAAATTACATGTTGTTGGAATGCGCCTTAGGACCTTTGCGGCCTAGGCGACCACCTAGGTTCGCCAATGGACGAGCCGGCCCTGGCTAGGTGTATCTTTTCTTGATGGAGGAACTTGTCCATTAGAATGCGCCAAATACATCAATTAATAACAGAAGTGAATACAAACCGGTGGTACCACCCTGGGGTCTGCAGGTTCACTTTTATCAACACTATCAGTTTCTGCACCTTTTCTATTTTGTTTCGTTGCTTGGGTTTTTTTTTTAAACACATAGTATAATTGTTATTGGTGAACAGAATCGACATCATTGCACTCCGGGCAAACCCATAGGTGCTCAGTCTCCCTCAGTATATGTCGAATAATATGAATCCAACAGTCTTAACCTTGATAGTTCATCTATTGCATTGTCATTCTCTAACAGGTGATCATTAATTGTTCTCAGTATCTCTCCCTTATCCATATCCAGTGTCCCCACTGTTGGTGCTCTTGATGCTAGTCTGTCAGCTCTCTCATTACCGCGTACCCCTGCATGACCAGGACAGTAGATCCACACCAGCTCCTGCAGACTCGAAGCTTCAATGGAGGTTTTCCATTCATGCCTTAGCCAAACATTTTGAACCTTTCGAAGCATGGACTAAGAATCTGACACAATGACTGCCTTTGTTACTGAAGTTTCAGTTAGCCACCTTAAGGCTGCAGTAGCTGCCCTACCTCCATTCTCATGCTGGAAGTTGTTATCTTGTACGCCCCGCTATGTTCGGCGACGATTCTGCCCTTTACCCTAGCAGAGAAGCCCCAACCTGATTTCTCACCACGGATCACAGACCCATCAGTATACACAATGGCATCATTATCCCCGGCATGATCAAGTATCAGTTGATTAATTTCCATTTCCGCTTTCCCATTGCCCCAAGTTCTACACTCTCTGCCAAGGCTGATGATGACTTGCTGGTAGTTAATCCAGTTCTCATCTGACTTACTCCACTCTTCCCCTTTGAATATATTTTTAACAGCGGTCACCTACTTGATCGTTGTTTCTGCCTGTGCCATCCATGACATCCCCCTCTTTATTCTTGCTCCCTTGGTGTCAGCTATGTTTCCATGCAGGGGGTGCCGTTTGTCTGTGGTTACTCGCATATAGGCTTTTGCCTGGGCCATCGCATATCTGGATCTAATCGACAGCACTCCAAGCATGTACCTCATTGTCACAATGGGAGTATCACGCGTACAGCCCAAGACTATACACATCCCTTCATTTTGAATGCGTTCTAGTCGTTCACATTGTGTTACTGACAGCGTTAATATTCCCAGCCCATACTCAGTGACCGATAGGACGAGCTGATGATAAAGAAGAAATATAAAAAAAAATAGTAATCTCTGCTCCAGATGCGCAGCGGCCATTATTTTCAGGGCTGCCAGACTTCTCCTGCATTTCTGTGTGATGTGATCAACATGGTACTTATATGATAGCTCACGATCAAATGTAATTCCAAGGTATTTCAGCTTTTCTAGCCTTTAAATCTCCTGTCCATTGAGAGTAATATCTGGAAAATCTGTTTTCACTATGGAGTTGTTTAAAGAGCACCACATCACGCAGGCCTTGTTGGGATTGACTTTTGAGCCAGTTTCCTTGCACTAGTTAAACACCTCCTGTAGTGTCGCATGTATGGTATTAACCATTTCCTGTCGGTTAGAGCAAGTTCTGTAAATGAGTATGTCATCAGCAAAAGTCAATGTTCGTCCCAACCCAGTTACGTCTTACTAGGACGAAAGACAAGAAAAGAACTTACTTTACAGCCGCAAGGCCTTCGTCAGGAACGAATTTACAATAACAGAAAGGAAAAAGCCAGAACTTAATTTAAAAAAAAAAAGAACAAACAAACTTAATAAATAAATTCGAGTACTTATTATTATACTTATTATTATTATTTTTTTTTTTACTTATTGATAAAAACTATTCCGTTCAACCTCTGATGGGCTATAATTAGGATACATTGTTTTCAATTCCAAATAATATGAACAACTGCCGATATAGGAAATGGCATCACACCTGTCAAATCATTGTCAATAGAGCAAATCACAATTACCGATTATGCTTGTATGTAAAACAAATAAAAAAAAACCCCAAACAACTACGAGATAAAACCGAAGAAAAAAAAATTAAACAGAACCTCCAAACAAGAATAATATTAAGGGGGAGAGGTGTAAAGGCCTGGTGGTTCCAGTTATATAACTGACTTTAACAAATATTTAATTGACTTTCATCTGTTATAAATCATATGTATTGTAAGAACAGCATCAGACCTTCACTTTCCCAATTACTTTACATTAACTTTTGTTCTTGTTAAATACTGTTTCACTATATTACGCAGTTCCCTAGGTCTGTCTATTCTTAAAACCTCTTCAATATTTATTGGTAAATTTGATGCCTGCAAATAATCTAATATTGGTATTCTCATTTGTTCATACCTCTTACATTTTAACAAGAAATGTTCTATATTATTGTCTTTTTATAAGATCTACATTTCTTGGCTTCTTTATCTGCTTTCTCATTTCCCTCTATGCCAACATGTGAAGGTATCCAAGCGATTAACACTGAACATCCTCTGGAATATAAGTATGTAGTAGCCAGAAATATCTCCTCTGCTATATCAGGTCTACTGCATTCTCGTAAGTTTCGAATTCGAATACACCTCATTCTTCCTACGGCATGGCCAAACCCTTAAATAAGTACGTAGGCCTTTCAGTTGTTGCATGTTGCATTGACAACTGACCATAAGTCATGATAACTGACTACAAAGATTCATTGCAGTTGAAATGGACTGGAAAGGAATGCCCACAGGAGAATTAGTTTTTTTTTTTTTTTAAATTATTAATGAAGAAAAATATCCCGTTCAACCTTTGATGGGTTATAATTAGGATATACCTTGTATATTGTTTTCAATTCCAAATATGAACAGCTGCGGATATGAGAAAGTGGCATCACATTTGTCAAATCATTGTAAATAGGGAAAAATCACAATTACCAATTATGCTTATATGTTAAAAAATAAAAACGAACAAAATCAAGAAGAAACTCTGAACAAGAATAATATTAAGGTGGAGGGGTGTAAAGGCCTGGTGGTTCCAGTTATATAACTTTTAACAGATATTTAATTGACTTTCATCTGTTATATGACTGTTGTCATATGCATTGTAAGAACAGCATCAGACCATCACATTCCCAACCACTATATATTAACCTTTGTTCGTGTTAAATATTGTTTGACTATATTATGGACATGAGAGCAGCGGTAGCATAGTGGTTAGTGCACTGGCTTCCTAGCTCAGTGGTCTATGGTTCCGATCCCCATCTTAGGTGGGATTTTTTAAGGCCGCAAACGGCTCCTGGGTCGACCCAGCCCCAACTGGGTACCAGAGCAACTTCTGGGAAGGTTAAGGCGACCGGTGTGATGCTGACCACATCACCCCTAGTGGTCAAGAAAATATGGGCCTAACACCATATTCCCAATATGCCTCAATGGGCGTGTAACGGGATCCTATTATGGACATGCAACAGAAATAGCACAATACAATTATTTCCAATCATGTTTTGGCCGGTTACTTGCTTGTTGCAAATAGAGTAAATTAAAATTTCCATAGTGTGTGTATGAATGTTTATCCCCTTTACTCCTAAAATGGTAACTAATGGTAACTAAGTTGTCGGGCAATGCCAACTCCCATAATGCACCGAGTGATTTCCAAAAGCTGCCCGATAAATCCGAAGTTCTGCATATCCTACTCCTATCTGGTTTCATTCAAAATTGGTGCTCCTCTTCGTGAATGTCGACATGTGTCACAAAGAGTGGATTAATTATATATAATTACTCAACCATTTAAATAAATATAATAATATGAGGTTGAATCACAAATTAGTCGAAAGTTGTCTTCCAACTCGTGATCGTTGAGTCGCTTGGAGTAATAGAAAATATATTTTGTACGGCCTCCGTGTGTGTCGCACCTAGGCTAATCATATAGGTTAGCATGATTTAGCGGCTATTTTTTAATCACCCCATACAACAACGGCGACGTTTCGATAGCGTATGTTGGCCAACAAGATGGTGAGTAGGCTATACTATTCTATGATTCAGCATAACGTAGTTAGGCTAGGCCTAACGAACGTGTGTCCTAGATCTAATTAAAAAACAAACAAACGTGGGGATGAGTATAACAGAGATTTAAAGCTTAATTAAAAGAATAGTGACTGATGAATGGGCAGTAGCATAGGATAGAAGTCTGAAAGGAAGGTGTAGGCCTATATGTTGTTCAAGGTTCCAACAAAAATGTAGGCCTATAAAGTATCTGGGTAAAGGTTATTTTTAGACTTGTATATTATAAAGTGACATTTTTAAAAAATCTAATGATGAAAAATACTCCATTCAACATCTGATGGGTTATAAATTAGGATATATAGGCCTATTGTTTTCAATTCCAAATAATATGAACAACTGACGATATGGGAATGTGGCATCACACCTGTCAAATCATTGTAAATAGGGCAAATCACAATTACCAATTAGGCTATGCTCTTATGTTTAAAAAAACCCCAAACAAACAAAAACAACACCAAACAAAAATAATATTAAGGGGGAGGGGTGTAAAGGTCTGGTGTTTCCAGTTATATAACTAATAGATATGTAATTGACTTTCACCTGTCAAAAGTCATGTATTGCAAGAACAGAATCAGATCTTCACCTTCCCAATTACTAGGCTTTATATTAACTTTTTTTCTTGTTAAATACTGTTTGACTATATTATGCAATTCCCTAAACATCCTCTTCTATTAAAAGTATGAACAACAGAGAAAATCAATATTATATCATTTACATGCATGTAATTCACCCATAACTGTTAAAAAGGTGTTGAGAATAGACAGGCCTAGAGAACTACACAATACTGTAAAACAATATATAAGCCCAGTAAGAATTAATATGTAAGGATTAGTGAGGGTATGGTGGGAAAGTAAAGATCTGGCGAAGTTCTCCTAAAACATATTAATAATGACAAATAAATAGTGAATTAGTTATTATCCCAAACACCCCAGGTTTACCCACTCTCCTCTCCCTTATTAACATGATAGGTATGAGACTATTTGGGACAAAGAAAAATACACATACGCACATCCACATAATTTGACACTTAATTTACTCTATTTACACTAATTGGAAAGGCGAAATGATACCATGACCAGGTACTGGCAGTCAGATTTATTATCTGGAAATAGTGACACCATATATCCTAATTGTAATCCATCAGAGGGGAACAGGATATTTATCTTCATAAATTTAAAATTAAAAAAGTCAAATTCTGTTATTTAATTGAAATAGTGGCCTATTGTAGTGGTTTTGATGGTATTGTATGGTTGTTATGTTACCTAGGGTACTGTATGAGGTCAGTTGTGAAGGCTCCTGAGATAAAAGTTTATGTGAATTACAGAAGGCCCTTCGTACTACCACTACGACCTCAAACAGACTATCCTACTATCATGAAATGTTAGCTACGTTAAAAAGTCTAGGGTACTGAAATGTAATGTGTTGTAATAGAATATACAAACACACACAGGTAATTAATAAGTCTAATAATATTAATAAAATCTATAACACACTGAACTAACTCAGACTGTTTTAGTTTTGATTTTAACAATTTTTTTCTAAATTTATTTGTTCTGAACCAATGTTTTATTTTGGTCAGAACATATGAAATGTTATGAAGTTATAAATGGAATGTGATGGGGAAATATTTATAAATAGTTAAGAGTTCTGGTGAATCTTCAGCAGGCCACTTATTCACTCATCTTGTCTGTGAAGATCTGATACTGGATTCCTGTGGCCCACTCCTCTCGGTAGCTGGAATACAATGCTAGGCTGCACCGACACAAATGTTAGGCGGCACACACATCTGCTTGTGTATTCTTGATTAAGTATGTGGCACTACCTTAGTGCCACAACAGAAACTCACAATTCTGAAACAAAATTTGTGCCATGTGTCAGTACTCTATCCACTGCACCACTCTTACACACAGCACAACACATCAACATTACACAGAATGGGTCAGATCTCTCTGACCAACGTAGCACATCTTACCCAGTTGTTTTCATATAGTACCAGTTCCCCAGGACTGCATTGCATCTGAGATTTGTTCAATAGTTTCCTTTTATTCAATAAGATAGGTGATATGTTCCCACTGATCTCAATAATAGATCCGCCTTCCATAGTCTTAGTTAGGCGTCCATATATTTTTTGTTTGTCTCTAGACCCTGAACTTGGGCTGGGGACCTAGAGCGAGCACTTACTTGTCGTAATCATTTTATATGATATGGCAGTATCAATCACTCGAAATATTAAAATATACAAGATAAATGCTTTCATTCTTACCAGAATTCAGAATTGAGAACACAGTTATTACTAGCAAAACTCAGCTGAGCTGCTAGCTATAGTATGGCGTCCCACTAAAATGTATATAATATCTTCTGGGAAAACACCACTGGCAATAACTGACTGTGTCCCTGGACAGAATTATATCAAATGGCAAAAATGCGCGTCTCTATCCCGCTAATATTAATACATTTGTCCAATCACAGACTTCCCCTCTAACTTTTTCAAATCTACTACCAAAAGTCAAATTTCAGTCAGATCTCAGTCAAGTATGTATTATTGTCTGTTGGTCCGTCTGTCTCTACTTGGTTTTTTCACAAAAACACACTTGTTTCTTGGACCAACTACACGCAAAACCCCTACACAAATCTGCCTCCTAAGTTATTTTTAGCCACAATTCTCCAACCTTCCCCCTGTCGTTCATTACAGCTTGATTTTTGCATTTCCGTGTCTCAAGGACGAAAATTTGAAACTTTAGTGAAAGTATGAACAATACAGTCGCTAGTCTGATATGAACAACACAGTCTTTTGTCAATATCTTCCTTGTTATCTATCCGTCTGTATAATTTAAAGTATATTAGTTCTCTGCTTAAGATGGGCTATCAAACTAGCTAGGTTTTATATTCATAACTCTATTATTAAGAAAAAACATATTTTTCTCAAGTTTAGTTTTTTGAAATTTGTTCACGAACCTTCTCCACGGCGTTTGCCGCTGAATTCAAATAAAACGACCAAGTATCGTAAAACGTCCAAGAAATGACTGTTTCGAATAAGAGCTAAGGTCTTTTCTGTCCATTTCCTTACATTGTGTCAACTAGTGACGTGAATTTTTTTTCTTTTACTACCAATTGTGTCTTTTAGCCTTTCTAGATTCAAACACGTGTTCAGTCATATTTTTCCTTTTTTATATCTCCGTTTCCCTCCCGTCTACAAAGTGTAAACCGTTTCATCTGCACGTCTAACTAGTTAGTTTGAATGGCGGTAGGAAATGCGGGCATGGGCGAGCATGTCTCCTAGTATCTTACGCATTATTTTTATCCCTACATTTTATCTTTATAATTGGAGATATTTTAACGTTGTATCACGGTAAATTCATCACACCTATACCTAGCCAGTAATTAAAAAAAAAGGTAGGTAAAGGATCCCATTACACGCCTATTGAGGCATATTGGGAATATGGAGTTAGGCCCATATTTTCTTGACCATCGGCACACTAGGGGTGATGTGGTCAGCATCACGCTGGCTGCCTTAACCTTCCCAGAATTGCTCTGGTACCCAATTCATGAGGCTGGGTCGACCCCGGAGCCATTTGCGGTCTAAAAAATCCCACCTCACCTGGGTAGCGAACCATGGACCACAGAACTTGGAAGCCAGTAATAGTCAAGGCTAAAACAATTTAGCTGTTTTAAATTAATGTTTGATGATCAAATTTTTTTCAGACAAAATTAAGAATAGTGGGATGCATGTCCTATATCGCTCAAATGTTTATTGATATGGTGGCCATTTAGTTCATACAACCATGTGGCTTTAAGTAAGAATTTAGAGACACGCTGGTGTAATGGCTACAATGTTGTACTGGCGACCAGGTTTTCAAGGTTCAAGCCCGGGCGTCAGCGTTTGAAGGAATGTTTACAACCGGGAATTTGACTGAATAACCTGAACGGCTCCTGCACATAAACCCTCTGTGGATGGGAAGGGGCGAAGCTCCTGACCGGGCTGGAAGGAAAGTCCACTGACCCCCCAGCCTCGCAATGACATGTCATTGGGCCAAAAGGGCTGGAAAGCTCGAGTGCCGCTGGTTAGAGAAAAAAAAAATAAAAAAACCCTAACAACAAGGGTGACTTATAGTCAACAGATTTAAGTTAAGGAAGGCTGAGGATGCTAGTATAATATATAGAAAGTGCTAATTTAATAAAATGTGTAATAAATTATGCAAAAAAGTAACTGTATACAACATTAAGAAGCAAAGAACATTAATAGGCAATCTAGAGTACCTCCCTGTTACTCTAATGTTTTTGTTATCAAGTATTTTCTTTCTTACGAGTGCCTTCAAAGTACTTATTTTTATTATGTTTACAATTCATTAACTTTTCTTTTCCTCCTTTCTTTGTCAGAACATTCGATCAAGGTAGAAACATGTTGCTGTTAACAAGGACTGCTGAGTGTGTCGCTTGTTTGCAGTACAATTCTTAATGAAAGCCAAGGGGAGGGAAGTTTAAACTCTTAGTGGTGACAGCTAAATGAACCTTTATAAAGGTGAGAAAAAGGCTGTTTGTACTCCAAAAGAAACTGCTCAAAACCTGTGATATCATGGAGCAGAATACAGGAACAACTTCAGTGTGAGTCCTTTCTAGTGTCAAAATCTTTTCCTCACTTCTTGTTCTGCTGGCATGTATCTTTGTTTTTTTTTTCCATCAGTTCCGTGACAATGATCTTGTCATACCATCTGTTCATTCTGTTCTGTACAGTTAGCTATTTAATATATTCCTAACCAAAAATTTGTTTTTTTTTTTTAAATTAGTGAAGCGAAGTACAGCTCTTGTGTTACCGGGATGTTACAAAACGATTCGCTGATTTATCTTTCCAGGCTTTAATTTGTTTTTCCCCATCTATCTTAAAAATCCAACAATTTTTTCCTTCTTGACCCATTTTCATGGCATAATTTCACCATTGACCCCTTTTTGTTATGGCTTTCACTAGACATCCTTACTATGTGCCAGTCACTGTCTAATACAGAGATTTTGGCCATGAGAACCAATCATGGTTATATCTATGAAATTATATCTCTCTGTGAAACCCTTTTGTCTGTGATGGTCCTCCAAGCCAGCCATCTTGACTACTCCCTTTACATATTGCACAAGATCAGATTTCACACCTAGGGGAACACTAGACCAGAGAGCAGACATGCTTTCTCACCTCTTAAATGAAAAACCCTCTATTAAATTAGCCGAGATCACTAATGGCCTAACAAGCCATAAAACGGCTCAACTATTGGTTTATGGCTGGAGGATGATTATTAACAGATTTCAAGTGTGAATGATATAGGACACATATCCCCCAAGTGTCAAAACAGTGATAGGTAGAGCTTTATCTAAATTTGAACCTTATTGGAGAGAGACCATGTTCCTGAAACAGCAGCCACGTGGATGAAATGAAGCAAGAGCAAAAGTAAGATCTCTTTTTACTTCTTCAATCCCAGTATTGACTACGAGACCAGAGATCAGTACTAGGGATTCTGGTTCGGGAATTCCTGGGAATTTTTCTGAATTGTATTAATGTTGAGTACCAGAAAAAAATTGACAGGACCCTGGAAATTTTGAAGAAAAAAAAATATTGTATAATTTTAATAGATTAAAAAAATACATGTTTTCTGGCTTATTTAAGCTTGGATTTTGTTTGGTGGATGAATGAGTTATGTTAAAACAAGAAACAATTCACTGTTAATCAGTGCAGTTCAGGTAAGTGTGGGTACAGAAGTAGCGATCAATATTTTCCTATCTTTCTATGCTTTCTAATTCTAATAGGAAAATAAATAAAAAATAAAATTCAAAATAGCCATTTAGTCGAAGAAATGTATGAAGTTCTTCTAAAAAAATCAAAGAACCATGAGAGAAGAAAATTATTGGCTTCCTTATGTACTTCCAAAATCCACAGAGCGTGAAAAGAAAATAAATTTTCTCTTAAAAAACTACTGTATGTTACAGAAGAATTAATAAAAAGACTCTTAGGCGACATTTCGTTATTGAGAACAAAAACCAACAAAGATGAAGGGGAAGAAACAAACAAAAATGATAATACTTTGTCAATGGAAATGGACAAAGAAGATGAACTAAACCTGGACCTGAATAAAACGAGTCAAAGTACACCAATACCTCGCTCTTTTGACAGGTTAGGGACCAGAGCTATGACGAAAGTCGAAAATCGACGAAAGTCGAAGCATAGCCTTTATTTAGCTTACAAATGCATTAGGGCCGCCAAAAAACGAAAATAACTAACTATATAACACTTGTGAATGCGTGCAACACCTAGATAAACAGAAATAAACATAAGAGTAAAGAAAATACAGTAATAAATAAAAAATACGTAAATAGCATCTTACCTTAAAATCATTCTTGAGCAAGTAGACGATGAATATATACAAGGTACAGTATGTACAGTTTTGAATGTTGGTAATTTAGGGGGATTCTAGACTTAGAAAACCAGATGGAGAAAATTGAGGTGGCTCATCTTCAGAACTGGAGGATTTCAATCTAATTCTTTTAGGAGAAGGGCACTTTGAAGGAGATCTAACTGGGGCTGGGGCTGATGTTGATGGCTCGGAATCTGAAGGGTTAGAGGGAGGGGTGACTGAAGTTGGTTGTGGCGGTTGCGTCTTGAAAAAGGAGAGCAAAGACGTTTACCTCATTGATGTCTTCTTCCTTTCCCTAAGAAGTTCTCTGTAACAGGCTATTTGGTGTTCTAGCCCACTATTTACTTTTGAACTTCTGTCGAAATTTATTCTACGTTGAAGATCTGCTGCTTTGTGTAGCCAACTTCTTCTATAAATTTTTCAAGCTCCACTTGAAAAGCTCTTGCAGCTGCGGTATCTGCGCTAGCTGATTCTCCCTTCACTGCTATATTATGCAAATTTGACCTTTTCTTAAATTTCTCAAACCAGCCCCTGCTAGCTCCAAATGTCTCTTCAGCTGATGTCTCTCCTTGTTCAGCCTTCATTGCATTAAATAAAGTTTGTGCTTTAGCCTGGATAAGATCTTGGCTTAGAGGAATGTTGTGGCTGACTTGGTCTTCAATCCACACATTTAACACTTTCTCCATCTCACCAATTAAATTGTGCCGCTTTCTAATAAGTTTGGTATGCACTGGCGTAGCGTTTTTAATTTCCTCTAACACTTTAGCTCTGTTCTTTACAATTGTGCTAACTGTAGTGCTTGGTACACCTAGCCTGCGGCCTATTTCAGCATTTAAGATGCCTTGTTCATTAAGCTTGATTAGCTTAAGCTTTTCTTGCAAATTGAGAACCTTATGGGTTCTTTTAACTTTGTCACTACACTTAGGACCCATTATGAATATATTAAAGCAGAAAAATAAGTAGTACTGTATAAGGCCTAATCACACAAAAAAGTACAGTATGAAAACTGTACACGTGTCGTATAATCACGATATGAACACTGTCATTAGACTGTTATCACTAAAATAAATGTATGAACTGTTTACAGTATAATCACAAAAATAATATAGTATGAATAGTTTTGTTATTTTAATCACGAAAATAAGTAGTATTAATATGTTTAATGACAAATATAAGAGATTCAATGCGGACAACTTAAAAAAACAGTGCACACCGAACGATTTCTGTTCAAAGACTGAACGACGAAAGAATCAAGATGACGCGCAGTTGTGACCAAATGCAACGAAAGAGCGAAGCGAGCGACGAAATTTGGAAACGTTGTTAGAATTGAAAACCGACGAAAGAGCGAAGCGACGAAAGTCGAGGTATTGGTGTAATCAGAAAAAAAAATAACAGTCAGTCACAGAAAAAAGAATTTCACATGTTTGATATTTGAAACCACCTGGAAGTGAACTGCTAACCTGGATGCACATAAATGGGCATGTTGCAGTCACTCGTAGGAAATAAAGAAACACAAAACTAGACAACAGAAAAATAACAGAAGTGATGCACTTACTGGGAACTCGAACCCAGGACCATCCTAACTGCAGTGCTGCCTTGCTACGGGGTTGGTTTGCTCTGAACAATGTTCCATGTGATATGAATAAAACAATTATAAATTTCTGGCCATTGTTTTTTCATTGATATGTTAGTTTTTTCCATTCAGTGATAATGCATCGTGCCTTCGATGGAAGATTAAGCGAATGCGGGGGTGGAAGATTCCGAACAATAATTGAACCTTGGAATACGATTGATTTGATAAGTCATTTCATTGAGTCCGTACATTTAATCCACAGTTGTACACACAAGATGATCATTTCAAATAGGAGTAGAGCATAAGTCCATATAAGTCATGCATAAATTAATCAATAACGTAGACTGCTGGTTTATGTGTCAATGTCCGTTTAAGGATACAATGCAGTATTGTCGTCAGAACATCACAGCTATATGCACGCGCAGCTAGACATGGCTACCTGCCGACAGTGAGACTGCGAGTCTGAAGATATTCATACGAATTTGACGATTATTCTTCTCCTTCTGAGAATTCTAGTTAAATACTAACCTCCATAAATTTCCCTCTCATATAGAGTTCTAGGACTGACCCTGGTCCATCAAAAAATGCATATATAAATGGCTATATCATGCCATTGAATTGGAAGGTTAGAAAAACGCAGCTATTCAGCTTGGCGGTCAAGTAACAAAGGGTAGCGTTTCTTAGTTACCGACTGTGTCCTAAACAACGCTATACACGTCATGATCGATCGTGTATGGAGCGTTCAGTAATTGAAACATCTATCGCAATATATTAAATGCCTTAACCTTTTACAATTGCACGTCTGATAACCTTTAGCAGACGGCGTTAATATCATATACCGTAACAGAAATGTTGTTGTGTTTATTTCCATATATTTCTCAGTGCAATGAAAGCTCTTCTTGCCTTTCATATTCTTATTTTGATATCATTATCTGTTCATTTGTCTGTGTTGTTGCCAAGATATGTGCGTGATTCAACTTCTTGCAGCATCAGTTTTGTACATTTTCACAAAAATAACAATAAAATTAAACCCTTACAGTTAAGAGCTAACCTCTCTCTTAAATGTTAAAACACTCATGTTTTGAAAACATCATTACAAAATATGGTTTAATTGTCAGTAGGAAAGCATCAATTAAGCTTCAGATTCACATTTTTAAGAACATGTTCTCTTGTGTGATGATTATCATTTGATTCCTTAATTATGTTTTTTCGTTTAATGATTCATTAATTGTACTACATAATTTTTTAAATATACGAGCAGGAGATCTGTATCTATTTCAGTCTCGCTAAAGAATTACATTTTGTTCCTTCTCAGACTAATGATGGTTGTAATAATGCTGAAGACCTCAGCAGTCATCTTCAGATAGCTGGCAGCATGGATGTACAAATGCCAAAAAGTAAGAAAGTAGAACCGCCTGGTTCAGGAGATAAAGGTAATGAGGTGCTTAAATTGTATGCTCTTTTTTTTCTGTATGTAATAGTACAGTCCATAAACCTTGTGATGCTACTAGCATTATCACTTCAACGTGACATATTTTTGCACTGTAACCTTAGACACCCACAAAAAAAAAAAAAAAAAAAAGCAAAGTGGATTTGCTTTAAAAAATTTTAAATAAAGAATTTAAATATAAATATGAAAATGATGGTGGACATTTGAAAAGATTTAAGCACTAAGGCAAGTCTCTTCACAATAACTTATTCCTTCTATTCTCATATGTTGTTTTTGCCCAAAATATTTACATATTTGTTAGAAATCATGTGATTTTTATTTACATTAAAACATCTGAGAACATGTATAGTACTGTACAAGCTGAGGCCAAAAATATATAAACTGAAATAAGAAATATTGATTGTTATCATCACTCTTTTTCCTGCCTTGTGGAACATACTGCTGCAGTTGTGGTTTGCAAATGTCTGTTATATTCCTGTTTTTCCTTCTGTTGTCTGTCTCATCAGTTAGTCCATGCACGTGCAGGAGATTCTTGTCTGACCACACTATTTTAAATTGTTCAGAGCTTGCCTTTGTGGATGAATTCAGGTGGCCTCTTAAATTAAAATGTTGGGGAATCATTTCAACCAACATTCAGTTCAAAGATGGCAGCTGATCTGAATGCATTTTTAAAAGAAATATGTTTTGAAGGAAAACAGAGTTGTAGCTAAACGTACGGTGATGTGAAATCAGGATGGGGCTTCTTGACAAGAGTATAGGGCAGGCTCATCAATGAACAGAGCGGAGCTTACGTGACAACAACCTCCATCATGAGAATGGAGCTAGAGGCAGCCACTGCAGCCCTGATGTGGCTGCCTGAAACTCCAACAAGTATATCTCCATCAAGTATATACAAGTAAACACATTCAGGAGAGAAGCCTTACAAGTGTGATATTTGTGGTGCAGGATTTGTATGTCGTAATCTGTACAAACATATTAGAATACACACAGGAGAGAAGCCTTACAAATGTGATGATTGTGGCTTTTTCGACTGTTGGAATATATCTTTACCCAAACTATATCTGTTTACCTACTTTGTATGTTTTCTTTCCATTTGCACTATTAAGCATTGTAGTCTTTTATCAATGACCAATGGTCCATGTTCCAGTTTTAGTCATTGGTAAAGCAACTTTCTCTAATATTTCCATGTCTAAACTCAGCTGTACCAGTCAGTTCTACTTTTGTTTCTCTGAGATGTGCAAAATCCATGAAAAGTTTGGTGAACCTATTATAGCTTCATTAGAGCAACTTTTACCAGTGATAAAAGGAGAGATTAGGAGACTAGTATCCTGTGTACCAACATTTAATGTGGGATTATATCAGGGAAGGTAATAATTTAAGTTTGAAAACATAGGTTCGGCTCCAATGCCCAGTTCTGTTCAAAACAATTCAGAAACATTTAGAAAAGTAAAATTTAAATTGCCAACAAAATTGAAAAGCAGTTAATACATACATATTTACTCTTTCTATCTATCTGTCTGCCCTCTGTCATGACCGCTTTATCTGCTTCTTTTTCTCCTCTCTGACTCACTCTGTGTCTCTCTCTGCCTGTCTCTTACATCCTGTCCCTGTATCTGTTTCTCTGTCTTACTCTTTCTGACACTGTCTGTTTAAGCAATTTATTGTTGTAGCATGTGCTGTCTTCTTAGTATTTTCAGAAACAGTAGGCAGAATTTCAAATACTTAGAGCTTTGAAAATGGGGTATATACTTTCAGGTCTGCTGTCTGAAGACGAGAGCATCATCATTACTGAAATGGTACACAAGAAAAATAATACCAATGTTGCAGGAATGACAGATGACAATTGTAGTCAGCAGAGAACAACAGGAAATTATATTTCTTCAGATGCCATTGTCCCTGATATATGTACAGCAGATTTTTGTGAGACCCAGAGTGATCGTAAGGTATCATTACAAAATGATACAAGATCAGAGAAAACAGTTTTATTAAGGGAAAAAAGTGCTGAACATGGTAGGGTTGATTTGAGTTGTACATTTGTAAGTACCATACAGGTTAAGGGAGTACAGGCAGAAAAGAAACCTTATAAGTGTGATGTCTGTGGTGTAGGTTTCACACATTGTAGTAGTCTGAAAATACACAAAAGAATACATACAGGAGAGAAATCTTACAAGTGTGATGTTTGTGGTGCAGAGTATACATGTTCTAGTGATCTGACAAAACACAGGAGAATACACACAGAAGAGAAGCTTTACAAGTGTGATGTTTGTGGTGTAGGTTTTAAGGAATGTAGTAGTCTTAAAATGCATAAAAGAATACACACAGGAGAGAAACCTTACAAGTGTGATGTTTGTGGTGCAGATTATGCACGTTGTAGTAGTCTGACAAAACATAAGAGAACACACACAGGAGAGAAACCTTACAAGTGTGATGTTTGTGGTGTAGGTTTTCCAGAATGTAGCAGTCTGAAAACACATAAAAGATCACATTCAGGAGAGAAGCCTTACAAGTGTGATATTTGTAGTGCAGGATTTGTATGTTGTAGTAATCTGTATAAACATAGGAGAATACACACGGGAGAGAAACTTTACAAGTGTGATGTTTGTGGTGTAAGTTTTATAGAATGTAGTAGTCTTAAAATACATAAGAGAATACACACAGGAGAGAAACCTTACAAGTGTGATGTTTGTGATACAAGGTATACATGTTCTAGTAGTCTAGCAAAACATAAGAGAATACACACAGGAGATAAACCTTACAAGTGTGACGTTTGTAATGCAGGGTTTACACAGGGTGGTCATCTGAAGACGCATAAAAGAATACATACGGAAGAGAAGCCTTACAAGTGTGATATTTGTGGTGTTGAATTTATATATTGCAGTGGTCTGAAAAAACATAAGAAAACACATACAGATGAGAAGCCATACAAGTGTGATCTGTGCGGTATAGGGTATACATGTAGTCGTGATCTGACAAAACATAAGAGAACACACAGAGGAGAGAAACCTTACATGTGTGATGTTTGCGGTGTACGTTTTTCAATAAGTAGTACTCTGAAAACACATAAAAGAACACATTCAGGAGAGAAGTCTTACAAGTGTGATATTTGTGGTGCAGGATTTAAATGTTGTAGTAATCTATATAAACATAGAAGAATACACACAGGAGAGAAGCCGTACAAGTGTGATGTTTGTGGTGTAAGTTTTATAGAACGTAGTAGTCTTAAAATACATAATAGAATACACACAGGAGAGAAACCTTACAAGTGTGATGTTTGTGGTGCAGGGTATACATGTTCTAGTAGCCTGACAAAACATAAGAGAACACACACAGGAGATAAACCTTACAAGTGTGATGTTTGTGGTATAGGTTTTTCGATCAGTAGTAGCCTGAACACGCATAAAAAAACACATTCAGGAGAGAAGCCTTACAAGTGTGATATTTGTGGTGCAGGATTTGTATGCCGTAGTAATTTGTACAAACATATTAGAATACACACAGGAGAGAAGCCTTACAAATGTGATGATTGTGGCGTAGGTTTTATAGAATGTAGTAGTCTTAAAATACATCAGAGAATACACACAGGAGAGAAACCTTACAAATGTGATGTTTGTAGTGCAGGGTTTGCTCAGTGTGGTCATCTGAAGAAACATAAAAGAATCCATTCAGAAGAAGCCCTACAAGTGTGATAATTGTGGTTTTGGGTTTGTATGTTACAGTGGTCTGAAAAAACATAAGAGAATACACACCGGCTGTGGCCTGGTGGCCAATATAGAAGCTCTGGACGTCATGTGATCGTACAGTATTTTAGGCTCTTTTTTCCCTTTCAGCCTTTCCACCCTTTCCTTAACTTAGACAACAATAATGGACGTAGAAAGCTCACTTCTAAGACTGGTGCGTTTTAAGACTTTATTCTCCGTCTTCTTCAAATGAACGTATTTACAGAGATCAGTTGAATACAGTGCATCGTGTCTTTCATCCGTCCATACTCACAGGTCATGACTAGACTTCTTTATGTTCATTCTACTTGTGTCAAATAAATTCTCATGTAGTTGACTTGATTATTCGTTCTGTGAAAACTGGGCTACCACCGGGGGATGTACTTTGTCAGTTGAAATTATTCTTGTTTTAAGAGAATGTTTTCTTCTATCTGCTACACGTGCTACGAAGTTTTTCACCAAGAAATTACACTGGCTAACAAAAAAAAATTTTTTTTTCTTTCTCTAACATTTCTATGTTTTTCTGGTCAATTTTAATGCACTGTTTTTAAATCTGCAAACCGTTTTTCTCTATCAGGTCGGGATCTCTAGAAATACGCAATTGAAGTTTTTTAACAACGCATACAGTATTACAACATCATTCGTACAAGAAGTATAACAGTTATGTAGGCTTGAATTTCTTTGCAGTCAACTTTCGTCGGTGAATGGCATGTGGTACATTGCGATGAAGCATCCAACAATAATCGGCAAGCATGGTCACACTCCACCATCCTTGATAACGTGACTCCATTACGGCGATATCTTCATGGAATCGTTCTCCATGTTCATCGCTGACTTCGCCAAGGTTGTCAGGGAAAAAGTCAAGATGCGAATCGAGCAAATGGATTTTGAGGGACATGTTACAGCCCATAATTCTGTATGCATCTATGCACTGCTTAACAATATGCACATAGTTGACAGATTTGTGATTTCCCAGATTGTTATCGACGATCGATTTGAATGCCATCCATGCGCGAAGTTCACTACCATGTAACAAGTTCTCGAATTGTTTGTCTGCAATAACTTTCCTAATCTGAGGTCCTACAAAGATACCTTCCTTTATCTTTGCATCGCTAACTTGCGGAAACTTTTCTCGAAGATAAGTGAAAGTTTTGCTCGTTTTATCTAACGCTTTTACGAAATTCTTCATGAGCCCCAACTTTATATGTAACAGTGGTAAAATGATGCTGTCTTTGTTAACTAATAGCTCATGTATTACATTGTTATGCCCGAGCTGCATACGATCCCTGATAGGCCACACCTTTCTTGCATAAAGTTCCTGTCTGTTGCGGCTGTCCCATTCACATAGGAAGCAACAAAATTTAGTATACCCAGTCTGCATGCCCGTGAGAATTGCAATGACCTTTAGGTCTTCACAAATCCGCCATTGGTAGTCATTGTACTTTATTTTTGCCAAAAGTATAGCCATATTGTCATAAGTTTCTTTCATATGAACAGATTAGGCGACTGGAATTGATGAAAATAAATTTCCGTTATGCAATAACACGGCTTTTAGACTAGTCTTGGAAGAGTCGATGAAAAGTCGCCATTCGTTGACTATGTGCTCATGACTGAGGTGCACCATTAGACCGTTTACATCTTTGCAATAGCAAATGTCATCATCCATCTCAAAGTATTGAACAAGTTCTCTGTGTCTATGATGAAATTTCGGAGTATTGGGCGCTAAAAGATTCCATTCTTTGAGTCGCGAACAGAGTGATTCCGCTTGTCCTTTGGTAAGAGCGAGATCACGTATTAGATCTGAAAGTTCTGAATGGTTAATTAAGTGAACACCATCATTCACCGGTATATAATCCGAGTCAGAATTAGTTTCTAAAGCAGGTAAACTATCACTTTCTGATGGTTCATTCACGTCCAACGGATATTGTTCTGGTGGAACTGGGATCGGACACGTGATTGGATCATGAGGCACTGGTTTCGAAACCGATTCAATATTTGGATAAACCACAGACTTTCTAATTTTAAAAGTGAAACCATGGATATTTGTCAAGCAGAAGTAACAATCAGTAGCATGATTTGTCGGTTCACGCCATATTACTGGCACTCCAAAAGGCATCGACTTATGCTTCGGCGATTTTCGTAACCAACCTGCCAATGTATTTGCACAAGTCAAACAAACTGCATTTGGCTTCCAAGATTTATTTGCATCATCAACTTTCGAATCGAAATAAAGTTCATATGCTTTCTTTAGTAATGGTGTAAAGTTTTTCTGGTGAACACGATCGGTAAAATATCCGCACACATAACAGAACAAATCAGCCGAATTTCTACAACTTCTAGAAGCCATATTTCGCTCAGAATTATTTCAAAATACAGTAACTATTTGAAAAATAGCGTAACATATGTCATGCATCTTTTAGCAGTATAAAAAGTAGAATTATTTTGCATTTTATTAATTTTTAATAAGTTATATAGTAAAAATGAAACGCAGCAAATAACGGTTTCCCAAAAATATATTTATTTACAAATATCTTAAGAACCCGATGTGATAGAGATAAACGGATTTCAAATTTGAAATCAGCGCAAGAAACTGACCTAAGAACACTTATTCTTATATAAGAAAGAAAAATGTTGTTTGTCAGTGTTATCATCTACTGTCTTTTTCTTCACGAAATTCGGGTAGTCTACTTTTGTCGTTTCTAGGAAGTAAAATTCTTACTACATACCAGTAGATCGCTGTTCAGTCTCTTGATATACCTGGATCGTCTTGCTAATGAAGTCTCTCTGTCACATCTGCCACCACAGATGGTGGCGTATTCTACAGCCACGTGTCTCGACGAAAATGAGAATCACTAACTGCCTGGTCTCACACAACAATCACGGTCATAACTCAAAGACCAACTAGCTCTCTCCTGGCTAGCTAAAAAAGGGGGAACTCTTCGCTAGTGCTCGTACACGTCCTTATATAGGGGACCCTATGTCACTGTATCATGTGACCTGTATAACTCTAACCGCTACGTTATCTACTTAATACCTTAGTCACTTCCCTTAGACCGTCTTTTAACTTGGTGCGTTCTCATCACTATATATTACTAGTGTCACAATTCAGCTGTCACAAGGCGAGAAATCTTACAAGTGTGGTGCAGGGTACACATCTCATAGTGGTCTGACAAAACATAAGAGAACACACACAGGAGAGAAACCAGAAAGTGTGATGTTTGTGATATAGGTTTTTTGAAATGTAGTAGTCTGAACACACATAAAAAAACACATTCAGAAGCTTTACAAATGTGATATTTGTGGTGCAGGATTTGTATGTCGTAATCTGTACAAACATATTAGAATACACACAGGAGAGAAGCCTCACAAATGTGATGATTGTGGTGTAGGTTTTATAGAATGTAGTAGTCTTAAAATACATAAGAGAATTTACACAGGAGAGAAACCTTACAAATGTGATGTTTGTAGTGCAGGGTTTGCTCAGTGCAGTCATCTGAAAAAACATAAAAGAATCCATTCAGAAGAAGCCCTAAAGTGTGATAATTGTGGTTTTGGGTTTGTATGTTACAGTGGTCTGAAAAAACATAGAATACACACAGGAGAAAAACCTTACAAGTGTGATGTTTGTGGTGCAGGGTACACATTTCGTAGTGGTCTGACAAAACAAGAGAAAACACACAGGAGAGAAACCTGTAAGTGTAATGTTTTTAGTGCAGGGTTTACACAGTGTGGTCATCTGAAGACACATAAAAGAGTACATATAGGAGAGAAGCCTTACAAGTGGGATGTTTGTGGTTTTATGTATATGTTGCAGTGATCTGAAAAATCATAAGAGAATGCTGACAGGAAAGAAGCCTTACAAGTGTGAAGTTTGTGGTTTAGGGTGTGCACATTGTCTGAAGATGCACAAAAATAATACACACGTAACAGATTTCAATAAAATAATATATGTGGTATATGGTTTAATCAAAGTTGTAAACAGAAAATAGACAACATTATTTACTGCTGTAATTCCTGCTTGGTAATTATCGCAGAATTCTCAACATAGTTCATATATTTCTTGTGTCTTGCTTATTGGGTACTTTACATAAGGTCCAAGCCCAGCATTTATTTATCTGTGTATGCATGTATTGCAGAGGGTGGCTGTCTATAGTGTCTGAAGTAGCTGTCTTAAGGACTGTTGGGTTGGTGTCTCTTGTTTGTGTGCTATCTGTGAGAGTGGTTTTTATTATGGGTAGTTTTAACTCCCTCCTGAGATAGAGGACTGGGTATTTTCAGTTATTTGTTGTGTCTGTGGGAGGTGGTGTTGTTTTACTATAGTTGTTGCTACCTGTAGTGGTGATTTTTGTTTTAATCTGCTAATGGGCTTCCAGTTTTTTAACCAGTTGTGTGTTTAAGTGTTCTTTTTTCAGTTATCTGTAGACTCTTCTGCTTTCAGGACAGCATGTTTATGTCATAGGTTCATATGCGCTATGTTGCATCAACTCACAGGCAGCTGTTGGTCTGGTTCTCATGCCCCCACATATAAATCTTAGAGCTTGGTTTTGGACTTTGTCGAATTCTGCTTAGATGGGTTTGCTCATTGCCGACTGCAGTGGTAGGTTATTATCCATGACCGATCGGACATATCCCAGGTATAGTGGTCTGAGATTTCCTTCTTCTGCTCCCCAGCGGGTGTTTGCACGATATTTAACTAGGTTAAGGTGCCTACTGGCCTTGTCTATCATTTTGAGCATGAAGGCTTTGAGGAGTAGCTGTCACTCCTAAGTAAGCTGGATTTTATTCTCTAGACAGTAGTTGCCCACTGAGTTTTAGTTGGTACATCTTCTTGCTTTCCTTGATGCTCCTGGTGAAAACTGTTTATACTGTCTTTTGAGTGTTTATTTTTAGTTTCCAGAGTCTGCAGTCCACAGCTATTGTAGTTAGGGCTCTATTTAGTTTAGCATAGAATAGTTTTTAAAAAATATATTTCTGCTTTCCAAAGGAGCAGGCCATCTACATACATGCTTTGGATACCTTCAGGGTGGGAGAAAGTCATTTACAAAGATAAGGAAGAAGGTGCAACTTAATGCTGCCCTTCTGGTTATTTCTCCTCTAGCATTTTTGTGGATGATTTCTTGCATTTTACCATTATTTATATTGTTCTGTTACTTAAGCTTTAATTCAGAGATCTAGTGTACACCCATTTTTGTCATTTAGGCAAAGAGCTCCTGCCCATCTCCATGCTGTGTCATATGCATGCTGCGGATCAATGAATACAGCTGTGGTATGCTTACCCGCATGGAATACATCTAAGGTGTTTTGTGCAAAATGAAAGAGTTGGTCATCTCTTCTGTAACCTTTTCTGAAGCCTGCCTGACTATCTTCGATGACTTTGTTTCTTTCAAGCCACCATTTTCTCAGTGAGTTTTCCAATTGCTGAGGTCAACAAGAATGGTCTGAAGCTCCCAGTTTCTTCAGCTGGCTTGTTTTTCTTTAGGTTCTGCTTGATATTTGCAGTCAGCCATACTTTTGGAAGTGTGCTTTCAGCTCATTTTCTGTTAATGAAGTTTAGGAGTACTGACCTTGCAATTGGACCTGAGTTCAGTATCGTTTCATTAGTAACCTTGTCTGGGCCTTTCAGCTTTCTGGGTCTTTAATTTTTATAGTGCGCTATTCATGTCTGGGATGGTGTACTCAGTTTTAAACCATACAAAAGCTTGCTTTGACAACTCTTTGTTCAGTTTTTGTTGTTTTTAATTGCTTCTGTAGTTTTTTATATTTTATTTTTGGTCTCTGTCTGTTGCTGTTGAGAGTACAATTGGCTGAGCAATTAAGAGTGTTTTTCCTCTTGCAACCCAGTTACCATGTTCCAGGAACAAGACATTGTAGTGTCAGGCTCCAGTTTACTCGTCTGTAAATGGGTACTTTGAGTTAGAATAAAGCAGTGGCAGTGAGGAAGGCAACCGGTCATAAAGCTGGACTTAGTATGGTGAAGTCTTTAACACTTGACTCCTCTCACAGCAGTTTCTGGAACTACATTTATATTTTTCTACTACATTTATATTTTTCTATGTCTTTTACCCCGAGAATTCAAGAACAGGCACTGCCTTGTAATGCTATCAACTAGTTTTCTTAATGTATGTACTATCTACATGCATCATCTCCTCGCCTCATGCTCTGCTGGTGTTTGTCTGATTCTTTCCACTAGTTCCACATTAGTGATCTTGATTTTACAGAAGCACCCATTTATGAATGTCTGAATCTTTCTGATTGTCATTTTTGTCTTTCTCTTTTGTTTCAGGGCATACAATAGGACTGACTTGAAATTTGAGTTGAAGATTCTTATTTTGTGTTGGAAATGTCTTTCTTTTGATTTCCATATATTTTTCAGTGCAATGAAAGCTCTTCTTGTTTTATGTTCTTGTCTGGTATCCTTATCTTTTCCTTCAACTTTGTTTTGATTGCTGCCAAGATGTGTATAATGATTCCACACCTTGTATGAATGCATCTCCCAGTGCAGTTTGATTATTGTTAGTTGCATTTATTCTCATAATCTTTGTCTTTTCCGCTGTTTTCACGATCCAGTCAGTAACCACTAAGAAGACAAAAGCTGAAAAAAAGCATCCCTGCCTCACTCCAGTTCTTATCTCAGTGGCCTCAGTTGTCCTTCATGGAGAATTCTACGTTTCATGTCTTCACCTGTTTCCGTTATTAGGCTAGTGAACTTTAGGCGAACATCACTTTCTACAGCGATTGTCTGTCTAAACTGTCATATACCTTTTTATTGTCCACAAATCCTGTGTAAAGTGGAAAATTCAGTTCAGACCTAAGGGTCTTTTGTGTTTGGATACACGCCCTAATATAACCGACTAGGTTGAATGAGACGCGCCTCGCCAAAACGAGGCAAAACTTTATTTAAAAAAAAAAAAAAAAGTTCAAATCTTTTCATATATTACATACATCGCGGCTATCTAGTCTATACTGATCTGTTATGTCAAAAACCTGCCTGTTCTTATCTCAACTGTTAGTGGCCTGTTTCAGTCTCTGCAGAATGATTCTGTTTAATATTTTTCCTGGCACCGTTAACACCACTATTCCTTTGTAACTTGTGCACTCTTGCAAGTCTCTCTTCTTTGGCATTTTGACCAGATATCCTGCCTTCCATTCAGCTGGTATTTCTTGTCTTTCCCAGACTTTATCAAATAATGTGTATAATATATCTTTAGCTGTGTCAGTATCTGCTTTGATGATGTCTACTGGAATGCCTTTTGAGTCCGCAGCTTTTCCATCTCTTAAAAGCTTTAAGGCTTTCTTTATTACTTCTTTAGTTGGATTTTTCACAATTAACTCCTTACTCCTTTTTATTTACCTGCTATAAGTCTGGAATATCTTGTGGAGCTGGTCTGTTTAAAAATTCCTCTGAATGTTCCATCCATTTCATTTGCTCTTTTACACTGCTAAGTGAATTTCCTTTCTTGAATTTTCATTCACTGCAGCAGAGTCGAGTACGTTAGAGTGCACTTTCTTGTTGGAGGAGGTGGAACAGGTAGCGACTTAACTCTTAGTATACGAGCTGCCTTTCATGACTACCATTACAGATTTTGCAATAAATAATTTATTTATAAAGATAACATAAGTGTTATATATCAAAATGTGAAGAAATGAAACCCCTATATCATGCACGTAACTAAATTGTTCAGTGGTTTTAAACATGCATTCAGCTATAAATTTTCGCTATTGACGAGGATCGATCATCAGCCTCTCTAGAAGGCCGCTCGTATACTAAGAGTTAAGTAACAGATAGGAACATATGAGACCAGAAGTGAAGAACTACAAGCACACCACCAGACCCAAAGCAGAGTGCTTAGCTCATAAGTTCAGTATCACCCGAAACAAGCATAAATGTATACTCTTGATAGCATAAACCAGCGAACACAGTAGAGGTTAGTTAATTTACCTAAATCTTATTAGCAGCTAGAAGTACTTAACCCCTTGAACCGGCTGTCCTGCTGTAGTGGCATGATCAGCTATGCCTAATCACCCACGGTATAGCTTGGTGACATCAAAAGATTTTCAAATGTACTTGAGATTCCCATAACCGGGTTATTAAGGTGCGCGGCCACATGGGAGCTAAATGGTAATTCATGAATCGATAAATAGTCATTAGCTTCAGAAGTAGTTTGTTCTAAAGTGAAACATCGGCCTTTATTAGAACACATAATTTATCAAATGTTGTTTTTAGCACTAGGGAGGGAAATTCTGAAGCAAAATGACTGACTTTCTTAGAACAGTTATCTTGAAAAATATTGTATAGTGCTCAGGAGGAAGTTCTTGAGTAAAATGACTCTGTTTGAATTTTTTAACTTGTCAGATGTTTTTTATAGCACCAGGGAGGGGAGTTCTGGAGTGACCTTTCTTAGAATATTGTAATTGTTCAAATGAATAGTACTGGGAATGGAAGTTCTGGAGTGAAATTACTGCATTTACTATATTATTGTAACTTGTGAAATGTGGTAAAGCACCAGGGAGTGAAATTACTGCATTTAATATAATATTGTAACTTGTAAAATGTTGTATACCACAAGGGAGGGAAGTCTGGAGTGAAATTACTGCATTTACTGTAATATTGTAACTTGTGAAGTGTTGTACATCTTCAGGGAAGGAAGTCTGGAGTGAAATTACTGCATCTAATCTATATTTTTGAATGTCTATATTTTTGAATGTCATGCCATTGGGACCCAAAGATTCAGCAACAGAGAATGCAGTCAGCTACCCATAGCTTGACTGCTTGCGTCAGGGTCAGCGAACCAGAACTGACCACGACCCTATTCCACCTCAGAGTGGTGGTCCTGGAAACAGGCTGCATCACTGCAGTCTGGCTGAGAGAGTAGGGATTGAAGTGGGAAGGCAAACCCGGTCCCAAAAAATGCCGTGCTGAAGTCGGATGTGTCGGCCGAAAGGTGCAGATATCGCAGCTTTGCTGTAAATGGACACAACGCAACCAACGTCCTTTTCAGGACGAACAAGGAAGAAGAAGAATGTCTGTCTGCTTGTCCGCTATAGAAACAGGAGACACAAGTTATTTTGGTAATGCAAGTTAGACATTAATTGTATTGTTCCCCATAGATGATCTTGCAGATTTTAAACAGCAGGCTCAGTTAATATAACCTGAAATGGAAATTGGTTACAGTGATAACATTTACAATACAGCTTTAACTGCCATCGAAGATAAGGTTATTTCTATGTAAGTGGAGGAACTGCATACTCTTGGTCGCCCTCAGACTAACAGAATTGAAGGAGGTACAGTGGAGGAAACAATTGGAGTAGATGAGCTAGTGATGAGAGGTATGGTGGAGGACATGATTGGAGTAAATGTGTTGGAGGTGAGAGGTATAGTGGAGGAAATGATTGGAATAGGTATGCTTGGAGTGAGAGGTATAATGGAGGACATGATTGTAGTAGATGTGCTGGAGCTGAGAGATATAGTGGAGGACATGATTGGAGTAGATATGCTGGAGGTGGGAGGTACAGTGGAAGACATGACTGGATTAGATATTCTGGAGGTAAGAGGGACAATGGAGGATATGATTGGAATGGGTGTGATAATCGTGAGAGGTATGGAGGAGGACATAATTAGAGTGGAGGTGAGAGGTACAATGGAGGACATGATTGGAGTAGATGTGCTGGAGGTGAGAGGTATGGTGGAAGACATGATTGGAGTAGATATGCTGGAGATGAGAGGTTTGGTGGAGGACATGATTGGAGTAGATGTGCTGGAGGTGAGAGGTAAGGTGGAGGACATGATTGAATTAGATGTGGTCGTGAGAGGTACAATGGGGAACATGATTGGAGTAGATATGATTGGAACAAACGCCGGGTATATCTGCTAGTTTACTATAATATTGTAACTTGTCAAATGTTGCATAGCACATGGGAGGGAAATCTGGAGTAAATTTACTGCATTTACTATATTATTGTAACTTGTCAAATGTTGTATAGCATTGGGGGAGTCTAGTGTGAAATAAGTTTCTGTCTTAGAATATTGAAATGTTTCAAAATTTGTAATGAGGGTGGTGAAATGAAATGAATGTTTATCCCAGTCTGCAGGTTACATGACGATGATGAATATAAAATTAGTGCAATTTTGTATTGACCGATGCAGTTCCCAGGGGTCTCCAATGAGACAAAGAAAGAACATGTTTACTTCTCCCTTTCAAGTCGTAAGAGATGAGTAGTGTAAGGTTTATGCATGGGGCTGACAACCTTATCGTATTAAATAATGTACTACAGAAACTATCACCACAGGGGCACATGAATGCTTTATTGTTAGCTTCCTATAAGAGGACCTGCTGCAATATTGGCTCTCTGCTCCCTAGGGAACAAGCATGGAAATTGTGACAATGCTAATTTTGTGTCAGATTCCTGTTCCTTTGAGCCCGTAATTTCATAAAAGCAGAATGGTGAGACTTTTCCATTATCTCGATGGATTTTCCCTAAATTTTTATCATGCCATTGGGACCAGCAATTTTAGCACAATTTGCAGAATAATGACTAGTAAATATTCAAATGTTTCAGAATTGTTTGTTGTTGTCAGAGGAAAACAAAATTTTAACACTGGACAATATCCAGTGACCTGGCGATGTGATTAGTTACATAAACATGTGATTGCTAGGAGTCAATTTTCTTTCCCCTTTTTGGATCTGTAATTGCAATTTACCTGTCAAAGGTGGTGAAATGTTAAGTGTGTAATAATGGAGCAGTGTGGTAAGTGTTGGTCAGGAGGTTCAGGGAGTAGGATTTGAGTGAAATTGTAGCGTTAGGCTTAAAGGGTTAAGTTTGGACATTTTTAAATGGCTTTTTTTTTTTTTATACTCAGTGAGCAAACCACCATCCTGTGTGTTCATGTGTAACGATTTTTCACAATACAGAGAGTAGATGTTAGACCAAAGTTTGGCTTACACCATTACTCATGATACAGAGACTAAGGTTTTCTTTAAACCCCTGCTCACGAAAGAGACTAAATGTTAAAACAAGGTTTTGTTTACACCATTACTCATGATACAGAGACTAGATGTTAGATCACATTTTTTTTTGGTACTTCAAACCAAGAAATGTATTTTGGTATCAGAGACTTTCTTGCAGTAGAAGAGAGACATAAATTAGCCAGTTTTTTTAATCAAGTATATCAGCAGGGAAGTGCAATCTTTATTGCTCAGATGTTATTCCTACCCACTGTACGAAGTGTAAATAAATAGTTCAGGTATTGATTATTGAGAGTTGAAGTTGTTTATCAGTGCCAGGAAAAATGTTAAACAGGATCATCCATGAGTCCATAGCTAGACAACTAAGAGATAGACAAGCAGGTTGTTGACAAAACAGATTCTGTACCGACCAGACAGCCATATTGAGAATAATAGTTGAACACAATCTAGAACTGAACTAACCTCATTACATTAGATTTGTGGACTGTGACTAAGCATTAGGCAGTGTTAGCAGAAAATCATATGATGATGCATTTGGCAGTGTTGACAGAGAATCACAATGGAAATCAATGAGGTATTATGCAGTCCCCCTGAACATCATTAGCTTAATAAAGAAAACGTATAAAGACGACATGCAGAGTTCTTCATGGACAATTTACAGAACCATTTTGGATAAGAACTTAAGTACAACAGGGCTTTGAGGGAACATTTTTCAGTGCGTTTCATTTTTATTTTAAACGTATTATTTTATTTGTTTCATTTCTTATTCTTTTGTATTGTATTCATAAAAGTTGTCTTCGGTCCCAGTTCTTCTATATTATAGTAATGCTCATTTTCTAATTTTAGTTTTTTCTGGTGCACCATAATGCTTCGTTTTTATTCTGCTGTTAGATTTTCTTTTTGCTTTTGTGGTTTATGTGAGCTGGCATATTTGGGTTTGTTACATGTCTTGTTGCAATTTGTAATATTTATTCTGCAATTATTATCTTTTATTGTCTATTCTCTAATTCTAAATGGTGTATGCATTGTTGTTTACTATGTTTCTGGAGGATAGATAGGTCTCTTGAATAGCAAATGTAAATTTTCAGTTTCTGTCATCTGTAAAAAAAAAAAATAATGCATAATACCAGCTTAGCAGAAGAGAACAAGTGGTAATCTTCAGACTTTGCACAGGCCACAACACATTAAGATACCATCTGTTCAACAAGCTGAAGATAGCACCTACCGATGAGTGTAACTGTTGCACCGGTAAAATGACTGCTGAACATCTGCTTCAAAGGAGCCCAACATATGAGGAAGAGAGAAAGCGCATATAACCATCACCAGTCCATTCCTGGAAAAACAGTACGGAGATACCAACAGCCCGAGGCTGACCACTGGTTTCTTTGACCATATTCAGGTCGATGTCTGAGAGTGAATGCAAAAGTAGATCTGTCATAATTGCCCTTCAGTTCCCTCAGGAGCTGCTGCTGGTCATCAAGTCCTCCTGTCCCATGCCATCAGTTCTAGGTCTTCTATCATCCTTGTTATTTCTGTCTCCAGTTCTCTTCTCCATGTGTTTTTTTGTCTCCCTTTACCTCTCTTACCCTGGGTTTACAAAACAATGGCCGTGTATTTTTACTTGGGTTATGATTTGATTTTCTGTTTCTACCATCTTAGGATTTAATCACCTTTTAGTTCAGAGTTTGGCAACTTGTATTTTGTTATATCCTGTTGAGTCATTATGATGTCCACTAATATTTCTTATATTTGTTAATTGTATTTTCTATTCCCCTTATTGGGGTTCTCTTCCTGTCTCAATGTATTTAAATAGCATAGCGTGTTGTGTAATTTTTAAAGCCACTAAGTGTGCCGCGAAGTGAAACAGGTTGTGGAGCACTGATCTAGGCCATCTGCCAAGGCATCTAAGAAGCAGGAGAAGATGATATACCAGTACATCCTTTAAATTTGCATCAGACTGTAACAGATCTATGTTTCAATGTTCTTCATTTTTCTATTAGTTTTTATCACCTTCATTAATGTATTTCGACACTGGTACATGGTCACTATTACAGCAACTGGACTTAGCTTTTTTTTTCACAACAGTAATGCATTTAAAATCGTTTGTTGATTCAATGTGTAATAATAAATTTGGCAGTGTTTTATTATCTCAGCTTTTCTGTGTTCACAGTCTTCTCTGGTGTTTTCTGAGCCAGATGTTTTCTATAATGATATCTGATGTGAATACTTATCTAAAGAGCACATAACTCATGCCATTTCTGGGGAGACAGAGAAAGATTAAAAACGATGCTCCCTCAGGCATGTCATAGGTGGTGGCTTGTGTAAGACAGCAACCTCATCATGTCATAGGTGGTGACTTGTGTAAGACAGGCAACCTCATCATGTCATAGGTGGTGACTTGTGTAAGACGGGCAAACCTCATCATGTCATAGGTGGTGACTTGTGTAAGACAGGCAACCTCACCATGTCATAGGTGGTGACTTGTGTAAGGCAGGCAACCTCATCATGTCAAACAAATTGCTACAGAAACCAACACTTAAAGCACAAACTGCTGTGGTGACAATTTTCTGCAAGTGGGGGGGGGGGGGGGGCAACTGCAGAGGTAGTACTGTGCTTTTTAAGGAGAGTAAAAGAACAAAAAGGATGACGCATGCATACATATGTGTGCATGTACACACATAGGCACATACAAATGTAAGACCAATTTTATAAAATATGAAAAAGTAATGAAACAACTGTCAGTAAATAATAGTGACTACAAATTGAAATATCCAATCAGTCCTCTTTCCACATAACCTAAGGAAAATTCTTTGAATTTTCTAGCCGAATACCATCACTGACCAAGAACTGCTAACTCAAAGCCATCAAGAAGGTATGCATCATAGCAGGTAGATGCTGTAATAGGGAGGCCTCTTCCTCAGAAGGGACCCTGATGCTATCACCGGAACTGCCATGCTATGGACCCCAGAAGGAAGATGAAAGAGAGGCAGACTAAAAACAACTTGATGGAAGCAGAAATGCAAAGCGTGAACTAGAATTGGGGCACCACAGGAAGGGGGGGGGGGGGGGGCCACCAACTTAGTGGAGACAGTGTTGCTGCTCTACAAGATGCCACCATGCATGATAGTCACTGACTGCTTCGTCTGTCAGCAAGCTATGGACCAAAGAAGACTACAGATAAATGTTATTGGAAAAAGGAATTTTATAAACAATACTTCAAAACTGCACTATGAACTGCCACTGAAGTTTATTTATCAAAATCTGAAAACAATGGAAAGGTTAAACAGTAAAAAATTATCACCCAAGATAACAACGCCCACAGTTTATGGTGGGGTGAGGAATTCAGAATAATTTTACAGTACATAATAACATTTACCCTGGGTAATTCCCAGGGGTTTCTGAGGAGACAAAGAAATACCAGGATTACTTCCTTATTTGCTCGCATTTAACCATATCTACTTCTCTCCTTTAGTTGGCTGTCTGTCTCAGACTTCCACTCATTACCATACAATTTCTCCCTCATAGGGGGCTGGTGAAGGCCATTCTGTCAGTATGCTCTCATGTAGTCAGCAGTCTTGAAGTAGTTGAAGGACATGTTCTGCTGTCTGCTTACCTTCGCCATGTAGACACACCCTCACGTCTGATTGATAATTTGTTGGACAGAATATTTGAGTCTGCATCCTGCCTGAAAATTATCATGTCGTCTCTTAATTGGTAAGAAGCTGTAAACTTGTTGTATCTGATTCTTGGTATTGTCTGTGCCATTTTCTTTGAAGATATTTTTTATTATTGATTTTTATCTCTTCATGTGGTGTCCTGATTGCTGGGAATTTTAATTCCTCCTTTGGCAAGTCTACCTTCTCATTTGCGTATATCTTGCAATGAAATAGGACTTGTGTATATGAGGTATATTATAAGAGGCAACTAATATGAGGCTGTGCTTGTGGGTGACAACCTCATCATGTAACACAAACTTCTACATCAACCACCTCTGCAAGAGCATGTGCTCTCCGATACAGGCTTCACATAAGGGCTCCAGCATTAGTGGTTGCTCCATGCTCCATAAGAATTGAAAAAGAAATGAATGAGCATAATAACATTCATAAAACAAAACAAGCAGAAAAAACATTTCTCCATTGTAAAACAATATTTTTCTATCACTAATGGAATGACTGTGTGCACTTGTTACTGACAACAATGTGAAACCCTGTGTTATCAAAACAAAAGAATCACATAAGACGTGAAAGTACAATCAAAATTACTTAAGACATGATGACTACATGATTTCTGACAATGTTGGCTGATTTGTTCTAAATAACTTCCTGTCTTTTCACAATTTTAAATGTGCAACTTTCTAGCTCAGCTGCAGATCTTGCAGCACAAACAGTGACTCTTTATCATCGTTCACTCCCATATAACCACACCTATTCTCTAATGAAATTGGTAGTCCATCTCAGGTTTCTCTATCACCATACAGTTTGTCCCACTAATGGATTTGTGAAAACCATGCTATCAATCTGTTCCTCTGATGAAGTCAACAGCTGTAAATGGGTGCCTGACTCTGCTCTTGAGTTAGGGATGGCAAAGGGAGCAAGGAAGAGAACTGGTCATCCCACCTCTCGAAGCTGGAGCTAGTATAGTGAAGTCTTTAACACTTCACTCCCCTATAGCAGTATGTGCTATAGGAATACCTTTATCAATTTTACCCACATATGCATATGTTTGTCCGATTTTTAATTTATTGGACATAAGAAAGCCTGCAGGGTCAATACCTTATTTTGCTTTTATCTCTTTCTATGCCGCTAAGTCCTTGCATTTCGTGGAAAGATAAAGTGACAAACGCAACAACCCCATCTTTTCAATGTGGCCTCAGAGGTTTATGATCAGTACGGGCTTCCACTATCTGCAGCTTCGCTGGCTGACATGTTGGCTGATTGATGGTAAATCCCAAAAGTTCTTGTCTTTACCCCAATTTGTCTAAAATTGTAAAAGTTGTGCACAGCTGACTTCCTAGCTGTGTGCAGATCTATGAGGGCAAGAACAGAGATGCAAAAGGCTGAAGCTCGATCGCTTTTCAATGTACGTAAAAGTAAGTCCTAGATTGACACAACATCTAGAGGTGCAGCAGAGTAGTGGAGATATACACATATAAAGTGTAAGGTGAAAAACTACTATAAATAAACAGATCAGACACTGATATATACACAGTATAAATACAAATAAAATCAGAGGGCTTCCAACCTCCAACCTGCATAAGTATGACTGAAGGGGAATTATGCTGGAGAAGATTTTTAATTTATTGGACATATAGTATTTCAGCCTGCAGGGTCTGCTTTTGCCACTTTCCTTCAGTCACTTTTTTAATTATTACTTTCATCGATAAGAAAGAAGTTTTCATTTTTGGATAGGGAGAAAAGGCAACAGCAGGTCCATCTTTAAATATCTCGGAGCTATTATCGGGACTCGAAAGGGAGCATCAAATTCTGACAGATGTTGGCCACTTGTTCTAAAAAAGCTTGTCTTTAGCCCCTTCTTTCTAAGGCCATAAATCGAGGATTCCTTAGCAAGAGAGAGGTTGGTAAGAAAACGAAGATGGCTGTATACCGCTCCACCTATGTCCCAGTCTTGACATATGGATGCGAGTCATGGGCAATGACTACAACCAACAAAAGCCAGATCCAAACCTCAGAAATGAGGTATCTTAGGAAGGTGGTTGAAGTAACAAGAAGAGACATGGTCCTCAACCAGATGATACGTCAAGGCCTAAAATCCCACCCCGTGCAGACCCAAGTAGAAGAGTCCCAACTAAGATGGTTTAGCCATGTCTGCAGAATGGGAGAAGATCAGCTACTACGACAAGCATGGGAAACAAAGAGCCAGGGATCCAGACCCCCAGAGTCCGCTGGGAGGACAACATTAGACAATCTTTGAAGGACCGAGGACTAGAATGGAACCAGGCCAGGAGGAAGACAGCCGATAGGATAGTCTGGCGCTCTCTCTTCCAAACCACTACACCTCATAGTAGAAGGGGAACGACTAAGTAAGTAAATAAATACAAATATACAGTTTAAAATGTTTTACACAGAGATTAAAGAGAGAACTGCATCTCAACTGCCATTACTATCGGTATCCATTATCCACACTGAACACTGTTTTTTAATTCTTTATAGATTTATGAAAGTACAGTGTATAAAGATGACATGGTATTTTGTTTTTAACAAATCCGTGACATTTCATTAGATACCTCCTCACAGGTTTCTTTTCAACTTACATGTGGTATGTAGGTTTTTAGAGAAAATTTGTAAGTGTAATGAAACATTAGGAAATATTATGAACGTTAAATGGAATATGATTTAATTTCCAGTTTCCTCATAGCGATTCATAACATGATATATTTAATAATAAATGAGAATACTAAAAATAATTTGTAAATAGATTCCTATTGTTAGAATTTCAGGGGACATTTCTGTGTTATCCTGACAGGGTTTTTATTGAATATTCTGTTCTGCAGGTAATAAAAAAATAGCCAACAACAATTTTACACTTTTCATACTGGCTTATTTTTTAAAATAAGGTAAGGTGAAAAACTACGAGGCACGTTTTTAAGTAATTCCCGTTTTAAAATAATAAAAAAACCATCATATATAAAAATGATCTGTTGCAGCCAAAAGTGGACCACACAAGTAGATTATTCCTCAACATAGTCAACATTGACGTCGACACATTTTTAATATCGTGGCACCATGTTCTTAGTTCCAGTGTAAAGGAAGTCTGCCGCCAGTTGTCTTGAACCATTCATCAACGCCTGTCTGCAGTTTTCATCAGTTTTTCAAACAACTGAGGATTCCTCAGCAACAGTTGGTAAATGTAAGAAAACTGGCTGTAATGCCAGCACCTATTCTTTAGGTGCATGAAAAGGTGGTAATCACTTGGCGCGAGATCGGGGCTGTAGGGCGGGTGGTCAAAAATTTCCCAGTGAAATTTTTGCAACAATTGAACAGTTCGATCTGCGGTGTGAGGTCGAGCATTATCGTGCAAAAAACACAATCCCAGTGGACAGCAACCCACGTCTTTTGTTATGGATGGCACGTCTAAGTTTTATCAGTGTCACAATAAGCATTGGGGAAAAACTGTCTTTTCCACGTTCAAGAAAATCAATAAACATGACCCCTTCTTTGTCCAGAAAACAGTGGCCATGATCTTTTTGACAGAAGGTGCTTGCTTCCAAACTTCTTTGCCATAGTCGAAGTGTCGCCAACGACTGTTGCTTTGATTCGACGTTTGTGTAGGAAATCCAGATTCATATACAGTTTAACAATGTTACACAGAGAAAAATTCAACTTCATTTCGATAGCCATTACTAACAAATTTATTTTCCGAGCCGAACATTGTTTTTTTAATTCTTTATAGATTTATGAAAGTATGTAGGTTTTTAGAGAAAATTTGTAAATGTAATGAAACAGGAAATATTATGAACGTTAAATGGAATATGATTTAATTTCCAGTTTCCTCATAGTGATTCATAACATGATATATTTAATAATAAATGAGAATACTAAAAATAATTTGTAAATAGATTCCTATTGTTAGAATTTCAGGAGACATTTTTGTGTTATCCTGACAGATCATTTTTTTATATTGATGGTTTTTTTTATTCTGTTCTGCAGGTAATAAAAAAATAGCCAACAACAATTTTACACTTTTCATACTGGCTTATTTTTTAAAATAAGGTAAGGTGAAAAACTACTATAAATAAACAGATCAGACATTGATATATACACAGTATAAATACAAATATACAGTTTAAAATGTTTTACACAGAGATTAAAGAGAGAACTGCATCTCAACTGCCATTACTAACAATCAGTATCCATTATCCGCGCTGAACATTGTTTTTTAATTCTTTATAGATTTATGAAAGTACAGTGTATAAAGATGACATGGTATTTTGTTTTTAACAAATCCGTGACATTTCATTAGATACCTCCTCACAGGTTTCTTTTCAACCTACATGTGGTATGTAGGTTTTTAGAGAAAATTTGTAAGTGTAATGAAACATTAGGAAATATTATGAACGTTAAATGGAATACGATTTAATTTCCAGTTTCCTCACAGTAATTCATAACATGATATATTTAATAATAAATGAGAATACTAAAAATAATTTGTAAATAGATTCCTATTGTTAGAATTTCAGGAGACATTATTGTGTTATCCTGACAGGGTTTTTATTGAATATTCTGTTCTGCAGGTAATAAAAAAATAGCCAACAATAATTTTACACTTTTCATACTGGCTTATTTTTAAAAAATGCACAGATGTTTCAAACGATGTTTCAAAAGGCTTACATTTGTTCATTCTTATGTGCTAATTAATGGAGCCTGGGGTCACCACGGCAACTGGCCTCCTTGCTGGAGCCTGCATCAAAGTATTTTATGTGCTCTTGCTTGCAGTGGTGATTCCTTTAGCAATGTTTTACATGATGAGGTTGGCAGTTTGATTCGTAACCCCATTTTAGGCACTTATTATAGCATACATGTGTGAGAAGTGCTTATAATCTCTCTTTGTCTCCCTAGAGGTGTCCTGAAACCCCAAGCGGTTTGTAATATCAGCTTAGCTACAATTAATTCATCTGTTACGAAATATGTACATTACAGAAGGTTTGATATGTTAAACAGATACAAATAAATTCAACAGTTAACAAAAACTGTAAACTGTTTGGTAGCTATTGTTACAGATGGTAATCAAATAATGACACCACTCTTTGGTTTTGCTATCTGAAGTTATGAAGTTTTTTTGTTTTTTTTTTGTGCTTTTTCTTGTGGAGGGTGATGTTGTATGGCATATTTAACTGAAGTTTGTTCAGCCAAAATACCAGTTGTGAAAAATGTACATTTGCTGAAGGTTATATACATTTAAAAAGAGGAAGATATTAAATCATCATCATAACCCTCCACTCCCAAAGGAGCATAGGCCTTAAAAAAATACATGCCAAGTTCTCCTGTCACGTGTCATCATCTCAAGTTCTTTCCATATTTTCCTCTCATCATTTTCACCTCTGTTTCCAGCTCTCTTCTCCATGTGCTTCTTGGTCTACCTCTGCCTCTCTTGCCCTGGGGGTTCCAGAACAAGGACTGCCTTGTAATGCTATCCACAGGTTTCCTCAGTGTGTGTCCTATCCATCGCCATCATCTTCTTCTCATCTCTTGTTCCACTGGCACTTGTCTGGTTCTTGTCTTCAGTTCCACGTTAGTAACCTTGTCATACCATTTTAATCCTTCAATTCTATGCAAGCACCCATTTATGAAAGTCTGTAGCTTTTTGGTTGTTGTCTTTGTTGTTCTCCATGTTTCAGAGCCATATAATAGTACTGACTTCACACATTTGAGTTGAAGATTCTTATTTTCGTGTTGGATCCTATTTCTCTTGATCTCCATATATTTCCCGATGCAATGAAAGCTCCTCTTGCTTTTTGTATTCTTATTTTGATATCACTGTCTGTCCCTCCAACTTTGTCTATATTGCTGCCAAGATATGATTCTACATCTTGTGGTGTTTCTTTAAGTTCAACCCTGTTATCATTACCTGCATTTATTCTCATTATTTTTGTCTTTTCCCTGTGTATTTTCAGACCCAATTGCTGTGACCTCTCATCGAGCGTTTTCAATTTGTCCTGCATCTGATTACGGTCATGGGACAGAAGAGCCAAGTCATTAGCAAAATCCAGATCATCCAACTGCTTAGTCAGAGTCCACTGGATTCCATTTCTGTTGTGTGTTGTCGATGTTCTCATAACCCAGTCTATTGCTAGTAAGAAAAGAAATGGAGACAGAGGCATCCCTGTCGCACTCCCGTTCTTATCCCAAACGGTTCTGTAAGCTGTCCTTCATGAAGAACTCTGCATATCATGTCTGATACCAGAGCTTCAGCAATCTTGAGCCTAAACTGCTTTGGTGTAATTGGAGGTTTGGCAGCTTCACAGTACATAATATATCCATTTACTAGGGCAACGTCTATGACAAAATGAAGAATATGATGATACCATTTGAGGCAGTGATAAGGATAAAAGTAATTCACCAGTCTTTGAATGAAGTGACCTACACCACTCATATTGTGATTATAAACATCTGCCATGATAGGTTTTTCCACTGTCATAAATCTCCCTCATAGTGTATGGATCTGATACTTTTGTCAGTAACATTGTTTGCGTGGACTGTGCTGAACAAATTCTATAATGCCACGTTCAAGCAACCATGTTTCCCGACCTAGCAAACACAGATGAACGGCCACGCTTCATGTTATGTTTTGTTTTTCTAAAAATTACAGGAAACGCTCTTCTACTGTCTGTAACAGTCTAACTTAACCATAACGCTCACATAGAGGTCATCAAAGCCATACAAGTACAACTGAAACTAATCAGCTGCTTCTCTGCCACACCCCCTCCTAGTAGCAGGTCTTTTTCTATGCCCCTGATTCTCACTATGGCCCTGAAAATCGCTATCAACACCTCTGACAGCTTCACGAATGCTGGAACTAGGGCTGTTGCTGTCTGTTTCAGTAATTTCAGGCTGCCCTGCATCAAAACTAGGCGAACTGTTGTCACTTTTGAAGGTCATCTGAGAGCCAGAATCCAAATCATTGCAACATTCACTAGTTTCACTCGTTTTTAAAGAAATTTCCACCTAAAGATTAATCAAAACGCGTTAACAAATTTTCCGGCTGCCATTGACCATTTCTCAATAAAATTGAGTTACTTCCTTTGATTTGCGTATGTTCAGACGCTTGCCATGATAACATTTTATGCTGATGCTATACGTACACCAAAAGGCGCCAATGGTACTCTACGGAAAATAAGGCTTGTCGCCAAAAGGCACCTGTGGTACTCAAAGTAGATGCACAAAATTAACTGAATATTCATTCATAAAACTCTTTCTACTGAAATATTAATTAACAGTAAATTTTTGGTTCAGCTACTTATTAAAGTACTCAAAAAAAATTACACCAGACACCTCAGTCAGATGGCTTGCATTAATATTTACTATGTTGATGATAAGTATTGACTGACTTAAAGTATTGTTGATATTTCAGTACATATGTCAAAACTGCTGTTGCCTTTAACAAGTGAGTGACTAATGAAAACGTGCATTTTTATTTTGCTAGTGGAGGTTCTCCTTGGAGGCTACTCTTTTTTTGTCCTGTGTTTGGACTTGAAGTTTGTCACTCTGGATGAGTCTGCCATCTAAAATTACTGACTGAGATGTAAAGTCTAAAATGGAGACAATTTAAACTTGGGTGTTGTCAACTATGCTGAATGTTCACATGATTTATTTGTCTGTGGTTGTGCAGAAGTAACAATGTTATTCAGGATCTCAGGATATCCAGAATATAAAATGTCTCTAGTTATTAATGCTTCAGTAGTTTAGCCATCTGAACCTTCATTTGGTATCTTGTGTATTAATGTATAAATGTCATCATGACTGTTGTTGATACCTGCTTGTCTGAATAATTCTGTACTTCTTAGAACTTTCAATATTGGACGACTGAAAAATTTCTTTACTTGATTTTGTCATGAAAGTGTCAAAGTTGTTGAATGGATCAGATGGCCTTACGTCACAGTTAATGTCATCATTAGACTCAGATGAGCTAATATCACAGGTGATGTTCTTCTCACTGCTCAGAGAGTCCCCATCAGGTGGATAACTTTCTGATCTGTCAGATAATGGCACAAGAGGTTTCTCTAACATCTTCTCCATAAAGCAAGCTTCAGAACCAAAAGAACTCTGAGGGGAGCTAACTTTATCAGTCTTGATAGTTCTGTGACCAGGATAGAGTGGAAGAGACTGTGTCCTTTTGAGCGGCTTCTTTTCACGTCTTTTCCCGCCACGTTTTAATGTCCATATTGATGTATCATCATCATCCAGAGATGTAGTCAAAACTTTAGCTCGGAAAACACTCTCATTATTTACGTCAGAACGTCCATCATCATTGTCATCATCAAAATCCTTGTCATAATCATCATCATCACTGTCATCATACACGCCATCTTGATCACCTATGTCATCAGATGTTGACAAGGTGGGAAAGTTCGACTCTGTTGAATGAAAACAGAATATAATTGCAAGAAAATTAATACAGTACAACCAATATTAATCAGTCTACCCTATAGCTCCCCAAGGAGCATAAGCCTTCAACCAACAAATGCCAAGTCCTCCTGTCACATGCTCTAAGCTTAAGCTTTTTTCCATGTCTCAATCCTAATCATTTCTATCTCCAGTTCTCTACTCTGAATGTTTTTTGACGTATGTTGGCCTCTCTTACCCAGGAGATTCCAGAACAAAGGCTACCTTGTAATGCCAGTCTTCCTGTCAGCCAGTCTTCCTGTCGCATGCTATCAGCTATGTTGGCCTCTCTTGCCCAGGAGATTCCAGAACAAAGGCTACCTTGTAATGCCAGTCTTCCTGTCGCATGCTATCAGCTATGTTGGCCTCTCTTGCCCAGGAGATTCCAGAACAAAGGCTACCTTGTAATGCCAGTCTTCCTGTCACATGCTATCAGCTATGTTGGCCTCTCTTACCCAGGAGATTCCAGAACAAAGGCTACCTTGTAATGCCAGTCTTCCTGTCACATGCTATCAGCTATGTTGGCCTCTCTTACCCAGGAGATTCCAGAACAAAGGCTACCTTGTAATGCCAGTCTTCCTGTCGCATGCTATCAGCTATGTTGGCCTCTCTTGCCCAGGAGATTCCAGAACAAAGGCTACCTTGTAATGCCAGTCTTCCTGTCGCATGCCATCAGCTATGTTGGCCTCTCTTACCCAGGAGATTCCTGAACAAAGGCTACCTTGTAATGCCAGTCTTCCTGTCACATGCCATCAGCTATGTAGGCCTCTCTTACCCAGGAGATTCCAGAACAAAGGCTACCTTGTAATGCCAGTCTTCCTGTCGCATGCCATCAGCTATGTAGGCCTCTCTTACCCAGGAGATTCCTGAACAAAGGCTACCTTGTAATGCCAGTCTTCCTGTCACATGCCATCAGCTATGTAGGCCTCTCTTACCCAGGAGATTCCAGAACAAAGGCTACCTTGTAATGCCAGTCTTCCTGTCACATGCCATCAGCTATGTAGGCCTCTCTTACCCAGGAGATTCCAGAACAAAGGCTACCTTGTAATGCCAGTCTTCCTGTCACTGCCATCAGCTATGTAGGCCTCTCTTGATTCCAGAACAGGCTATGTAATGCCAGTCTTCCTGTCGCTCTATGTTGGCCTCTCTTACCCAGGAGATTCCAGAACAAAGGCTACCTTGTAATGCCAGTCTTCCTGTCGCATGCCATCAGCTATGTTGGCCTCTCTTACCCAGGAGATTCCAGAACAAAGGCTACCTTGTAATGCCAGTCTTCCTGTCGCATGCTATCAGCTCAAGTTCTTTCCGTATCTTACTCATCATTTTCATTCCTGTCTCCAGTTCTCTTCTCCTTGTGTGTTTATTGCTCTACCTCTACCTCTCTTAACCTGGGGATACCAGAACAAGAACTGCCTTCTAATGGTGTCAATGGGAAACCTCTCAATGTGTGTCCTAAATGTCACCAACATCTTCTCAGCTCTTCCAGTTAGCTAACATCAAACATTTCCTAGATGAAGATGCATGAAAATTGTTCTATATATCTCACAAACAAGCAAACTGTGGTGAAGTGGGATGTTATAAATATTTATAGGGGACTTAGTGTACTGACTGAGATCAGCTGAAGGTATCTATATCTATTAAGAGTAGTGTATTATAGATAACCTTACTTGCTACCACATATCTATATATCTCAGTCAGAATTATTCTGGAATAGTGTGATGACTACGTTATGTGTCTAGGGTATGAGTATGGTGAAGTGTAAGTCACAACAACAGACAGTGCATCTACTCTCTGACAACTGACACTACATACATATAACTCAGTGTGTAGATCTCAATAAAAATCTCCAAATACTGCCCTTAAGAAAGCGCCTTCTGTTTAACAAAGCTAAATTTGTTCACAAAATCCTGTCACACAATGCTCCAGCATATCTGTGGCCAATGTTCAAATACATTGAAAGACACAGTCAATGTTTGTTTAACAGATTGCAGATGTTCCAGTTCCAAGACAATTAAATTCCCTAGGCTAAGGGGACATTATTCAAGACAAGCTTTAGCAGGAAGGGCACTCTGCTCGCTCATCTTTGGACACCTCATTGTCTTCCACATTAAAGCTCTAAGCTCAAAACAACCTCAGTCCCTATTCATACAATCATAGACTTTTTGAATACTTTCTGCTTATTCTGATTACATGCCCCCCTAATCGGATTATCTTTTCTTATAATATAAACTGTAGATTCTAATGACGATGTTTGTACTTTTCAACATATGTTATGTCATGCTTATAAGTGTAATTAATGTTAATATAAGTGTGCTTTATTATTATTTTACTTTACAACGTTGAATTCATTGAAATGGATATATAAAATGCATATGAGAATAAATGAATTCAGTATGAAAAGTAAACCCATCTATTGAGAGATTTTAAAACCTAAAGGAAGGGCAGAATGTCAGAAGGGCCTGTGTGCCCAGTGTTGTTCTCACACCCTTTGTAAAATAAAGTTTGGCATTTCGAGACGCGTGTTTTAATTTTCTTGTTCAACTGGCACTTCTTCTCGCTGGTTTTTGTCCATCAGTCTTTTGTTTTTCCACATTGTGTAGAAAACCTGAATGAATTTACAGGTCAACTATTTCAATAAAACTGATACAGATGATTATCTTTGTACACTGTACTGTATCATCATTCATGATCATTGTCCTTCAGCTCTCAAGGGAGCATACACCTTTAACAAATTCATTCCAAGTCTTCCTGTCCTGTGCCATCCATTCCAGGTCTGTCCATGTTCTCTTCTCTCTGACAACTGCCTTTTTTTGTTCTCAATAAAAACCTCACTTACCCAACAAAGAATTTTTCACAAAATCCTAGCACCATCTTGTTCAAATATTGCCACATCAGCTGTTTTCTCAATGTATGTCTTATCCAAAGCCAGTGTCTTATCTCACTTCTTGTTTCACTGGCACTTGTCTGGTGCTTGTCATCATTTCCACATTGGTGATATTTTCATTGTGCTGTATCAGTTTTATTGAAATAGTGTGACAAGGTTACCAATGTGGAACTGATGACAAAAACCAGACAAGTGCCAGTTGAATTCTCAACCCTTTGAAAATAAAGAACAATCGTTGTTCGTTCGAACGAACTTTTTATTTTCATCAGTTCCAAAGGGTTGAGAATTGGGCACACAGTCCCCTTCTGACATTCTGTCTTCCTGTCCTTCCTTTCTTCTCATGTTCTCTTCTCTTTCTCATACTGAATTCACCATCTTGTATTGCTATCAGCTGTTTTCTCAATGTATGTCTTATCCAAAGCCAGTGTCTTATCTCACTTCTTTTTCATATCCATTTCAATTGGAATTCAACTGTATCAGTTTTATTGTAAAGTAAAATAATAATAAAGCACACTTATTTTATTTTACAAAGGGTTTATTGGGCACACAGGCCCTTCTGACATTCTGCCCTTCCTTTTTCTCACCTTTCATACATGGAACTTCATGTTGAAAAGTCAAATCCATCGTCATCCATTTAGGAATTCACACGTTTAGTACTATCCAATAAAGCACACTTATATTAACATTAATTACACTTATAAGCATGACATAACATATGTTGAAAAGTACAAACATCGTCATTAGAATCTACAGTTTATATTATAAGAAAAGATAATCCGATTGAGGTTGTTTCTCTTAGGTTATGTGGAAGACAGAATTCAGAAAGTAGTCGCTAAGCTTGTATGAATAGTCAGCCTAGGTTATGTGGAAGACAATTGCAAATTGAGCAGCAGTTGTCGTCTACAACATGCAAAATACATTAATAATTTTACTTAACACTGTCATACTCTCGTTCGTATCCTAAATGGTTCTGTAAGTTGTTCTTTATGAAGAACTCGGCATGTCATATCTTCATAAGTCTTCTTTAATAAGTTAGTGATCTTCATGTGAACTCCATAATGCTTCATCAATTTTCAAAGTGATTCTCTTTCTACACTGTCAAATGCCTTTTCATAGTTCAAAAATCCATTGTATAGTCCAAATAATTTTACTCTGTACCTGACTCATATTTTTTTAAAATTCTTATTTATTTATACTGTTTAGGTTCCAAAGGTTGTTGTTGTAGCCAGGAGTTGTAGTGAGGATAAGCTCTCACTGCAGATAAATGCTTCTATGGCACGCACCTCAAATAGCCTCTGACAACCAAGCCCAGCTCCCAGCCTTCATGTGTGGCTCAATTTGAGTCCGGGGGAACTGTTCCACTGATGGGAGAAGGGGCGAAGGTGAGTCACTGGCGCCTTAAAACCAGTAGCTTCGGGCAGATAGGGCCCGTGATCCTTGGTTGGTAGCCTATTTAAGAGAAGGTAAAACTCTGAATTCAAACCACCACTGCCTTGCGGGAATATCCATTTATAGGAAAGGCTTCGGGAGTAAACCCTGAGGATAAATCCGGAGTTGGAGTCCCTTAGGCAGTCTAATGTTGATTCGACATTATTCTGGCAACTCCTGCGACGTGGCTGGTACCAAACTGTATCGACTACTGCCATTCCTTTGGATCTACCGGCTGGGTGGAGAGGGGGAACATGCTGCATGGGCAACAGCTTGATCTCCATATAACTGTGCCCAAGCTCGCGCCCTGGAGACTGGGAGGATGAAGCTGCTGATTGCATCAAGTGGCGATGCTATCTGCAGCGCCACCTTAGACTGGGCAAAAAGAAGCTCACACAACAAGCAGAAGAGAGGAGAAAACGTCAAAAGGTACACCAGGAAAATAAGCAGCTGAGGGCTATCACTTCAGGGGCGCATCCCTTTAGTCAGTTATGACTGAAGGGGCTATTATTATTATTATTATTATTCTGCTTAGCTTTTAGGTAAGAAAAAACTTGAGAAAATGTATATGAGGGAGGAAATTTCAATACTTGAAGAAATAAGTAATTTAAATGGGTCAAACTAATGGGTAAAATGTATATATCAGTGGAAAGAAAATAATGGCACAACATTTTCAGGCTAAACTAACAATTAAGAAACATGACAATTAGGCAACATGAGCTTACAAATGTGCACTTACCAGTCTCAGAAATGCTGTTGCTGTCTTCAGCCCCTACCCCTGGCTCCCGAGGAAACATAAGAATAAACTTTTGGCGTCTTTGCTCATGAATACTGTTAGATATCTTCTCCAGGCGTTTCAGTGCACCAGCATACCGCTGTTTGGTTGCTTTAAAAGCTTGTTGCAGGTCCTCTACCGACTGCTTCAGTTGCTAGAATTTTTTTAAGAAAAATGAGGTTCCTATTATCCTGAAAATGTGTACTTTTATTCTTTGAATGTGCCAATCTGTGTGTCTTTCACTAACTTGTGTATCTGATCTTGTCAAATTTTTTTACTGCCACAAGGCAGCCACAATCATCATCATAATTTTTCTTTACTTTCCTTACAGAGCATGGAGCCACCACAGCAGCTTGTGCCAAGAGGTCATGAACTCTTGCAGCAGTGGTTTCTGTGTCAATTTGTTTGACATGATGAGGTTCAAGGCAGCCACAATGACTCTTTCTTTCCTCTCTGCCTTTTCATTTATTTCTTTTCCCTTCTACCTTTCTATTTTTAAACTGTGTTTTTGCTTATTAAAGTAGCAGTTTTTGACTTATTAAGACTTGTGATTAGTGTTTAAGCCGCAGGTCCTTTGTGTGCAGTTTCAATATCGTATTGTTTATTTATTGTTGTAACTCTTTTTGACAGTTTTACTGTGGTTGCATTGTTCTGATTTAATGTTTGCTTCTGTTATTTTATTACGTCCATTCATTTAGAGGAGCTTTCACTGCAGTGGGAAATATATGGGGAATCAAAATAAATAAAGTCCAACACAAAAATCAGAATCTTCAATTCAAATGTCAAGTCAGTATTATTGTATGGCTCTCCAAAACTTGGAGAACAATAAAAACAACAACCAAAAAGCTACAGACTTTCATAAATGAGTGATTGCATAAAACAGAAGACTGAAGTGATATGATTTGTTGAAGGCCTATGCTTCTTGGGAAGCTGAAGTGTGATGATGATGATTTTGTTTCTGAATTCTTAGGCTGCATTCATCCTTTTCGTGACAATCTTCTGTGACGAAAATATAAAACTTCACATTTTTTTCAGTTTGAGCAAAAACGACTATTAATTTATTCTCTCTGACGATTCAGCTATCTTTCATTTGTCTTTCAAACAGTCCCTGCCCCAGTCTATATATGTTGTCTATCACACTCATGTATTTCTTCCAATTCTGAACCCTTTTACAATAAAGATCGTTTGTTCATTCTCATAACATGGGATATAAGTCTAATGCCTTTTTTTCATTACATAAATTTTTTCCCTCACAGGAGTTCTAGAAGGCCATGTTCTAGTATTTGCTTGTCTGCCACACACGAACACACATCTGTTTGTCTAATTCTTAATTCACTGAACATTTATATTATTTGAATCTGGTGTAGTTGGTTCTCAGTCTGCCAGTATATCTGTTTTTTTCTGCCTGTCTTGCTTTATCTGTCCGTCCACTGGTCTAATTAATGTCTTGTCTATCTATGAAGTACTTACTTGTAACTTGATATCGAGTTCTTTTTTAGTTTCAAAGTATGGCCTGCAAAGGAGAACATCAAAATATTGAAGGTGACACATTTTTAACACATAAAAATTTGTCAAGATGGCAAAACTAAATGCTGGTGTCAATGTTACTCTAATAATGACGAAGGAATAAAAATAAGTAGCAAAATTATTAATTCGGTAAACAGGAATGTTACTGTCAATTATGTTTATAATGATGGCAGATAGAAACAGCTAGGAGAGTTACTTTCAAGATAGTTATGATTAAAGAAACGGTGAAAATATTACCTCGCTGTAGCAATAGATCTTTTGTGTTTTTTCTCAAATACATGCAGCTTTTTTTCAATGTCAGCAAACACAGCAGCACGCATGAGATGCTCCTGTTCACTGGCAGATTTCTCTTTCTCTGCTTCTGTTACCTGCAAATATGAAATTTGTTATCACGTCCAATGTTTAGAATAATGGCACTGTGCTAATGTACTCTGTTTTTAACATGCCCCCACCTGTCACATTTCATTACTTGAGGGTGGAGTGTCTGAGGTGATAACAACTGTGCACAAGGCTGGCAGCCTTATCAAATAAGAGGGTGGAGTGTCTGAGGTGATAACAACTGTGCACAAGACTGGCAGCCTTATCAAATAAGAGGGTGGAGTGTCTGAGGTGATAACAACTGTGCACAAGGCTGGCAGCCTTATAAAAAAGAACAAATGGTTACAGAAACCATTGCAGCAAGAGTTAGTGCTCTAGTGTAGGCAACCTCAAGGGGGCAATCTGCAGTGGTGTTCCAATGTTTGCTTCTCCTGGCACAGGGGCCACCACTGAGCAACATTAAATTTTTGCCATTTCACAAGGTTTGCAGATGATGGTGGGTCATAAACTGATCTGGTGACACCATATTTTGAACTTTCACTTGAAGCAGCCTCTTCTTTTGATTCTTACCTTTTTCCAGCCTGAAATCACAGTCTGCTTCCATTTCTCTCAGCACAAGGTGGTTTCTCCATAAATTATTTTCCAACTCTTTCAGGTCCATATTTATGCTGGGAATCCTCTTGATCCTGAGCCCTCAATTTGTCTTTCTGTTAATCTCCATTGGGTTAACAGTCCCAGCACCTCCAGTTTATCAACTATATTATGTTGAAAACTTAATTATATAACATGTAGTTACTTAACAGAACAAGGAGTTTTATTCATAGTAACAATTAAGTGATCTTTTTACACATTGTACAGAGTCAGAGTCTCACTAACTTTATTCATGATATAATACCCATGAAACTGGGGGTTGTAGAATCAAAGTCAATATCCACTGCCACGAGTTAGATTATCAACACATAAAAGGCAAACAACATAGTAGGAAAAGACCGAGAGGACACTTCAGATATTTAAATAAGTGAATTTCTCTTGGCAACACTGAAAAGTAACTGGACATAAACTGGAATTTGCTACTTTCACTTTTCTTTTTAGGTCTATAACTACATTCACTCTTGGTTCCCTAGATGTAAACTTCATTTCTTCAGCCACTTCAGAGCACTTGCATTTTTATGCTCTGGCTTAAACTGAGAATACCAATTTTTACTGTGAAATTTAATGTAAAGAAGTACCCTTAAAAGAGCATGGTTAAGCATCTCCTGCCATGCTGCGGACAAACTGGCTGCTTTGTCATCCATGAGGCGCAGCTCAGCTAGAGAGATTGTCTCCTTTGCTGCAAGGTACACACTATTTGATGTCTGAAACTTTCGGGCTGATCTCAAGGCCTCACTCTGTGCCTACAAAATGGACAAGAAGATAAAACGTTTTCAGGCCTTATAAACTTTCTAGGGTGAAGTGCACATTAACACAATTAGATAAAACATGCCTGGTCGTTGCAAAGAATTTAACATTTTTTAAAGTCTTCTTCCTTTTTCTTATGTGAACCAGTGCATTTTATTCCAGGTATTCCTCACAGTGTTCCTCGCCATCTATAGAATGGATTTTACATGATGAAAATAATAAGAGAAGAGTTCTTATCAACCGTTTATGTTTATTTAGTTCAAAGTACTAATCTAAGGTAGCTTGAAAGTATTAAAGATAAGATAATTTTTTTTTAAATATGATAAGAGCATTAAAAGAAACATGACATCATATTCATAGATTAGATCAATGTTAATACTGCTAATAGCTTCAACCATCTTTGCCTTCCTCAAAACTCGGAGTTTGAGGAAACTCCAAACTCACAATGAAGAACAAAGCTGTGGTACTGATGCTGAGATTCTCGCTCTTTTGCAGCCAATACTACATTGAAGACTTCTGGGTATTATCTACACTGTAGATTTAGGCTTTTCCTGTGGCTTTTCTGCCATTCCAAAATGTGTTGAGCTGAAGTCATGACACCAGTTTCTCCACCTTGGCGGGGATTTAAAGGGTCATCACATCTGGTCCCAAGCTAGGACAAAGAAGTACATGGCATACTGTGCATTCCCCCCCATCCAAAGGGCCTCTCCGAATATGAAGAGCTAAAATACTGTGCTCTGGTTCTGGGCTCTCCCAAGGAATGGTTACGACCTATACAGAGCCACTCCTCAGCTCCCTTTGCCCATAGTGAGTTCTTCCTGAATGCAGCCGACCAAGTAAAAAGCCAGAGTTAAGTCTGGGGCTCAAGTCACTTCTCTAAGCTTAGTGTACAATGCTGGGTTCTCAACATGTTTCACCACAGGGGGAATCCCTGGAAGTGTGTGGATGATTTCAAGAGTCAATGAAGATGTAATTAGCCTCACAGACAGGTTCACTTCCACGTTTGAATACTGTGGCATTGTGCTTAGCTGGTGGTCATATAAGGATGACTCCAGATATGCCTCCATGCATAAAGCTGCAGTATATAATGCCTGTGTTACCAGCGTGCTTCATATGTGGCAGCAAGACATGGACGACCTATGCTAAGCAAGATAGAAGGCTTAATACCTTCCATCTATGGTGTCTACGCCACATCCTTGGTAATTCGTGGAAGGACAAAGAGACAAATGTCAAGGTGCTGTCGTGTGCTGGCCTTCAAAGCATGTATACACTGCTTAGACAGCACAGACTGTGATGGTGTGGCCATGTCTGCCGCATGGGAGATGGTTGCATCCCCAAAGATATTTTCTATGGACAACTGGCAGATGGCAATAGAAAGCCAGAGACCGCAGCTGAGCTTCAAAGATGTGTGCAAGTAAGACAAGAAGGCACTGGACATAAATCCAGCAACCTAGGAGAATGAATCTGCCAATCACACCAAGTGGCAATTTTCCCTACGATGCTACCTCAGATTGGGTGAAGAGAAGCTCTCAGAATAAGAAGAGGAGAAAAGAACACGCTGAAAGGAACAGCAAGACAAATAAAGCAGCTGAAGGCTATAACCTTAAATGTGCACTCCCATAGTCAGTTATGACTGAAGGAGGCTACATAATACTGTCAGCTAAAAACTTGTATTCTTTCTCAGACACCTTGATATGACACTGGTAGAACTTTCTCAGGCACTTGATATGACACTGGTAGAACTTTCTCAGACACCTTTGATATGACACTGGTAGAACTTTCTCAGACACCTTGATATGACACTGGTAGAACTTTCTCAGACACCTTGATATGACACTGGTAGAACTTTCTCAGACACCTTGATATGACACTGGTAGAACTTTCTCAGACACCTTGATATGACACTGGTAGAACTTTCTCAGACACCTTGATATGACACTGGTAGAACTTTCTCAGACACCTTGATATGACACTGGTAGAACTTTCTCAGACACCTTGATATGACACTGGTAGAACTTTCTCAGACACCTTGATATGACACTGGTAGAACTTTCTCAGACACCTTGATATGACACTGGTAGAACTTTCTCAGACACCTTGATATGACACTGGTAGAACTTTCTCAGACACCTTGATATGACACTGGTAGAACTTTCTCAGACACCTTGATATGACACTGGTAGAACTTTCTCAGACACCTTGATATGACACTGGTAGTAGAACTTGATTTCTCAGAACTTTCTCACACCTTGATATGACACTGGTAGAACTTTCTCAGACACCTTGATATGACACTGGTAGAACTTTCTCAGACACCTTGATATGACACTGGTAGAACTTTCTCAGACACCTTGATATGACACTGGTAGAACTTTCTCAGACACCTTGATATGACACTGGTAGAACTTTCTCAGACACCTTGATATGACACTGGTAGAACTTTCTCAGACACCTTGATATGACACTGGTAGAACTTTCTCAGACACCTTGATATGACACTGGTAGAACTTTCTCAGACACCTTGATATGACACTGGTAGAACTTTCTCAGACACCTTGATATGACACTGGTAGAACTTTCTCAGGCACTTGATATGACACTGGTAGAACTTTCTCAGACACCTTGATATGACACTGGTAGAACTTTCTCAGACACCTTTGATATGACACTGGTAGAACTTTCTCAGACACCTTGATATGACACTGGTAGAACTTTCTCAGACACCTTGATTTGACACTGGTAGAACTTTCTCAGACACCTTGATATGACACTGGTAGAACTTTCTCAGACACCTTTGATATGACACTGGTAGAACTTTCTCAGACACCTTGATATGACACTGGTAGAACTTTCTCAGACACCTTGATATGACACTGGTAGAACTTTCTCAGACACCTTGATATGACACTGGTAGAACTTTCTCAGACACCTTGATATGACACTGGTAGAACTTTCTCAGACACCTTGATATGACACTGGTAGAACTTTCTCAGACACCTTGATATGACACTGGTAGAACTTTCTCAGACACCTTGATATAACACTGGTAGAACTTTCTCAGACACCTTGATATGACACTGGTAGAAAACAGCAAGTCATTCAACTGTACACTCTTACGAAGTCTACTCTTTTAAAACTAGGGCTGCACCGAATATTCGATTCTGTGCCAAATAGTGCATCTTCTTCTTCTCGTTCGCTGTTGTTTAGAAATGTCTACACAAGAAGTCCGGTTTTCTGGATGTATGTTAACAAATAGTGCATTAAATGAACTATTCGAATTCGGCTGAATAGTATGATGCCATCAAATACAAATAGTAAATTTAGGTCAACCCGCGGCGTGATAATTTTAGACACAGAAAGTAGGCTGACTTTAAGTTTCAATTGGTCCTGCTACTAACTCACCACACCACGCCTTGCGATGCATACTTTAGCGTGTAGCGGGTTGCATCAGCTGACTAGGCAGAGGGAACAAAGTTGTGGGCAATAGACAGTGCAGAGGCAATGAAAGTACATCAAGCCATCGGCAAAATGATGGCACTAGACATTCAGCCATATTCTATCGTGCAAGATGTCGGTTTCGTGTTTCTGGTTGGTTTGTTGGAGCTGATATACACAATGCCATGCATGAAATTTTTTATTGACATAATTTTTCTTAACATGTAGAACTCTGTTAGGGCTAATATTCAGCACAACGATATCTCGCTGCACCTCCAACAAGCGTCCCAAGTGAACGTCTGTTCAGCACTGCCAGCAACACGTTTTCAGATAACAGATGTTGTCTTTTGGCAGAGAATGTTGAGAGACTCGTTTTTTTGAACGCCAATGCATGTTTCATGCAGCAATTTTAAAAGTGATTAATGGCTATTTGCCGCATTTTTTGTAACGGTGTATAATTAATAAAAATGTCAGTTGACCTATTGAACACAACTTTTTATGCCCAACATTCACTCATTATGCGTATTCGCATTCGGCCGAATAGTAAAAACCACTATTCGGTGCAATCCTAATTAAAACCAAACATGGGCATTAAATAAGCAAGCACAAATGCAGGACTTGCAAAATGGGCTGCTCTAAACATCATTCCCATAGGCTAAGATAAAGTTTAACAACTGGTATAATTTTTCACACTGGCAGAAAACTGCAAGTATTTTAATAGTGTATTCAATTCATCCCTGCTTGACAAAAGCCAAACATGGACAAGTAAGAAATCAATTGATGTGTATCATTATTAAAACAGCAGTTTAAGCATCACTCAGAGATACTGCTACTGAAGCTTCCTTTGACCCTTGAAGGAACTGTGAAAACAAGAGAAGAAACAGATGATTGATGCTATAGCCTTGAAGAATGCATAATCATATATTTTTTTTTACCTCCCTGGCAGCCTCCTGCATCTCATAGAATGGTCTAGCTCGCTTGATGCTGGTGCCAGATTTTTTCTTCAGCAGCTCCAGTTGCTGGGAAGACTCTAAAAATGTGGTCTGGTACTTGGCTCTAGCTTCCTGAAAACATTTCGGCGTTTTGATATAGTGAAAACAGTGATAAAAAAAAAAAAAAAAATTTTGCAATAAAAAATTAATCATAATGATACTTGTAGCTGCTGCTACAATCAAAAGCTGTGTTAGCCCAGTATGCACTCTTGTCGTTTAATTACTTTTTGTTTATTTAATTCTCTTTTGCTAATCACTACAATGTTTCACAAGAAAATCACAAGAATTATGAAAATGATCTTTTAACAAACCTTATATTTCAAGATCTCGTACATTAAAAAAAAAATGTGATAAAACGGATGTTATTTAATAAGTCTAATTTCATTCCATTGGCTTTTCTTCACTTCTCCTCATGTGATTTTGATAGGTTGCTTTGTGGCTTCATAGCCACTGTATCCAGTAAATTTGGCTACAAGGATCAAATAAAGGTGAAATAGATTGGAAAGGAATGAAATGACCACAGGATAAATAGGATATGCAGCAGAAAAAGAACACTGTAATTCATTCCCATCATATTTTGACAGGCTACTTGCTTGTAAACTCATAGTATGCATAATATTTTAAGCATCTTATGCAGTATTTTATCAACATAGGTGGTGGCACAGTTATGCATTAAAGTCTGTTCCTGTTATCTGATTTTTCTTACTGCATTTTTTTTTCAATTATAGTGCAGTATGTGAGATTCAAAATAAAGAAAATTATTCTGTTGTCTCTTAATATGCATTTTAACAATGTAAGTGACATTTGATGTCACTGAGAGCTTATATTTAAAAGAGAAAGTGAATTTTTATGATGACTCCATTTAGACTCAATAGAACCTATTGTTGTGACCTATAAAATGATAGCACTGCAGATTTTGTTATTTTATTTATCTGGACAGAAACGTGATAAACTTTATTTCAATTCTTTCAAATCAATAAGGTATTCTCTTTATCTGTAGGCCTGCTATGATAGAACATTGTTTGGAAAAGTGTCAGACATGATGTGGTTTAATGGCCACTCAGCTGATTTTACTACCAGTACAGGGCTAAAGAATAAATCTGGTAATGACTTGTAACCAGAGTCAGACATGAAAGACTCTGGGTCCAGCGTTGAAATAACTTGCCACTTTTATAACTCATGACCATGTGCATTGATGACAACGAGCCTTTTCACAATTGTAGCAAAAGGTTATGGTTAAAAACATATCAGTACAATGTGAAGATGCAGTTCAAGCATACATTTAAATTGAGAAAGCTGACTGACGTGAAACCATCTGTTAAATGCATGGAGGAAAACCATCCTACATGACATGGAGGGCAAACAAGCCTTTGAGAACCACCAAACTCCAGTGGAATATTTTCCAAATGTTATTTTTACATTAATTGTTTGACAGACAAATATTACTGACCACAGCAACATCTATACCATCAAGTGTGAATTAGATTTCTAGACCAACCCTGAGGAGAATGAGTGGTACTTGGGTCTTCTCATTAAGATGAGTTTGGTCTGTATACTAGGACACATATTTTCTTTTAGATAATGGAAAGGGTTCAGTGTGGAATAAAGCTGGGAATATTAGTCTGTAAACGTTGTTTTCAAGCTCTGTGAAACTCATCCTTAGGACAAGAGCACTTTGACAGTTTACGTTCATGGAGCTCGATATTTTTTTGAGATCATAATCCACATGGAATGCCAGTATAAACGTCATTTTTTTAACTCTGCATGCCAGGAAATGTTAGCACTCCTAGTCATGGGCAGTGACTGAGCAGCCCTGTATGGCAGTGCGCAATAGGACTGTGTTTACCCTTGCACATACCATACTTCATTAGCATCTTGCAGAGTAGAAACTTGTGATGCAAGTTTTAGGCCTACTTTTATGAGGTTAAATAAAAATTAAGTAGAAAATTTAAACAAGGGAACAAGTGAAGTTTCTCTACCTAAACTATTGTCTTACATTAGAGTTGAAATCCTGTGTAGGGAGGGGGAACCACACAAAAATGGTAGGCTATTAAGTTGGCCAAAATAAACAGATCCAAAGAAAAAATAATTCTCTACTCAAAAGAGCACTGAACATTTTTATTAGATTGTTATGCTCATTACCCACTGATCACGCTAATGTTCTATGAGTGGTAGATATAATAATTTTTATGCAGGGGTTCCCTGAGACGTGAAAATTACTTCAAGAGTTCCCCACATCAAACATGTCAAGTTTCCCAATATTATTTTTGAATGAAGAGTATGAAATGCAACTGTCAAATCTGCATTTAAAAATATGCAAATCGCTACAATAGTTACAAGATATGCTACAGGAATCATCAAATCTGTTAGGTTATATGACAATTTTACACTGTTATAATGTTTAGAATACAGAACTTATGACAAGAACCAGACAAGTTGCCAGTGGAACAAGAGATTAGAAAAAGACATTGGACATGAATAGGACATGCATGGAGGAAACCTGCTGAAAGCATTACCTGATAGTCCTTATTCTGGAAACCCCAGAATAGGAGAGGTAGATGGAGACCAAGGAACACATGGAGAAGAGAATTAGAAACAGACATGCAGAGCATGAAGCAGACATGCAGAGCATGAAGCAGACATGCAAAGACCTTGAACTGATGGCATGGGACAGGAAGACTTGGTATTAGTTTGTTGAAGGCCTATGCTCCTTGGGGAGCTGAAGGGACATGATGATAACGTTGACCTATGACTCAAAATGGACTTAATTACCTTTCAGTTCTTGATACTAAATGAAGTCATGTCTAAGCAATTAAAAATTGCGTTAAAAAAATTAAAATTATCTAATACAGCTGTAGTTTGTGTCTCAATTAAGCCAATAAAAATGTTTAACAAGAAAAAAATCTACAGTGACAAAGTTAAAATAGGTAAAGATATAGTCTGACAACATACATGAATTGAAAAACTGTAATCAATGACATCTGAGATTTCAAAATGAAGAATA